>JAPQNM010000044.1:13795541-13828041 GCA_029783475.1 Metacarcinus magister
AAGGATTCAGCTAAGCAATTTTTGTTTACTTCCCATGTCAACGAAAAAAATAGCTGTATCTATTTTCTTAAAAACTGATATAAGGTATATGTTTGTGTTTTGATAGTTTCTCATAATTTCTTCATCACCTTTGACAAAAAGTGGTCAAGACAAATGAATGCAAGGTTGTCTCATAGGTTTTCATTATCATGCAATGCTTTGATTGAAAATAATGTAACTAACAATTGATAAACAGTACTGAGTGGATATATGTAAAGGTAAGTGTGTACTGTTATAGTGACTGCATCAAACAATGGGTTGATTTGGGTGTGTATGAGCAAAAGTATATTTTTTAGAATTGCTTTTGGGAAAATCATATTGTCCTCCACAATGCAATGTGTTGAGTTGATATTACACAGGTGAGACTTTCCATCACACAACCAAGTAAGAAAACATGGCAGTGAGTCTAAGATATTTCACAATGTTAATTTGCTTTGACAAAAACTGTGCAGTCATCTGTGAATAGTGTCCCAAGCATGGCAAGTGTTATAAGTAGTTATCGGGTCATGGATCCAGTTTATTGACCAATGAACAAAATAGACAGAACTGACAGCCTGAAGGTAGTGAGGCCAGGCCAGGCATACCACATACTGTACTCCAACCAACAGCATAGTGACAGATAGCTCCACATACTCAATTTTTTCCCATATCACAAACATTTGGAGAGACACCTGAGAAGAAAATAGATTGTACGTAAATACATAATACATACATACATATATATATATATAGAGAGATAAATATAGTAATGTAAGAGGTTGTTGTGCAGTGGTTAAGAGTCATAGAATAGTACATTTAGAAATGCTCTAATTAGTATTGCTTATCTTTTGCATCAGTACTTGACCATTCTACAGTAGTTGTTATTGCTGCTACTTCTATCATTATTATTACTATTTCAAGGTTTGATTGTAGTTTGTAATCTTTTTTGAAGTTAACATACTGCATTGGAGAATCTGGACTGCATAGTTGTGGTTAATAGAAATGTTTGTAGGAATAATTATCTTTGTATGTGTGTGTGTGGAGAGAGAGAGAGAGAGAGAGAGAGAGAGAGAGAGAGAGAGAGAGAGAGAGAGAGAGAGAGAGAGAGAGATAGATAGATAGATAGCAGATGCAATCTTTCCAAATCATTCTTCATTATATCACGTTCTTTTATTACTTTTTTGTATCTATTTTTCACCCCCGGCTCATTACTTTTACATCATCAGCAAACAGATTAATATAACTGTTTACCACTTTGGATCCCTTATCACAGTCCTTATCTGTCCTATTTTTCATGTATATCTTCCATCCTGTTTTACAATGTTTTCTTTCAGTCCTCCTACATGTCCCAGTTTCCACAACAAATGCTTGTTTGTGTGGTACTTTATTGAAGGCTTTTTTCAGATTTAGATATGCATAATCTGCCCAACCTTCTCTTTCTTGTAACACATCTATTGCCCTTGTTTAAAAACTTGGCAAGTAAGTGACACAAGATCTTACTCTTCAAAAGTCTAATTGTTGTTCTGTGTGTGTGTGTGTGTTTGTGTTTGTGTGTGTGTTTGTGTTTGTGTTTGTGTTTGTGCGTGCATGCGTGTGCTTTAGTTGAGGAAATATAAAGGATGGAATAGTAAAGATGGTAGAGTTGAGCCGGCCTTTGTCATGTTGAGCCTAGTGTAGTTTGCTCACACTTGGTAGTTATAGTTAGGTAGTCTATACTGCCAAAGGTAAGCTCATTTGCTTGCTGTGTGTTTGCTTGATTATGCATCATGTTTTCCTTGGCTTTATATTAGTATTATTATTTTTTGTAGTTGGGTTTTTATTCTTTTGAGCTGTATGTTGTTATTTTTCTTTTTAGTTATGTTAATTTGGTGTGTTTATGTTTGCAGATTGTGGTGTAGGCGTTTGGACTGTAGTAAGACTAAGGCTGCGTGTATGTTGTTGTGTAGTGTGTGGCTTTCTGCATGATGGCTGCTGCCGCTGGCTCCCCTGCCAAGGAGGAACTCACTGTACCTCCTGCTGCTCAGCCTCGTAGAGGAGCCTCCGCTGGTCCCACTCCCACCCTGTTGCATGACTCTGCACTGCACTCTGCCACCAGTATTACTGTTGCCAGTACTGCTCTCATCACACCAGAGTCTGTGGCTGCCTCCCTACATTCATCTGTATCCTCCCCTACAGGCACCAAACTGGCAGTCACCACACCCTCTGAATCACTTGCTGGGGGGGAGGGTGCCAGAAAAACTCTGGACGAAGAGAAAAAGATCGCTCTGAGTCAGCTGCAAGAACTGGAAGTGGCCATCAAGGTGCGGAAGGTTACCAAAGTGGATGGAAGAAAGGTTCGTTGGATTGAGTACCGTGCCCGCAAACAAGCAGAGGAGGAGAAGCAGCCAGCTCACGCCAAGAAAAGACCTCGTAGATCCAAGTCCAAGACCAAAAGGGTGGAAAATAGTGAGAATGAGGCAAATGTAAATAACAATAATAACAACAATAATAATAGTAAAACTGACACCACCATGAAGGGTGACTCGACAAGTTCTCCCCTCAGTGTGGTGGGCACAAGCAATGTTCTGGAGAGTATGAAGCAACAATTTCTGCAGGGTACAGAAAATATAGAAGAGCCAATCATTAATGGTAAATCGGGCATCTTGGCAGAAAGCTCGATTGCCACACAGAAACGGAAGTCCGGGAGAACACGCAAGTCAGCCACTGCATCAGAGGGGGGAAGTCCTTCTAGTACCTCGCCAAAGAAGTTTAGTCCCAGTGAAGCCAGTGCTAAAGGAGCATGCCTTCGAAGTTGTGGTGCATCAAAGGGAAGTTCCTCTGCAAACAGCTCAGTTTCAGAAGCTCCACTTACATTGTCCAGCACACCAACTATACCCTTTACCTCAGATCAGCCTCTTGCTATAGGTATTAAGAAGAATTTTTTTACACCTAGATCTCTCACGAAAGGGTTGAGAGAAGTTCGTAAGATAGAGAACGGTACGGAAGGAGTTTCTCCCGTGAAGATAGAAGAGGTTAAAAGTTTATTGATCTCACCAAGTCTTTCTCTACATCTTACATCATTGTCTTCTGTAGTTAATGATGGTGTGGCAAATGAAGCCAAAATTTCACCAAATTCCAAATTACAGTCTATAGAAACCAAAGGAAGCAAGGCTACATGTCCCCTGATCAAGGCAGCTGCCAAACTTATGTCTCCACCATCAGCAAGATCAAAATCTGCAGATGGCTCAGCAACAAAAGGTAAGAAAGGGATTTCTCAGAAAGGAAGTGTGAAGAAAGTATCTGCAAAGTCTGTGCGAAGGCCAGAGACAGAACCCAAGAACACCATCAATGGTCACAATCAGATGGTACAGAATGGGTCGTCAGAGGAGGCATCACATTTAGTTCCAGCGGGTTCCTCTAGTGTTGGAGAACCGTGCTTGGGTCAGGAAGCTTCAAAACAAGAGAACGTTGAAAACAATCCCGGGGTACCTTTGGACTCTGACTCGAGTAAAAAGAAAACTAGAGGCCGACCGCCAAAGAGAAAGTTAGTCCTCAGAAAGAGAAGGACTGCAACTGTTATGTCTGGGAAGTCTGGTAAGAAGCTGGCCACTCTTGTTGTTGATGTCCACAATACAATGAATGGTGAGCCTCAGACTGTCATCCCTATCAGTAGACCTGTATTGAGAGGTAAGAAGAGAGCATCCTCAAGTAAGAATCCTCAGACTGCAGGGAAGTCACCTGATATCAAGCAATCACCATTACCTACATCCAAACGTAAGAAGAATGAAGCCAAGTTAGCCAAGTTGAAGCTATTCAGTGAAACTCCTCAGACTGGTAGTCAGTTAGGCTCCCCACACGATACCAAAAAAGGTAAAGCCAGTAAGAAAAATATTGAGCATTCACTCGATGTTAAGGAAGAAAAGCATAACACAAGTGCCTCAACTGTTAATCAAATACAAATACCACCTGACCCAACTCAAAGTACAAAACACACAAAGGCTGTTCCAAGATCCACCAACAAAGAAGTGCCCTCAGAAGGTGGATCTAACACTGCCATTTCATCCAAGCTTCATTCTAATAATAAGAAAAAAGTTAGAAAGCCAGTTTTGAAAGTGAAAACATTACCTGTCAAACATAAGGAAATAGAGAAAATCATAAAGAAATCTAAAAAGGCTGCAAGGGGTGGAATTACCAAACAGAATAGAACTCAGCCTAAGAAAAATAGCATACGTAAATATTTATGTGCAAACAAAGGAAAAGGAGCATCAAAAATGATTTCCAAAGCTAAAAAGGAAAGTATTGCACAGACCAACCCTAAGAACAGTTGTGATGAAGACAAAAGAAAGTGTGAGGAAGGTGTATCCTGCAAACCTGAAGAAACACTCAACACTGATCTGATGGAGGTGCAGCATGTAGAGGAAGATGCTTCACTGCAGAAAGACAGTGTGTTAAAAACGGAGACAATGGAGATTGAAGTACAAAAAATTGTTCCGGTTTTGAAATCTACAGAGGAAGATTCCAACCTGAAGGCAGATCTAGCAGCTGAAGTTCCTTGCAAACCCAGTCCTACTGTACCTGCATTTGATTATGGGGAGGAACCTTTTGTTGAAGAGAAACCATGTATCACAAATCTTGTGCCTCAAAGTGAAACAGAAACACAACCAACTACAGATGAAAATCCCACAACAATGAATATTTTGGGAATAGACAAGTCATATGAAAATGTAAGTGACTTACCAAAGATTAGTTTTCAGAATGATAATATTAACAACAATAATGCTGAGGAAGAAGGTGTTGTTATATGTGATAAAGAGATTACAGTTGTCAAGGATTTATCTGTAAAGAAAATTTCAACTACAGATGATGCGATAAAATGCATTAATAACGAGGAATGTTCTATGGAGGAGTTTGCATCTAAAACAAAAAGAGATGATGAGATCTCAAATGCAAGTGTTGAAACAGTTCTTGAATTGGAGAGAACAAATATAAAAGATGAAGAACATGAAACATTTGCTGTTGATAGTAGGGACTGCCAAGATAAGGATTGTAAAGTAGAACAAAACAGTTTCCAGAATGAATCATCCTGTCCAGTGGAGTTGAAGAGTGAAGAAAACGTCTGTGATAAAAATGAAAGTTGTGTTGAGGTTCTGCCAGGTGGTGGTGAAGAATGTCACACACCCACACACACGGTGACATTGGACAGCAGTGAGATGCAGGGTTATAGTACGTCCCAAGAAAATATGGTTTCAAGCCCATCCCCTGTTGAAACTCCAAAAGAAGAGGTGCCTTTCCTGGAAGCTGCTTCCAGTTCAGCCATGGATCAATCAGTCCCTGACGACACTACTGCTGCCACAGCCGTCAATGAAGAGTGTGTTGAGGTGGTGGATGAAGTTGCAGGTTGTGAGAAACTGAGTGAAGGTTATGCTGATCCTGAAGACAAGATAACTAAGTCTCATAGTTATACTGAAGAAGAAATAATGATTACTACTGAAAGTATGAATGCCAAAGAAAATGATCCCACTGAAAATAGCCTTGCAGTTATGAATTCGGAGGTGAACTCAACCCTGGACTCAACTGAATCAGCTAACTGTGACCTGCAGATAGTTGAAGTACAAACAGGCACCCTGCAGGATCAATATAATGCTGACTCTGTTGCTCCTGTAAGTCAGAAGAGTAGTATAAAGCAGACCAAGAGGAGAGAAGGTGCTATTGCTCGTAGAAAGATGAAGAAAGCTCTTGTGCAGTCTCAAATCATTGCACAATTAGAACATGACGGAGATGATCTGCAAGAAGAGAATGAGGATACAAAACTCACCAAAGCACAGGAAGATAGTCAAGAAGCAAGTGCTGTCAAAACATATGAAAGTAATGAGGTGTTAGACACTTTGCCATCATCCCAGAAGGAAAATGATGAGGTTCAGGAAATAATTCCTGAAGTGCAGCCAAGTCGTCTTACATCAGCACCAGAAGTTCACAGTTCCTCAACAACCAAAACAAAAGAGAAAGTACCAAGGATATTGAAGCAGCTCTTCCAAGATGAGGGTGTTCAGAATATGCTCAAGAGTATGAGTGAAGATTCGGGAGCTGCCCCTGAGACTTCACCAAATAGTGATTCTGGAATCCACAAACTACGACCCAAGCGGATTACAGAACCTATGCTTTCTTCCTCTCCAGAACTGGATGCAATGGAAGCACTCCTCACCTCCTCTAGAAAGAAAAAGCGTGGCTCAGAGGTAGATACCCTCTACATAGATGAGGGAGTCTTGAATTTGCTTACAAGCAAAGAACACTCATCTCGTAGGATCCATCAAGAAGATGCACCCACTGATGTATCTCAGGCCAGCAGCTCAAAGAGTTTTAAGGCCACTAAAATCACAAAATCATATGAAGTTCTTTCAGACAATAGAAAGAGGAAGCTGAGTGGAACCAGCACAACAAGTAATACTTCAAGATTTCTGCAGCCTCCAGAGCCCAAGAAGGTTCGAGTAGAGATTCAAGAACCCTGTGATGATCCATACGAGCTGGATATTGCTGAGGAATTCAAAGAAAAACCCGTCATTCTGGGCTACAGCAATCTTGAGACAACTGTTATGGCTAGAAAGAAAGGCTTACCAGTGGTTCCTTTATCAGTCAAGAAAGTCAAGGCAATCAAGATGCAACTCAAGGTCCAGAAGCAAAAACAGTTGAAGAGTGTAGTGAGTGAACGCAGTAAAGATCAAGAGGAAGGCACCAGCAACATCATCCAGATGCCGGAAACACTCACTGTGTCCAAAGAAGCGATTCCGGGGGCCAGCAGCTTACCAGCTTCTGTTGAGGCAAGGGAGATGACCAGCAAGTCTGTACCTCCCCTTAAGATTAAGCTGGCATCAGACAGTGTCACTATCAAACCTGTGCCTCATCCATCCCTGCCTCACCAATCTGCAGAGGTCACTATAATAGCTAAGCCACCACCTGTAAGATTACCCATCAAGCCTCCTCAGATGCTTGACTCGACCAGCTCACCTCTACCCAGGGCACTACCACTACCGCAAGTGAGAACTAGTCCAGAGAAGCACAGAGCCCCTCCTGAACGCCACAGCCCGTCCCCGTATCATCGAAAGGTGGAAAACTTTTCAGGACCTGTACCTCCTGCCCCAGGTGAGTACTTTTCTGATCATCATAACTTTGCTAGTCAGTGTGCTTTGGGCTACATGAAACCTGTGTCTAGTGAGGGCAGATTGGTGTGCATTTGGTTGGTTGTGGTTTGGTTTTTAAGTTGTTCTTAGGATGAGATGTGGAACCCTGCCACCTCTTGTGCTTTTTTCAAGATCAACCTAACAGTTTCTATATACGTATTGCATTATTGGTTTTATATTGTATACACACTCAATATTGCTTTATGTGTCTGCACTAATCACACTTAAAGTAAAATACATAGTTGTAAGTAAGTTTTAAATCTTGAGCAGGTTTAGAACAAGAATTTGAGAAAACATCTAGGAAATGTAATTAATGTTCTGTTGTCATGTTTGTTAGGATCGAATGGTTTGTTGTGTTGTAGTGATTCTAGTGCATGGATGTTCAGTCTTGGTTGTGTTGTGTCAAGTTATTCAGCTTCTGACTTAAATCATTAATGGAAATATCTTTTTTATATGACAGTAATTAATATACCTGAATGGTGAATGGGCATGAATGAGAGTTTAGACAATATTGGGAGGAAAGTATATGTGCTTAGGAAGAGGGAACATATTTGTTGAGAATATATGATGAATGGAAATTTGGAGTGTGTTGCATTAGTTGGAAATAAATTACTTGGAGTTTATCAATGCGGACACAACTTCGTCCGTGTCTGTTCAAACAAGAATCTTTTGGAATGTTTTGGTTTGTAGTAAGTTTATAGTATTTGATGACTTTCTCCCTTTCATGGGTGAGGGAAATAATATGTGAACTGTGTTTGTTATGGCCATCACCTCATTATATAGTGTGCTGCAAAAATAGCTGCTGAGTAAGTAATATGTCAAATGATCTTTCTCCATAACCTGGGATGATTGATGGATGATTTGTGTTCGTGAATGTATGTAACCTAACTTGGGACTTGCTTAGGTAGCTATCAACTATAAAATACTAGACACTTGTGGTGTTGCCTAAAACTCGAGTACATCGGTATTCTGTTGAACTTTGGGTTAGTGTTACCATAAGTATATTTGAGTTTAGTGTGCCCTAATAAAAGTAAGTTGTGAAAAGCATTAAGTTAAAGTACCATTACATCACTTGTAATTGCACAGCAGATCTTGCCATTTACTCCCGGTCAGGTTTCTCTTCACTGGTGAGGAACTGTGATCCAGCATCAGCAGCAGCGGTCGCAGCAGCAGCAGCAGCAGCATCCAAAAGTCGGCAGCGTGTTGGTGGGGAGAGTGTGCGACAGTCCCAGCGTGCTAGTGTGAGACAGAGTGAAGCCAACTACCACTTCAGAGATATTGCACTTAGAAAGTTCAACAACTTCACTCAAATCATCCTATCACCATCCACCACCAAGATGAAAAATGCACTCAACTCAAGGGTAAGTCAAGCGATACATGTGTGATGGGAAGAAAAGAACTTGTTATCCTATTACCGGAGACATAGGAATTTAGAATAAATACATATAGTCTCTCTCTCTCTCTCTCTCTCTCTCTCTCTCTCTCTCTCTCTCTCTCTCTCTCTCTCTCTCTCTCTCTCTCTCTCTCTCTCTTTGTTTTCAAATCCTGCAAGATTAATATTGCATAATTGTTTGTTTGTTGCAGGTTTTGCGTGAGCTGTGTGAGGCTCTGAACATCCTGAAGCGTGATGAGTCGGTGAGAATAGTACTCTTGACGGGCACAGGCTCTACTTTCTGTCAGGGTGTGGATCTAACTGCTCTTCAACACCCTAACTTGGAGACTCGTAAGAAGAATGCAGAGAACCTTGTCAGGGGAATAAAGTGAGTGCTGGCATAGAACTTGTTAAATTTAAGTGTATCAACGACATGCAAATGTATACATATGCACTATTGAGAGAGAGAGAGAGAGAGAGAGAGAGAGAGAGAGAGAGAGAGAGAGAGAGAGTGAGAGTGAGAGTGAGAAAGAGACGTCATGGAGAAATCTGCATATATTCAGTAACGGTAACTAGGACAAATACAGCAGGAAGGGCACCACATTAGATATGAGTGTCACGATGCATTGTTACTGTATACGTTATGGCTGCTACTACAAACGGTAACTTTGTACTGAAGCAAATTGCACGTGAACAAATTTTCGGAAGAGGGTATTCTTTCCAAAAAAATATGTTCGGAAAAAGAACAAGGAATACATTTCAGATATAGGGATACATAGATGGATAGAATGAGATTAATGACAAGGAAAGAGTTTCAAATGAATAAAATGGAGAAAATTTACAAGATTGAATGATAGTGTTGAAACCCTTTTTAACTTGAAAGTGAATGGAATTATACCCAGTGATGACATGGCAGGGCACTTATCATCCTCCTCAATGGGTAGAGGAAGGACATGTGGTTGTTATATAGTGACTCCAATGGCCTGATCCAGTGTACTGAAGACAACCTTCCTCACACATGGATTGGATCAGACAGTAGGGAGTGATCTTATTCCTAATCCGATAGTTGGAGGAAAAATTGAAATAACCTCAATAAATGTGAACTTACTTAGGGATTTACGTAATATTGATGCTAATAAGTTCCTCCAGATTAATTCTCAAGTGATAGGTTATTGTTTTTGTTTATTTTGTACAACACAGGCAAATGTTTTCTTTTACATTTTGGCATTTGTTTTTTTTAGAATGTGTAGTCTTTCTTTTATTAATTTGTAGTCTTATGGATACATGAACTGACAAAGGTCCTGAATGAATAAAGAAGTTCATCAGTTTTCTTATTGCTGTAAATTCTTTTGAAATAGACTTTATTCATGTGGCTGTAATAATTTCTTTTCTTTGCAGGGACTTCCTGAAGGCTCTGGTACAATTTCCAAAGCCCATTATTGCTGGTGTCAATGGAAATGCAATGGGTTTGGGAGTGACAATGTTGCCACTGTTTGACATGGTGATTGCCAATGATAAGGCGGAATTCTGCCTCCCCTATGCAAAGTTGGGCCAGGTGCCGGAAGGGGGCGCCACCTACACATTCCCTAACCTATGTGGAAAGTTGCAGGTGTGTACAGATGGTTGAGAGTTTGTTGGTTCCTCAAGGCTGGGGATAACATTTTGCTAAGGTATTACATGCATTGTGTAAATTGTTAAGTGTTGGTGGAGGTGGTTGTTGCTTGTTGTGTTCACGTTCCTTAAGGGGAAGGTTAGCAGTGTAAAAAATGAAGAATTATAAAAAAGTAGAAATAAGAGATTAAAATTCACAGAAAATTCTTTTGAGATGTGAACTTAGCAAAATGTGAGTGTATGTGTAAAATCATTATTATCTTTTATCTGTTTTCTTGTTCTGCTTTCTTAGATGCCATTATTTTTAGAAATGTCTTCTTGCATATTAGATAAACAATAAATCTTATTCGTTGATGTTATCACTATAGTTATTTATGAGAACAGTTTCAGGATTAACTGAATACTTTAGATTATTTTTTCAATATAATCCAGCACGGCTGCAGTGATTGTGCAAGAAAAATAAGTTAATACAGTCATTCAAAATTATTTTCTCTTTGTTTCAGTCTACACAGTTGTTTTTGGGACACAAGCTTACTGCCCACAGGGCTCAGGAGATGGGTCTTGTTTCTGAGTCCATATGGCCTGCTACCTATCAGCAGGAACTCATTCCCAAAGTAGCTCTCCTTGCTACTCAATCAGCACAGGTAAGTGTATGTTTAAACACACTTTAATTACTAGATATGCCAATGACTAACATCCATGCTGCCAGTATGGATTGGCTTTCAGTGTGGAATGCATACAAGGTAATGGTGCTCACACCCTTGGATCACTTTGTATACATGCTTACTTTTTTTCCGTACATGCAAGATTACACCCAAAAGTATATCCATCTATCTTTCTATATGTCCAGCTGATATTCCCCTTAAAGAGAGTGTAGCCGAGACAAGGCATCTACGTACATATATCCACTTGGTGAGCCCATCATCTGTAGTGTTCTTTACTACTACCAAACACACAAGCAAGATGTAACAAGTAACAAAACTAATGAGAACATTCTTTGAGGGAGTATTATGACTTGAACTAAGCAAGTATATGCTTAGGGTCAACAAAAAACATGACTTACTACATAAAATGAGGCACTTTGATGTAAAGGACACAGTTGAAATCCCTTAAAAGAGAGAGAGAGAGAGAGAGAGAAAAAAAAAGGCTTCTATTACTCTGAAATCTAGTGTTTTTATTTGTATGTTTAGCTGTCGTTGGGTTATGGAAAGGAAGAAAACAGCTATTGCTCTATGGATGTAACATATACTTATCACTCATATAGTTTATATATTTTTTTTATCAATTAAAAAAAGAAATAGACTGACAAGATTTATTTAGGTTTCATGTAATACTGCAAATAAGCAAGATACATCTAAACTGTTTCCTTTGGTCATGAAAGGTTATTTGCTTTAAAGGGAATTGCTTTGTCTGCTGAGAAAAAATATAGATGACAATGTATGAAATTGAACTAAGAGTTTGTATACAACATTAGTGAGATGTGCAGCGGCCAACAAAGGCATTTCCATGGAAGTGTAGTTGTGAAGTGATAACAGTTGGCTGAGGTCCTTTGAACACACACAGCTGGTGGTGGGGACAGGAACACGTGTAGTAGGTCTCTAGAGTGTCCTCCCTGATGTAGCCACACTCATCACCTCGACTACATTGTGGAAGCTGAAACAAGAAAGCAAAGTTAGTCCATAAATGGATATCTTTGTATATAAAAAATTTGATTAACTTCCTCCCTTCGATCTGTATATAATTTTTGTTTCACTGTTAACAAGCATTATAGAAAGGAGTGATGTAAAAAAAGGTTGATGATAGAGGACCTTGGGAGAATGGTCTATGATTTGGTCATTTTGACAAATACTATTCAGAAAAATGTGTTTACTACTTTTCGTATATGGATAGATAGATGGATAGATTTTTCATAACTTACTTTTCAAAAGCAATGTATTAAATAAGGAAGTAATCTTTTGACATCTGTGAAGGAAGATAAGTTCATCTTTAAAAAAGGCAGAGGTGGGCAATTTAGTGAGTGTGCTACATAAGCGTGTGCTTCTAGCAGCAGCACTACATGTTTTGTAGTAGTAGGTGTGGGGCTGATGCATTTTCCAGGATGTAGTGATTTTGATGGCAATGCTAAAATATAAGGCCATGTAGGTGCTACAATTATACCACTATTTAGGAAAGATAATTGAAGGTAATGAGTGTGCTAATCTGGGCCTGTGCATTCCGTTGCAAAGGTGTGTGTGGTGAGCGTTCTCATGTTAGTTTGAACCTTGAAAGCCTCAGTGTGTTCTTCCACGTTGCATCTGGTCCTCCTCTGCTGTCTGTGTGTATAAACCCCAGTGTGACAAGGTGATGTGAATGTTTTGGGTTTCATCTGCAGGGTTTCACACAGTGTCGGCCGCATGTATTTTATCATGTGGTGGTAGTGATGACTGCATGTGTGTTTTATCGTGCCCCTTAACATCTATGAATGAAAATCCTCCTAAGATTATAAACCTGATGACGTGTCTTGGACAGAACTGTGTTATCTTCACTTGACTTGGCCATGTTTGTAATTCCTGTTTGTTCAAGTGTTCAAGGGGTTCTCTGCCACTCGGTTGGTTGCCCAAAGTTTGACATAGGACACTTTGGAGGCATGGTTGGATATATCAAGTAAACGACTGTAAATTGAAACCATGAGTGATCAGTTTGACTTGTTAACCACCAAACCTTCATATTTCAAGATGCGTGAATTTTTCTATATAATTTAGAGGGAAAACATGCCCACCTCTCCATTTTATAGCACTGATCATTACTGTATTGGAAGGTTGACCTTATGACACTTGTAGAAGGAGATGTGTTCACTTAGAGAAGCATTGGTGGTGGTGTTGGCCAGACTCCAACCACGAGGCCAAGGGCAGCGGCATAGCAGGATGGTGTGTGTGTCCCGGCTGTCTTGGGGAGTGCTGCTGGCATAGGGTGGCTGGCTCTTTCTTTCAATGTGCTGCATCCTTAGTGCCATTTCCCCTTCTTGGCACTGAGATAATTTGTCCATATTTGAACCACAGAACTGGAGAGAGTAGGAAAAAAAAAATAAAAAAAAAAAAATAAAATGTTATTAGATGACTGCATGTGTTCACGTATGAAGATTATTGAATCTCCATACATTTTTATCATCCTTCCATTTTTATTATATATATACAATTTCCATTACGTCAACCAACCAAACATTCATTGACATACACTCATGCATTGATATAAACAGTTGAAGTCTGACCTTGAGTTGAGCTCTGTTAGAGACATGTTGAGACAGAGGGTCGTTGAGGTTTGTGAAGTGCAGTGGACAGTCTGACCGGTCTTTACACCGACACAGCCGCTCGGTGATGGGCGTGAACCAGAAGCGGCGGTGTGCCAGGTTGCACGCCTCTGCCTCTGAGGAACACTCTGGCATGTCCCTCTCACTCCTCCTCTAGGGTAGCAGAGAACAGGTTTTCACAAACATGAATTTGACATCACTTTTTATTCTGCTTATTCCTACTTTCTCTTTCTATATTTCCAATTAAGGTCTTCTGTTCTGCTAATGTATGTACTTAGTGATATGATTTATTCTCATGCCCAAGACCGTAAATCTTTGGAATTTTTCCTCCATACGTACGAGTAAGACTAAAGTTGTCACAAACTACATATATTTGTGTTGTAAATCTCACCTAATTCTACTCTGTTGAAAAAAAAAAGAATGAGAGGAAGATTTTGGCAGATGGGTCAGTTGTACAGTGGTTAACTCACGCCTGAAAAGCTTGTTGGTGAGCAAATGATCTTGTTAACCCTGACAAGGAGGCTGTATGCTCTTAGGGACATACCTGGCTGATTTTAATCAAAGTGTTTAGGGGATAAAAACAATTTTCATTTTCTAAATCTGCCACACGGTCCATTTTGGGGTTATAACAGGTTCCTTTTAAGTAATGTCTTCGTTTTGGTGAAATGATGTGTTTCAGCACCGTAGACTTTCATATAAATGTGGGCGGTTTCTGGCCGATTGCACTTGATGTTAGGAAAGTGCTTTGATGGATACTCCTCGTTGATGTGGTGTGGGGCTGATTATATATTACATCATTAAGTTAGCATGCCTTTGTAATATACGTAATACGTGTGCGAGAGGAAGAATGTTTTTTATGTAAATAATATGTAAATATTTATATTTGCATATTTTCTTATATTTAGTTTTTTTTATGGGTATAATGTATTTAGATCGTAATCATGAATTCATATATAAATTATAAATGTTGAGGCCACTTTAGGTTAGGTGTGATTAGGTTGACCACACGGGCAAGAGAGGGAAGGGAAGGGCTGTCACCCACTACCCATATTTGAGCTTAGACTAAAGTGTTGAAACATGAAGTATGACAGTAGAGGGAAAAATTTTTTTTTAACCGATATCAAGTGTGAGGAATATGTGTAGAGTAATGCGTATGGACAGAATGAGAAATGATATGCTTATGAACACGACTATCATTATATACCCCATTGGCATAGATGACATAAGTTCCCTTGAGGAGATGCCGTAGGAGCCCAGCGGAGCTTGAGCTTGTATCACTGGAGGTTGCCACTGTCCCAAGGGTCATCAACACTAGTGCCATGGTTACTGTCACTCTTAACACTGACGCCTTGCTCCTTACTGCAAGGTGTGCCATGTTTCTGCTGCCACATCAAATCAAGAAGGGACAGACATAATATTAGAATGATACTAGAGTCACTTTGTTTTTTATTTATTAAAATGGAAATGTTTTTGACAAAAGGTTAAATAAATGAAGCATAGATACCTATTTAATTCAAGTCATGTACTCTTCAGTTCAAGTTGATTTAAATTGATTTATTAAAGACATATCACTGTTTAATTTAGTTACATATGAGTTTATTATTTGAGTTTGATTTTAGTGTCATTTTCCCCCTGGCAGCCACCTACCTTGAAAAGATGATTTGGCTGTCACGCTAGTCGTAATTAGGACCATTCTTAGTTTATATGAATATTAGAGAACATAAGCTTACCACTCTCTAACTTTGATATATTAGTGTTGTAACCATCATGCCATGCCGTCTTGTAGTACCTTTTTATACTTCCATGCTCCCCTCTTTTCTTTTTTTCCTTTTGTCATATCACTCATATACCACAATTATCTTTCCACTTTCCTTCCCCACAAATCAGTGTTCCATCTCTCCCTCATGCTTTCATACAGCCACTCTTAAGGTATTTTAACTCAGTCTCAGTGTCTTCCTCCATCATTTAACTATTGTGTCCACTTCACTATTCTATTACTCTATTTAGATCTTCAAATAGCGGTTACTTAAACAAACTAAAATTCACAGAAAACATTACTTTTTGTTCACTTTCACCTATATTATTTTAACTTCCAACTTTAACTTTCCAAACCCGCATGATACACTAACTAACCTCTCCGGATTATACATGCTTCATATGGATTCAACCTGAGCCATACGAGTCAAACCACAGATTGTAGCACGAAACACAACGGACTGTCACTCACTAGTCATTACATCTCTTTATAATGTTCTAATTGATGTAAACATTATATTCGTCCCAGTAATGTTGACTTATTGGTAAGATTCAAGTATTGGTATTGGTAAAAGTATCAGTTTCGCTATATATGGCTAAGTAATTGGTATCGTTATCAGTACATTCCGTCTGTCATCCGCGTATCACGAAAATGAGTCAAGGATCGTAAGATGGCATCACTCAGCGCTCCTAAGGCAATCAGTTCATAATTGCCTCCGTGGTTCGGTTAACACAAGGGACCAAAATGTTACACGTCCTCCCTTATATTCTTCACTAATTCTGGTTTGATCTCGCGCGGTGTAGGGGATGGCGTGGCTCATGCTATGCTAGTTATGTGAATGTTTCCGGAGGTTAGGGTTAGGATGGAAGGTGGAAGCGGTGCCGAAGTGGATGTTGGTACAGCTGTGACATCCCTCTTCTGAATGAGTAAATACATGTACTTTGGCTTCCGTTACCACGACAACGATAACAAAAGCAGCAGTACTTAAAAATATTACCATCACCACCACCACTACACTACAGATACTACATTACGAACACCACCTCTATGACATGTGTTTATATTATTGTATCGACTATAACGACATTAGGTACTCAACGTAGCGTACAGTGTTTATAAGGTCCCGGGCACCTTGGAGCAGTGTCCTGAGGGTGGTGGTGTGCGGGCAGCTATCACCTGGGTGGCTGGGCACGTCTGCGGCGCGGCCAAGGCTCTGTAGTTGCCAGGTCGTGGGCGGCATGACTGCCAACTCTCACCGCGCACAACTTGCCAAAGACCAGCAAGGCGTATACATTGTCATACATACATTGTGCAAATTAATTTTCAGGGCGAGAAAAAACACACATAACTAACTGGCACCTTTGTCTCTTCCTCACCAAGCGGTATTATTACGTAAAACATCCCCGCACATTATACATTCTTACTATTACATTGTGTAAATTTCGTCATTCATAGTATTTTGAATATTTTTGGACTGATTCCGCAAATTATGAATTACCGTAATGTCAAAATTCGAAGGTTTAATATTTGAATGTGAGAGCGTGATAACCTTCCACTCCATCATAGTGCGTTACACTCACTTGTTGTAGGTTAAGTCAGCTCGGGTTACAAAAGGTTCAGTTTGGTTAATTTCAAAGAAAAAAAGATCAAAAGAACTACACTATCTACATCCCTTTCCACACACACACACACACACACACACACACACACACACACACTACAATATGAGTTATGTTTGGATCATCTCATACTTCAAGTCGTGAGTGAGTGTGCCAAGTTTCCGCACACTCAGCGTCCCCGCCCGCCGTGTTATCTATAAATAGAAAATAGGGAGAACCTATGAAGCTTCCGTCCAATTCCGAGTTGCAGGCTCGGTCCTTCATACCCACGCATACCTTACGGATAGGGTGGCAGTTAGTGGTATAGCTATCAATAACATGGCTGTCAGTAAAAGACAAAAATAATAATACACATACACACGCACATACACACGCACACACGCACACGCACACACACGGACACGCACACACACACGCACACATACACGCGCACACGTACACACGCACACGTACACACGCACACGTACACACACTACAGCTTTCCCGAGAGAAGAATAGATACTTGGAGTGAACTAAAAGAAGAGGTGATAATGGCAAATAATGTAGGGCTTAAAGGGTTTACAAATGTTAACGTAAATATATTGTTTTGCATCGATTTTTAACATGTCATTTTTAACATGTCATTTTTAACATGTCAAACAGTAGGCTTCTGTGGTCTGTTCACTCTACTGGATATGAGAGTTGATGTGCTTTTTTCCCCTAAAGAGCATGGAGGCAACCAAGGCCCTGATGAACCACCACCTGGTCACCAAGCTGGAGCTGAGTTTGGAGTCTGAGTGCCGTATTCTCCTGCAGCAGTGGACCTCCCCTCACTTTGCGCATCTGTGTAAACGATTTCTTGACTCGCAGTACATCCACCTTCAGAAGCCTGTCAGCCTTCCACTTTAGGGGTCATTCCTCCCTTGGGTGAGAGACAGGTTGAATGGAGAAATCCTGGAGGTGATGCACTGGAGTGGGTGTTATAGGCAGTTTCAACTACTCCTGAAAGTAACTGCCGCTCACCCTTGTCCACTCCCCTTGAACTTTATGGAGTAGAACATTTGTCTTACCATACAATAACTGGTTTATGGTACTACTTGAAAATGCAATACAGCAATATGGAGAAAGCTGTGTGCAGCTGCCTAGTGAGTGTGGAAAGCCCAGTGTGTGATACAACCAACACTGTGCATTGCAGTGTTGTGAGGACTTGAGGCCTTGACACAGACTCTCTCACCACACCTTGGTGATGGGACTCCCCCAACAGGGAACAATAATGTACAGTACCTTGAGGCCCACCTGGGAGAGTTCTAGAGCAGTGCCTGGGAGCTACAGACTGGTTAATGTCCATTATGCTGAATATATTATCTCCCATTCTCATGCACACAGTGTTTATGTACATAAATATATAAAAAATCAGAGAATTCATCATTGCACAAGTTATATTTTACCTGGGAAACTATTTTATCTGGGAGCAAGTTCCCAAAGTGCAAGTGTTTTGTAGTGTTTTAAGGAGACGTTGACGTGAGTATTTTGTAGTTAATTTTTATAGATGAAAGTTGTTGATGAAGTACAACCTGTAAGTAATTGCAGTTTGAAACATGTCAGTATCATGTAATGAAAGTTATTGAATTTTTGATCAAATAATTTATTTTAATACCATGACCTTAATGTTCAGAAATATTCAAGTATGGATAATGAGAATGTGAGTGAATGTGTTAGGGAAGTGACTTTATTCTCTTTAGTACCCTGATTTAGTTTTGTACATATTTAAGTTGACTACATTTATTTAGTATCTTAATTTTATAGTTAATTTATAAGTGATATTTATCCTGTATACTTGTGCACCTGTCTTGATTTTTCCAATGATACAGTCAGATGGCAGTTTGCTGTGTTGCTGCAGTGCTGTTGTGAAATAGTGTTGCAGAAAACAGCACAGTAATACATTGCATGAAGATGTTATACTGTGTTACATGTTGACTGTGTTGCAGCACTTGTGCAGCAATGTGCCACAGTGTTAGTGTCATGCACCACTGTATAGTATTTTCATGCACTTTTGCAAAACTATTTCTTTGCCCAAATACCATATAATACACACCACTACATTGGAGCAGCACACAGCGGCGGCAACCTTCAGCAGATTCGTCTTTCATCCTTTGGAGATCTGACTGTGTCCATCTGGCAAACCTTTCATCCCTTTCATGCGCATTATTTATTGTTAGACATTTGTTTTGACACTTCTCAATCAAAGATATGTGGCATTGTAACAGATCTCAGTGATTTCCCCAAAGTACAACCCTACCCTGCACCCACATGTTTTTACTCCAGGCCTTCCTGGGCCTCTCTGACCCTCATTTGCCTTCTTTAATTTAATTTGGTAGTACACGGTCCATTGTACATACTTGTATTGTTTGTAAGTATAAATGATGCATATTTTCACCATGTCATTATTTTGTTTCCTTATTTATATATATATATATATATATATATATATATATATATATATATATATATATATATATATATATATTTATATATATGCTCTTTGATTGTTTTGGGTGGAATAACTATGCAATAGTTCATCAAGTGTTGGCTAGTGATTTGGAATGAGACAAGTAACATGCCCTGGGTCACACCACCACCCGTATTGTAAGAATCTAGTGAGGGGAAAGGGAGTGTGTTTATACATTAATTTCATGTTTGCACATGTCATTATGTTAAAAAAGAATAATAACACTACAAATGTAGTGAGGTAATTGTTTATTACACAGGTGCAACCACAAACATTGTGGAGTGCCTAACTAAAGATTAGTAAAGTAGACAAGCTATATAACTGAAGGTTACTTGTTTTTCCAAAGTAAACTCAGTGTCATAACTTGATTGCATTGAAATTTACAAAGCTGTAACATTCAGTACATAAGTTGTAATTATACAAATGTACACAAGTCCCAACCAGTACATTCAACACATAACTATGTTGAATACAATTTGTAAGTGAAAATTGCATCACATAAGGACTCTGCTCTCAAGTCCACTATTAGTTCCTTACCAAGTAGGACATAGGTAATAGGGGGAACAGAAGTGGTATTAATTCTTGGCATTTAACAAGTATGTTGTAGTACTAAATTTAATTGAGGTTTTATGGAAACACTTAGAATGCAAAGGACTTGGCAGACAAGATGCACATAATGATGTAGCAAGGTGGTCCCTCATCAAATGACAGCTGACTAAATGTGAACAAAGAACCTGCCTTTCATAATGATAATGTTGAGCTCTTTAACAGCAAGAGATGGAGGATAAAAGGATAGGGTGAAGGAGTACATGCATGAAAGGTCCTGATGAAGGGGAGGGCTTCAACAAACAAAGAGGGAGTGTATGGGTAGGGAGAGAGGGAGGCTGTTCTGCCGTGGCCATCCCCTCAGGACACGTTTTCGGAGGGAGCGAGGCATCAGAAACTAGATAGATAACTTTTTTTTACATAACAATGATTGACTTTTCATTATAAATTAGCCTTTGGGTATTTGCTGCAAAGAAACTCATCGTATGTGTACCTGTTACACTGCGCTGTTTGGGAGATAAAACACCCATAACTTTTATAGAAGTCACTGGAACAGACACAATTCTGACAGTACACCAGCTTGAAATGTAATGATTAGTGGGTCTTTTATGTGATATGAAATCTGATGCAAAAGTGTTCTTCAATACTGGTTAAATTTTTTCTTCTTACAAGAAACTCACATTAGTGGACGTATTAGAAGTGTAATTTGATCAACTTTCATGATCTGGCCAACCAAATATTAGCTGTAATACTCATCATACTAATATGATGTGAAGGGTGACAATGCCTCACTGAGACTGATGTTAGTGCCAGTCAGACCAATCCAGTTCCTCAGAATGGAAAGTGTCACGCCCACTTAACTCCTCGTCAAATGCGTCGCGTCGTTTGATCATGGCCGTCTTGAGGATCAGAGAGATGTCGTTGAGGGAGTTCTCGGGGATGTGACTCAAGTCGGACAAGGCTGCTGGCCGCACGGGACGTAGTCTTTGCTTCTGACTCATCAACTGTTCAGAAGTTACCATAGGACCCAGGCGTGAGTTGGACTCATTCCTCCTAGTGTCAGGTGTGTGCATCCTACGCTGTGGACTGTGTGAAGTGCGGCGGCGGTGGTAATCTGTCGCCTTGGATGGGGAGGAATACCGCCGCTCAGGAGATCGTCGTCTGGGGCTTGGAGAGCTTCGTCGTTTGATTAAGTGAGAATAACCTAAGTTTTCCTGAACAATATCAGTGCTGTGCCCTTCCACACTAGGCCATGACTCAGCACAACTTTCTTGAATGAAACTGTCTTGACTGTCGGCTAAATCCTCTCTGCTGTTTTGGTGCCGCATATCCTCGCCTGAAGACTCTCTCTCCACATGATGAAAGTTGCGGCGACAGACTTCTCTGCGAAGGTCAGAGTGGAGGTCACTGCTGCTGAAGCGACGTTCGTTGATTTTCTGTTGGTGGTCTCGGCTGGAGGAGCGGCGGGTGGCCCTCTGACGGTGCACTTCCAGGCTGATGGAACGTTTCTCCCGAGGTAATGAATCTGCCACTGATCTGGGCGGTCGTCTGGCTGGGCTGTGTCCCTTTTGTTCTCTATTACCTACCTGTTGATAAGAATCTCTATATTGGTTATATTTTCTCCCTCGGTCTCTCCTTTTTTTCTCTCTCTCCTCTTTGTCTGGAGGTTCTACCTTCCTGTCATAGCGGTGGTTCCTGCTGTCTGTCCGGCGGACTCTACGTTCCCTGCTTGGACCTCGCTGTGCAGCCCTTCTATCCATGCTGTTATTGTACGCACTCATGTTTCCATCTACTCTGTCTGGATAATTTCTGTGAGACGCTGAATTTTTCTCCAGCAAGTAGTGTTGCTCAGCATCCTGTAATGAAGTTTTATTATGGAGTCCTCGGTTGGAGTTACTACTCTTGAAGGATGACCGTTTGAGGGCTCCTTCCCTGCGTGGAGAAGGTCGACGTGAAGGCGAGGAAGGCTGACGTGAGGGTGAAGAAGGCTGACGAGAGGGTGAAGAAGGCTGACGTGAGGGTGAAGAAGCTCGCCGTGAAGGTGAGGAAGCCCGGCGTGAAGGTGAAGAAGCTCGCCGTGAAGGTGAGGCACTAGTCTTAAATTCTTGATGAACCTTGGATGTCATGTCGTCAACTGTGAAAGTGGTACATTGTTGGTCATTAGTGCAACTACACGAGACTGCAAGTTCTGTTACTTTTAAAGTCTGGGGATAAGTCTCTAGTATAAATACTATGAATTTATTGATTGGAGAATTGGAAGAGCAATGTGGTACAAATTATAATTAAGTTGGACAGAATACTCGTGGGCATTTCTGTCTTGACCATCCAAATCAAAGTCATCAGCAAGTCTCAGACTCAGTCATTATTAAATATAATCATAATAATTTATATTTGGTAAAATGTATTTCAGCTTTCCATACCACAGGATTCTCCACTGTACTGAGACAACAATCTTGGCAGGAAGACTAATGATTAATATTAAGTGAAGCTTCATTCACTAAAGAAATTAAAATACATGACATAATGGCTTGCAGTATGTCATAATTTAGTTGTAGCCTACAGGTTAGCCTCACAGTGTAGAACTAAAAGTCAACCATCATTCTCTTTGTCATCTATTCTTCACATTTTACAATGTCATGTGTGTTGGAGTAGCTTTCGGGTCCGACTTCATGTGTGACTAATTAGAAAAAGGAAGAAGCATCCCTAATAAATAAAAAGCGAGTGTCTATTTGCGAAATTATTGGTAAAGTTTAGGACGTCATGTGTTTTTCATCTTGCCTCTGATGGTTTATTTTGAATTATTTACAATATAATAAAAAAGTAACTATCCCAGATGGATGTCTGGACACATGTTTTTAATTCTTTTCAAACATGTTTTTAATTCTTTTCAAACAGTTTTCCTGGGGAGTAAGAGAAGCAAATTGCAAATTTACATCGTCGGAAGCGATAGTACCTTTGTGGTCTGCTTTGTGGCGAAGGGATGGCTCCAGTCGCTCGTACAGAGCCTTGTGAGTGGTTGGAAGTCTTTGTTGGTGTTGGGTGTGGCGCACCAACTCCACACTCTCCTCCACCACTCCTATAATTGTCCTGATGGAAGAGAAGGGGAGTTGGCATTGTGGTGCTGTGCTAGAGGAATATTCTTTCCTCTATGTCACCATATAACTTGAGAACAATGTTATTCAGTAATGTATCCAGGAAGACTTACAATAATTCCATGAAACCTTTCTCACAGACTGTCGTATCATCTAAAGAACTGAAGGATACACACTTAAGTTTGTTGATGTTTGGTGCCAACCTTGTCCTCAAAAAATGGAGTTTTGTTATTGTAACAAATTGATACTTGTGAAGGTGAATTGTAAGTAAACAAATGACAAGTGTTGTGGTACATTCTGGGACGTAGTACTTGAAAGAGGATATGGTAATGTTCTCAGGATTCTGTAGATGATCCTGATTTATTAATCACTTTGAGTTATCATGGAAGTCTTAAACAAAATATTGTTGTTACCTGTAGCAGGTGACATGTTTAACGGCCCAGCGCTCCTGTACAGGGACAACATTTTGATAGCCTTACCTGGTGGCTGCCACATCTGAGAGAAACAAAGGCGTGACGTTGGCTTTTTGCAGCATTCCACGCCATGATCCCGGGATGGCTGCCGTGTCGAGGGCGCCAAGGATTTCCTCAAAGCTAGGCCTGAGAGACGGGTTCTGTGCCCAGCAGGACGTGATGAGCTCCCTGAGTTCCGGCGATACTCCCCCTGACGGAAGAGGTGGTCTTCCCCCGGCCTCAATAGTTTCCATGATCTGTTGGGTCTCACAGTATGTGAACAATATATTGTAGTCCAAACACAATTTGATACAGGAACCATGCACATGTGTGTACCTGTAACAACACAAAAATTCTCTCAATGAGGAAAACCATCATGAAATTGAAAATAGTTTCTTACCTGGAAAATATCAAGACCTTTAAAAGGATGGCTGGAGGAGAGCATTTCCCAGAGGATGATTGCGTAGCTGTACACGTCACACTTCGTTGACACGTCTCCCTTCGTCAGTAACTCTGGTGCCATCCAGGCAGGGGTGCCTCTATGAGAGAAAGAGAAGGAAAAGGAGAAAAAAAAATTACAAAGAATTACATAGAAAATTAGACCACAAAGTCTCATTGTTATCTCTTAAATTTAAACATTGTGTACTTATTCTGTTCAACAATTTTTTTTCCCATCAATTAACTAAGTTTCTCAAATTTAACTTTGAGTTCATATTGCTTATCTTCCTGTTTTCTCTCACAGTTAGTGAAATTTTAAATTCCAATCTTTTTACCTAATGGAGCCGCGCTGCGCAGGAGACCCAGCTCGTGATCGACGCAGGATGGAAAACCCAAAGTCAGCAATTTTGGCTCGAAAGTATGCATCCAGCAAGACGTTCATGGATTTAAGATCAAGATGTAACACCTGTGAGATGCAACAAATAACTTGTAGCTTTATTCTGCATACTTTGCAAACTTAAGTTCCTAAAAAATATGTATTAACAGTATTTAGAAGAAATGATGTGTATTTTCATATTGACAATTTTCAAATCACGTAGGCTAATGTCAGCAGTGAGGAGTAAGCATTGGCCTTCCTCACCTGAGGCTCATGTCGGTGCAGGTAGTTCATGCCTTGAGCCACGTCACGTGACACAGCAAAGTATGCGGCATGGTCCAGGGGGTCGCGCCTGAGGTGTGAAATGATAGGTATTGCGTCCATTACTCTTCTTTCCGTAAAAATATAATGTTCAATATAATTATGGAATAAAAAAATACGTCTTAGAATGTTCCTGATATTTTTGTGATTTTTCATGTGTATGTCGACATGGTGAGACTTGGTAGTGGTTACAGATTGTCTTAAGATGTGATGGTGGTGACAGTGATAGCGATAATGATAGTGATAGTGGTGGTGGTGGTGGTGGTGGTGGTGGTGGTGGTGGTGGTGGTGGTACACACGTTGTGTTGTGGACGAAGCTGTGTAGTGTACCGCCAGACAGGTACTCCAGCACCATGAAGGGCCGTGCCGCTGCTGTGCACACCCCCATCAGCAGCACGACACGTGGGTGGTGCAGCTGCTGCAGGAGGGCCGCCTCAGACCGAAAGTAATTCTTATCATCCTGCAGGAGGAAGTAAAACCTGAATAGATATCATAAAAAAAGAAAGTATCAAGAGAACAAAAGCCAGGCATGCGAAGATGTAATGTAGTACGAGTCCATCCAAAACCCAAAGAGTATTTACCATCTGCAGCTGACATTCTGCTTACATGAATGAGAGCCTTCCTCCTCTCTCTCCTCCTCCACCCATGCTGAGGGACGTACCTGTGACAGTTTGAATTTGAGCTCCTTCACAGCGACATCTATGCCACAGTAAGAGCCTCGGTACACGGTAGAGAAGGATCCCTCCCCCACCACATTCCCGGGACGCCATTCCACTTCGGTGGCGTTCAACTCACACCGGCTTAGCACGTCCCCGGACCTTAACCTTTCCAGTTCAGTCTCGAGGCACCTGTCAAGGATAGCGAAAGGTTGTGAGACTAACTTACATTCTTGTTGAACCGTCTGGAATTGCAAGTGTGAGTAGTTTATAATGAATGAGGCTAGACTAATAGAATGCCTCATCAGTGGTCATCGCATTGCCTTGTCTCCCACATTTCCTTCTGTCTTGGCTGTTTTTCTCTTCTTTCTTTGCGTGTCTCATTCTAATGTCAATTGGTAATGCTCATGACCCAGTGTGAGGTATATATGTACTACTTCTCACAAGATATCAAGGACAACACACTTAGAACTCTCCATGAAACAGAATTATTGGGGAAGATACACATGTCTCTGACCAATGACCATCCTTTCCTCTTCTACAACAACAACAACAACAACACCAACAACACAACAAGAACACAGCTTCCACGCTCACCTGATCTGCTGACGATGCTGCTTCGTTTGATTGACCATCTGGTTAAGCAAGTCTCGTTTGCTTAGTGTTAAAGAGACAGCGGCCTTTGATGCAGGTGTGGCGGGTGTGATGGTAGGTCCTAAGGCATTGTTTCTCTTCTTCCCACCGGCGTCATTCTTCTTTTTATTGTTGCCGCTTTCACCGCCGCCGCCGCTGCCGCTGCCTCTCCCCTTCTTGATTTCGTAATTTTCATCTCCCTCTTCTCCTGTCACGGGTGCTCCCCTCTCCTCAGCCTACCATAAACCAAAACACATTCATACCTATTCACACAGTTCTATTTACCTATTAAGGTTTTTACTGCATTAATCTAAGGTGAAAGGAGTATACTGTTTTCTCTTTTATATGCTTTTTCCATTGGTGATCCTGCTGCAAAAGTTTATTGATGTAAGTGGATGTATTTCTTATTTACATATTGTTCTTATGTTAATTTATATATTGAAACATCGTCTTAATATTGGGTTATTGTCTTTGTATATGTGTGTGTGTGTGTGTGTGTGTGTGTGTGTGTGTGTGTGTGTGTGTGTGTGTGAGACAAAGGTACACTCACGGGACTTGTGGTGGTGGGGTGGTGAGGCTCAAGGTCAGGGTCAGACAGAGTGGCGAGTCGGGACACTTTATTAGTCTCCAGTCTGGCCACACCTGTAATGATGATAATAATAATGATGAGAATTACACACACACACACACACACACACACACACACACACACACACACACACACACACACACACACACACACACACACATACACACACACATAAACTACAAAACTGCAACACTAAAAAATTGTTCAAAGGGACAGCCCAAAACCAAATGTTATCCCGTGGTCTTGGTGTAGCCATGAGAAGTAGATGGGGATCGAACCACTGACAGGACATTCAACGTACACGCACATTAATTACCATTCGAGCCATAATGATCACCATGACTCAAGAGAAGTTTGGTTGACCTTGACCATTTAGGTTTTGTTTAAAGGTTCCACAAATATCTTTATAGTCTCCCGTTCCTGGGGCTTCATTTTCTTTTAATCATCAAATCCTTCTCTTTGGTAGTTGTCAGCCCTGCCCCAACACACAACATTGACGGGCTCTAGATATAGCCCGTCTATGTTGGTTCGTGTCCCCATCTAGGGCCCCTAGATGGGGACACGATAGACAATCAACCAGCACTGCCCACACTGCTTGGTGGACGAGGCAGACCCTCTTCACCACTACCTGCTCCACTGTTCAGCGACACACGTCATCTGTCCCAGTGTGGCCTGGACTCTTGAGTCCGATCAGGTTGTCGCTGCAACCACACTGTCTGTACCAATAGAAGTGTGTACGATGTACCCGCCGCCACGTTAACTCTGAAATTACCAACGCACAACATTGACGGGCTCTAGATAGCCGCTGTGTCCCCTAGATGGGGACACGATAGACAACCAACCGGTAGTTGTCTCCTGTTATCCTTTTTAAACTTCATATACTTCACAGAGGATCTTCAATGTTGCCTTGCAACTTCATTATACGGGGATAACTTTGGGAATCTGAATGCAGCTTGATATACGGTAATTCAATAGAGATGTTCGTCCATTTGATTCATGAAACAAGGAAAGAGGAAAAGAAAGACACACATTACATTAGGATTCACAACTATCAGCTATTCCTCCAGCGTCATCATTCCGTCTCTGTTCAAGGGTCTGTTCATCACTATTTGGTTCCGTCGGGTAGCCTAACCTAATCCTTTTATTCAATAAAACAATTAATGCTGAGTCCTTGGATGGTGCTTTACGAAATCCTGAGGGGCTGATGTTGGCAGCCTAATACTAAAGTGGGTGTTAAGTGACAATCTTGAAGCACAGTCAAGGAGGCATCCCTGAAACGACACATTGAACGACACCTGTTCCAGTACAGCAGCTTTTCAAGTACCAATTACAGATCATAAGAGGTAAGAACAAAGTTTTCCTTGAATGTAAAGTAGCTTGGTGTTGAGTGCAGCCTTCCTAGGGTGTGAATGGCAAGGGAAATGGTGGATTATGTTAGGTTGAAGCGTTGTGTTGGTGATGGTGGTGGAAGGTGTCTTGAGGAGGTGGTTGAGGGACGTCTCGAGAAGCAGCTTGAATTAGCGCCTTTCTCTTCAACTCTACAGCATGTCGGAAGACTGTGACAAGCCCATCCCTCCACCACCTCTCCGGCCACCACCACCACCATCACCACCACCACACACAAACACTAGTCTCATATGTGTTGTTTGCTTGTGGTGCATATGACCAATGCACACATAACTGTAATGTATGTGTGTGTGTGTATCTCCATGTACTGGTGGTAGTGTGGGATAGGAAAACCCATTAATAATAGCACGAATATTATTGTTCGCTGATAATAGTCGAGTATATTGTGTGTATGACGATTATATAGAACTGTTATGTGCATGCGAATATACATACGTGTTTTTTTTGTAGTACTTGTGTGGTGTTAATAATATGTCTATTTCTTTGCCCTCCTTGTCTCCCTCCTTGTCCCTTACTGTATGTCTCTCCTCCACCGCGACTCCCTCCCATCCTCCCTCCCTCCTGCCGTCCTTCCTTCCTTCCTTGCACTGCCTAGCCACATGGTAACGGTACAAGTATAGTGAACCGGGATCTTGCGAGGCTCCGGCAGATTTGTGTTTGTGTGTTTGTGTGTATGTGTGTGTGTGTGTGTGTGTGTGCATGCGCCCATGTATACTTTATATATACGAATATTATGATGTTTATGGAGGAGTGTAACGTAAGAGGTGGTGCTCCTCACAAGACAGTACTAAGTATTATCTTCGACTTTTTATATTTAGATTGATTTATATAGAATGAAAGGCCGGATAAAGTGCATATTTTTGTGGACGTATCCTAGATTTTTTTTTTAGTTTTATTTATTTATATAGAATGAAAGGCCAGATAAAGTTTAATAATATTTTCTGTGGACGTTGTAGAAAAGAATAGAATAGAATATATATAATAGAAACTGGAAGCTTGATAATCATACCTTAATTAAGATTACTAACGGGATTGAGAACATATGGTCTTTGTAGTGAGAGAAGATGGGAAGAACGCGAGACGAGACCATTAATATAAGTTGATCTAATCTTGATAAATGTAGATGATGTAAAGAAATTTAGCTTCACAAATGGAAACCCCTTTTTTATTTATTGTCTAGAGGTCGAGAGAGAGAGAGAGAGAGAGAGAGAGAGAGAGAGAGAGAGAGAGAGAGAGAGAGAGAGAGAGAGAGAGAGAGAGAGAGAGAGAGAGAGAGAGAGAGAGAGAGAGAGAGAGAGAACCTACATACACAAGATAGATACGTATAATGACTAAGCAACAATCACTACGTATTCTCGGATAACCATGATTGTAGGGATCAGTTGGCTATCGTATCACGCAACAACATAACCAGAACGAGAGGAAAGGGGAGGAAGGAAGGAAGGTAGGTAAGTAGGGAGGTAGGTAGGTAGGTAAGTGGTGGTTCAACAGCTGTGGTGGTGTTGGATGGTGGTGGTGGTGGTTGGTTTCCTCCCTCCTTCTGACTCCAGTGGGGCGTAGGAACACCGTCACCTCCACACCAGCTGTTCCACCTTCATCCCTCCCCCCTCCCCTGCTTCCCTCCCTTCACACCCCAGACCTCCACTTCACCACTTATACCTCACCCTCATTACCATATCAGTATTACATTGACACACACACACACACACACACACACACACACACACACACACACACACACACACACACACACACACACACACACACACACACACCTCCTACGCTATTTGATATTACTACGAACATATTGGTGTTTAAAGTGTTATGTTCAGCTTTACGTGGCAGGGGTGTGGCAGGAAAGCTGAGTGTGACCCTGTAGTACCTGTAGGGAAGGGCGGCAGGGGTTAGCAGGGCCCAGGGAAGGTGTAATAAGGTAGTAACTAACTTCTTTTTGTGACCGCTAGCAGCCAGACTTCTAACCTGGTGATAATATTTCTTCGTTTTAAACCTTCCCTGTTCCTCTACATGTCATTTTGAGGGATGGACGAGTAGTATCACATTATTCTTCACCATTAATAGTGGAGGGATATAAAGAAAACATTACCTATTAAGCGTAAATAACCTTAATAAATAATATGAACAGGTTTCAACAGGTACCGCTAGGTGGCGGCCGTGTGTTGGCTGGTGGATCACGTATATATAAAATCAAAATTGAGATTTTTATTATACACAGGAAAGCAATTATATATACTTTAAAAAATCGTCTGAAATACCCAACTGTTCCCTACATAAACATTTTGTTATATTTTATTCGTATTTATTTCATGAAAATTTTTTATTTCTAAGGTCAATCATAAAATAAAAAAACAGAATAAAGCAATAATAATGAAATTAAACCAATATAAACCATATAATAGAATATATAAAAATTAGTCAAAGAGAAAGTAAACCCTAAATAAGCCATAGAAAAAAGAAAAACGGAAAAAAACAATGAAAAAATTAGAAAAAACACCGTAATTATTTGTTTACATCCAAGAGTGTTAATTATTGTGTGTTAGGTACAGTAAAAAAAGTGTTAGGACATGACCTACAAGGTTAGAAATGAAGGTGAGTGTGTTGTGTTGTGAGTGTGTTTTGGTTGGCTGACTGGCTGAAAGGCTGACGAATCGACAAAAATACCGGTATACCGAAGGGCTTCTAATGCCTGTAATACCGGTAATACCGCCCCGAAAATACCAGTATATTGGTATACCGGATAGGTGCATATCCCTAAACACACACACACACACTCAGCTGACGCCAGGCAATATAATCTGATTGTGTTTCCGATTAATAATTATAATACTTAGGGTACCAGTGGTATTGCATATCACGTATATATATGGAGTTTGGTGTTGTGTGTGTTGGGGGTTGTGTGTGTTGGGGGCTGTGTGTGTGTGTGTGTGTGTGTTAACAAGTGTAGCATTATGAGCGTAGGTAAAGATAATAGGCCTGTAGACTACACATTAAATGACACTACCTTAGGAAGGTCATATAGTGTGAGGGACTTGGGAGTTCAAATAAGCAGTGACTTGCGCCCCAGGGAACAGTGTATTATAGCTAGAAATAGGGCCAACAAGATACTGGGATTTATTAGTAGGTGTGTGACAAATAGGAGTTCTGAGGTCATTCTGAGGTTGTATTTAGCGCTAGTTAGACCCCACCTAGATTATGCAGCTCAATTTTGGTCCCTTTATTATAGGAAGGATATAGGGTCCTTGGAGGCAGTTCAGAGAAGAATGACCAAGATGATTCAGGGGCTGAGAAATTTACCATACAAAGATAGGTTAAAACGTCTTAATCTCCACTCCCTAGAGAGAGGGAGAGCAAGAGGGGATATGATTGAGATTTTCAAATGGGTAAAAGGAATTAATAAGGCAAACATTGATCAGGTTTTAGAAATTAGTAGTCAGGATAGGACACGTGGAAATGGGTACAAGCTAGAAAAACTTGGATTCAGGACAAACCTAGGTAGACATTGGTTCACTAACAGAGTGGTGAACGATTGGAATAGGCTGGGTAGACACGTAGTAAGTGGTGAGTCAATAGGTAGCTTTAAAAGACGGTTGGATCAAAGTATGGATAGGGATGACAGGTGGGATATACAAATATTGGATTATTCCAAGGGTGGGGGACAAGGAGCTGCCTCGTGTAGGTCATTAACTGGCCTCTTGCAGTCTCCTCCATTCTTATGTTCTTAGTACCCCAAAATGCCCTAAAATAAACTATAATTCGTCGCCCTCGTCACTATTACTACTACCACCACCACCCTTCTTTTTATATCATATTCATCCACTAACTTCTCTTCTACTAACACACAACATGTTATAATCACCACGTCATCACCAACGACCTTCATCTTTATCCCGTGTTTTAACGATTCCTAACCACATAATCGTTTCTTTCCCCCCCCCTACATTACCACCACCACCACCACCGCTACCTTGAAAGATGAGAGAAAATTATAGAAGAGAAGAGCATAGTAATTAGGAACAGTTGGAGTGAGGAGAAGTGGAGATAAGTATAGTTCACAGGTTTTATTCCTTACACCTCCTACTATCATTCGGAGTGTACAAGTGACAGCTGGGCCTCAGGGGGGTAAAGTTGTAGACGAGTAGGCAAACCAACCAACCACCACCAAGAACCAGCGAGTCACCTCACCTTCCGTTATTCAACCGTAGGGAATGCTAAAGGTTTTTGAGGGATGAGGAGGGGTGGGAGGGAGGAGAGAGGAGGAAAGGGATTAGTGCCATGGTCTAATTTGTATTCCCTCTTCTTAGTTTAAGGTTTGACTTGGGTTGGTTTAGCTTAAGTTGCTGTATCTTTATTAATGCTATCCTTTAACACATAGCATATGATCCCTCTGGTGTTGAAACGGTAAAAAGTTATATCAATCCATTACAACACATCTATTCCAGAACGGTGTAGCAGTGCGGTGTGGCGTGCGGGAGTGTCCTTGGGTAGCCTATACTGTGTTCTTGGTATAGGAGTAGTTAAGAGGGAAGCGTGTGGGTAGTTAGTGGTTAGTGGTTAGTCGTCAGTGTAGAGTGTGTTTAGAAAATTTTAGTTTTAGAATGATTATACTGAGGTGCTGCGGGAAGGAAAGTGGTGAAAGTGGGGAAGAAGAATGGTGGACTAAAGTGTTTT
>JAPQNM010000044.1:13833041-13840541 GCA_029783475.1 Metacarcinus magister
CCCCCCCTTCTTCTCCCCTCCCCCATCCTCACCACTGACAACTTACCGAAGAGTTTACCCTCAGTTTGCTCCCCTTTGTTTGCTTTTGTAATCCAACCTTTACCTTTCTTTGTGTATCCTATAATAAGTTTCTCTTACCCTGACTCCCGTTTTCTTTCAAGCAATGTGACAGCTGAAGAAAATCAATGTTCAGTATAGATGCAAGAGTGAGGTCCGACGCGCCACTGCTTGCTCAATAAATGTTCATAGTAATGTTTTAGTTGCTATACTTTTTTTTGCTTTCTACAACGTCTTTATCTAATATTTATTTTCTTCACAAGGTCACGTTTTCTTTTTCTTTTTTGTTTTCCTCCTAACCATTTGCCCCAATAAACAGTTCCTCACATAAATGTAATCAATATCTATAAATAAGACATATTCTCAAATGTTTCCTCTCCTTTACATTAGGATAGGTTAGGTTAGGTTAGGCTTGGTTTGGTTAGGTAAGGTTAGATTAGATTAGGCGTCTCAGCCATCCAGCCAACAACCTTAACAATTCCTTATCAATACATAACATTCTAGCGTAACATTCACATCTGATAGTTACATGCAGAGTACGTGTCTCGATCTTCTTTACATACAGTACTATAGTGTTATAAGTTACTAAGGCCTGCCAGAATGGATGGTAGAGTGGGAGAAACAGCATGCCTCCCACTAGCCCAACCCAGCCCAACCCAACCCAACCCAACCCAAACCATGCTCCATTTGGTCAATGGGATGTTGAAACAGTTAGGAACCTCATTAGTTTTGTTAAGTGTCCGCTGTTGTTATGTGGCGGCGAGGTAGGGTGGAAGGGTGGCAGGGTGTAGGGTGGAAGGGTGGAGGGGTCACCAGCGTGGTATAGCATATGGGATGCGGCGGTTTGGTTTCAAGGTGGTAGACTATTATATCTACGATAATTTTATACACAGTTTGAGTTTGTTTTGTAATGTATTGCATGGCTTGTGTGTGTGTGTGTGTGTGTGTGTGTGTGTGTGTGTGTGTGTGTGTGTGTGTGTGTGTGTGTGTGTGTGTGTTGTCCAGATTATAATAATTGAGGGGTTGTAGTGCATCAGCTTTTTTAGTTAATGCTTGTATCCCCCCCCTCACACACACACACACACACACACACACACACACACACACACACACACACACACACACACACACACACACACACACACACACACACACACACACACCATCTGGTTGCCTGCATTCCTGTTCACCATCCTTACATATTGGTTTCTCACTCTCTCTTCCTTTTCCCTCTACTCCTCTTCACTCTATACTTTCTCTCACCACAAAACTTTTTAGCAACTTTTTATGGAATAATATATTTGCATACAACACACACACACACACACACACACACACACACACACACACACACACACACACACACACACACACACACACACACACACACACACACACAGGTTGTATAATCATGTATTTGCCTTTATCTATATGCTAAGTGTTCATGTGTTTTAATTTGAAAATAATAATACACGTAAAGTCCTGTGTGTGTGTGTGTGTGTGTGTGTGTGTGTGTGTGTGTGTGTGTGTGTGTGTGTGTGTGTGTGTGTGTATGGGTTTGGGGGGGAGGGGGGGGGGTGCTTGCACCGGGAACACCTGGCCCTAACTTTACTGCTGCACATCAACAACAAGGTAATAGTCAGCTCCTCAACCGCATCCATACATTGTTTTGACTAGAAAGTGCAGCATCTTATTATTTGATTTACGTAAACTTGACTTTGTAGGGTTTCGAACGGGTGCATTTATACAGCAGAATGTGACGATAATGACCAGAAGGGATAGTGTTGATGGGAGTCTGTCCTTGACATAACACTCGACACACAGGAATAGGACAAGAAGAGGTGACATAATGGTGAATTCATGTTTGTTATTCGTTGTATTCTGTTGTGGGTTGTGCACTCTGTAGCTTGCGGGGAAGCATGTCATCGTTTATATGAACACAATAATCTGCCTCACGTGTTGCTCTGCCTGCACCAACGTTATCCACTATGGCCACACCCTGGTATCACAGGACATTAAAGAAGAAAAAAGTCGAGTATAAGAATCATGCACACCAAGCACACACAATGGAGAACAAACATAATCAAGGTCTGACCTGATGATTGTTTGCGTTGCTGGGAAAACCTTTGGATATCCCGACGACTGAGTCGCTTTTGTTCCGTGTCGTGGCCAATGAAAGTCGCCGCAGTCGTGGTGCTGTTCGACCTTTGGACGTTGTGGGTGGAGGTAGTGGTGTTACGAGCTGTCTGCCTTCGAGACGGTGACGCCACCGGCCGGCGGGACGCCCTTTCCTTAGGAGCGGCCTGCGAGTAGGGTTCGTTGGTGTCGTTAGTAGTGTAGCGGCGGCCTGGCGGTGCCCTTGGTGGTGAAGGGGATTGGTCATGATGGGTCATCAAGGGTGAGGTAAAGAGATGGTTCTTGAGTGGGATTCTTGTGATTGTCGAAGGAGTCCATCTGCATGTGTCACAGGAATCACATGACGTGCAGGATGGTGTTCGTCGCAGGTCCACGTGCCTGTCATTCACCATCACCACCTCCACGCCACCAAAGGACGACCGTTTCGATCCCGTTGAAGTGCTGCGGCCACGCCTTGGGCTGCGGTGGGGATTGGCAGGAACGAAGCACCGTTCGTCCTGTGAGCAGCAAGGTTCCTGCTCGTGACAGCAGCTGCCGTCCTGCCAACAACACTCAACCTCCCCGCGTTCTCCGTGCTTGTGGGTATCGGGCGGGGTCAGTTCGGGCGTAATGCGGTAATCATCGCTGTAAGAACTGCTCCGTGAGGCCCGCACCTTGTCACGGTGTCTGGGCTTCCCGCCCCGTCTGCCCCACAACCCCATCACCACCAAACACCCCAACCACTGTCGCGCTGCTTGCGTCACCCACACCCACAGCCGGCAAAGCGAGTGGACTGAGCAATGTGTGCTGGCTGACGGTAAGGCAGGGATTGTGTTGTGTCCACGGGCGACAGGGGTTGACGCGCGTCCAGCCCCATCCCACCTTACGTCGCCACGCCCCTCGCACGTTCCTCCCCGCCCACTCTACGGGTTCCGAGTACAGTGTAACACGAGTACTACAGGTGTGGTGATGTGGTGGGCCCTTCAAGGACGCGGGAGCAAAGAGTTCGACGGTAATCTTACATCACCATCTCAAAGAGCACTGCGGGCATCTTGTACGTGCCACGGGCGAGCCACTGCAAAGTGGGGGTGTTGCCGTTAATGTTGAAGGGTCGTCCTCACCACCTGTAGGCGGTGCATCACTCATCTGTCTGTGGTCGTGCCACTGTCGCTCTTGATTGTTATTACATATGAAACACGGCGATTTAGTATATATTCTCTATATTCTGTGCGTGATGTGAAAGTTTTTTTAAAAGGCAAAGGGGAGGGCTGGGAATTACAATTATTATTATCATTACTATTATTATTAACATTACTATTATTATTAACATAACTATTGTTATTAACATTACTATTGTTATTACAGTTGTTATTTCACTCTGGGATGACTAAACAGAATTACATCCCACATAAAACATAAACTTGAGAAAAAAGAAACATCGAGGTAAACTATTTTTACTGTTTACGGATGGCGCATCGTAGTTGTAGATAACAGGATAAAGCGGAAAATAGAAAACAAAATGAGAAGAGCGGAATACCACAACGCATGTACTAGAACAAAAAGATGATGATGATGATAATGATGATGGTAATGGACATAATTATAGTGTAATAAGTGTAATAGTGACAGTGATAATGAAAATAACATCACTCACCATGCTCGCGCTCATTTACCTCCTCCTCCTCCTCCTCTTCCTCCTCTTCCTCTTCCTCCTCCTCCTCTTCCTCCTCCTCCTCTTCCTCCTCCTCCTCCTCCTCCTCTTCCTCCTCTTCCTCCTCCTCCTCCTCTTCTTCTTCAACACCAACACACACATAGATACACACACACACACACACAATATTCATGGGTAACAGTTATCCAGTGCGGTCATCAGAGGAGAGGCGGCAGACAGTCAGGTGAGGCTTTCCTACAGTACGTCTGCCACATGGTATCCAGACTTACACACACACAGTGTTATACATATACAGCGTTATACATACACTTACATAACGCCACGGTGATTGCGGTCTTGATTCAACAGCTACTTAAAAATGGTGAGAATAAGGCGTTTCAGCTGACACACACACACACACACACACACACACACACACACACACACACACACACACACACACACACACACACACACACACACACACACACACACACACACACACACACACACACACACACATACAGATGGGTTGTGTGAGGATGTTGATCAATGTTTATGGTGTCAGTGTAAATCTTGTGGTACAGTGTCATGACGTGATGAGTTTATGATTGCATGGTTTGTTGGTGTCGAGGAGGTGGAGGTAGTACCCATCCGTAACCACTCATCATCATCATCACCACCACCACCACCACCACCACCAACGCATCATTCACTGACCCCATTAATCAAGCATTAACTCAACACCATTATTTAATTGCAACACCAGCTATAGATAAGTAAGTAAGTTGTTGTACATGTTATTTTAGTACTAACGCGTGGTACTGTATATAGTACTTTACATGCATACCAATAACACCAGTAGTACTCTGTTATCAATACCATCACTATCAATACAACACCAATATTTCCCTAACTGCGTGAACCATCCATAGCATTAGTGTCATCATCATCATCATCATCATCATCATCATCATCATCATCATCATCATCATCATCATCATCATCATCATCATCATCATCATCATCATCATCATCATCATCACCATCATCCATTTCCCGCCACCGCTTGTATCATCACCACTAACCACCGTCATCACCAACAAGCACAGTAACAACACCAACAGTAACAACACCAGCAGTCTAAAACCCGCCTTATTTACCCTCAACGAACGCATTAAAAGTACTTCACTCCTCCACCTTGCACTCCTTCCACCTGCCTCCACCCTCCCTCCTCCCTCGGCCACCTCCCCGCCTGCTCACCTTCACACTCCACAGCCCGCGAAACAGACTGTGACGGAGCCAACAGCATGTCCTATAATCACGTAAGTAAGCACTCATAATTTAAACTTACATTCTTCTTTGTATTGCTTGGTTCATTTCATTAAGAGTTACGCGTCCCACCTGTGCGCGTATATGTATGTGTGTGTGTGTGTGTGTGTGTGTGTGTGTGTGTGTGTGTGTGTGTGTGTGTGTGTGTGTGTGTGTGTGTGTGTGTGTGTGTGTATGTGTGTGTGTGTGTGTGTGTGTGTGTGTGTGTGTGTGTGTGTGTGTGTGTGTGTGTGTTTGTTTTATCGTCTTCTCCTGTGTTGTGTTCCTATAAAGCTGATACACGTCTGTTTTGAGTGGTGGCAAGGCGTTAGTTAGTTAGTTGGTTAGTTAGTTGAGTGTAACACGCCCTTGACTCACTCACTGTACGGATGTGGTGTTCGGTAATTTGGTGTGTGGTTATGTTTAGTATTTCTGGTGGGGGTTGTCAAGGTCTATGATTCAGATTATGGTCAGGTGTGTGTGTGTGTGTGTGTGTGTGTGTGTGTGTGTGTGTGTGTGTGTGTGTGTGTGTGTGTGGTGTGTGTGTGACCAAGTACTTCGATACATATAGTTTATTGGCTAAAGCAATATTTTTCCTTCTATATTCAAAGCTATATACGTAGATTATTTTAATTTTTTATTATCTAGGTATGACATCCAGTCCCTTGGAATATATAAACTGAATCTCAAAAAAAGAAAATAGAAGAAAATCTAAGCAAAGGTAACTGTCATCCACAATATAAAAAAATTAAATATATATATATATATATATATATATATATATATATATATATATATATATATATATATATATATATATATATATATATATACATACGTACATAGAAGTTCAAGACAAATCTGAGCATAGTATAACAAGAAGGAGAAGTAACGGTAACACTGTACTGTTTAGCTTCAACAGGTTATGCATATATGTACAGTACGTATTATTTTACATGACGCGTCTTGATATATTACCAGTATAAGATAGTAATAATATGACTTTCTTATATCCTTTGTTCATGAACTTGCCTCGAAACACATACCTTATGGACTTAATGAGGACCTAAGTGCAAACATTCTACATCCACAAGCTTTCCTCCGAGGGTGTTCCAACGTCATCTCCACCGCAACACTGTATTCATACATGGAATTAAGGGAATGGAGAATCATGCGGTGAGTCTCTTGCTTTAAGAGAAGGACTTCCGTTAGTTAGTATCTCAAAATATACGGCATTGGAATGAAAATAAACGTAATGTAACAACATGTTTTCTACTAAATTATAACGTATCATGGATTTCATTTGTAATTTGTTCCTTCATATATTTTTCCCCCAAAGTACTGTAATGATTCGCTGTTGTTATAGAAGCGACAACGAGTCATCTGTTTTACCAGTTTGGTACAGTTCGGTACAACTTCAAAACAGCCATCAACTATCTCGTCATTGTAACTAGTTAGCAAGGAAGTGATCTGTACTAAAGGCGCAGCGTCCGTGTTATCCAGTCAATTATTACACACACACACACACACACACACACGTGAGTCAAAGTGGCAGAGGCCGTGCAGGTGTCATACGTATCGTGAGTATGAGGCAGGAGTGGGAGGGTGGTGAGGAAACCTGTCTAGTGCTGGTGTGACCCTCGCCACCACCACCACCACCTCTACACTGTCACCGATTGTTGGCCGCGGGGGAAGGTGGTACTGGAGTGCAAGTATAACAAGGGCGTCAGTAACAGTGATTCCTTTGACTACAAGAGGTTGAGGTGTGGGTTCACCGCACCTCACCGCACCGCTGTGGCAAGGAATCCTGTGTCTGGGGCGAGGCAGCATGCACTTTGCGGTGTTACGTAGTTATTAGACGCAATGCAGGGGACGTGAAGGCCTTGCACGTCACCATGAGTGTGCGGCCCCGTGTTGTGGGCTTCCTGATAGTGGTGGTGGTGGTGGTGATGTCGGGGAGCTTCGTCGTCACCGCTGCTCCTGGTAAGCTCTCCACGACAACCCTGCATAATGGAGGGTTGTTGTTGTGTTGGTAGTGTGGTGCGTGAGGCGGCCACATGACTGTTATATTCATCACATGTGGTAGATACCAATTACATACACCATTTAAGTGCCTGTTAGAGATATGTTAACTGCTTGTACGAGGGTGTGTAGCGAGTCTAGATCACCGGTGCTAGTTATCGATTTCAGTGAACCTTCATCGTTCTCCCTACGGTCACTCGAGCACTTCTTCACATCACTCAGCATCTCTGTAACAACACTTTGATCATTTGGTGTAAGACTCGGAAAGATGATGATGTTATCGCTGCTGCAGGGTGACATTAGAAAGCTTATGTGTACTGGTGTGTCTGTTTGTCTGTTCACAC
>JAPQNM010000044.1:13845541-13848041 GCA_029783475.1 Metacarcinus magister
CAACTAAATTACCACTGCTTCAATCACGTTCCTTTGGCTTTTATTCCATACCCAAGAACAATACAAAGCTGAGCGAAATACTAACCTAAAAAAAAATTGGGTAATCCTGGATGTCTAGTATGCAGCCTAGGACACACACGAGAGTCTCGTCTCAAGGCTTCTCTCTCAGGGAACTAAATTACCACTGCCTGGCTTTTATTCCATACTCAGGAAGAGAAAAGAGGCGAGTTTTTGAGCAGTACAAAGATGAGAGCGAGATACTAAGAAAAGGAATAGAGGAACAGAGGTATGATGATTATCAGATGGATGTGTAGTGAAGCATAACAAAACTTCTGGACACACGTGGAACAACTTGTAGATGTCGTCTCGTTGGGCTTCAATATGACTTCTTACTTGTCTGCTACTGTGACCTGCAAATAAATGTTATATTATTATTTGTGTTTTTGTATATTTTAATGTGTTGAATAAGAGAGAAAAGATCATACTAGTAGTTTGAGGGATAACAAAGAATTTCATCTCCACTTAAGACGAGCTAGATAGTTATCAAAAGGTGTTATTAAGTTTCCTAATGTGTTAATGGATCAACGGAACTCTTAGCTCGCAGGGATCCACATTTGGAAGGCAATGATGAATATTCAACAGAAAATGGAGTCCCAGAAAGGGGAGACTACGAAGATGTTTGCTGAACCTCCAAACACCAGAAATTGATCTAAATGGTCAAGGTCGACCGAATTTCACTTGTCATGGTGATCATTATAGGTCAAATGGTATGTTCGTGAGTGTTTTGTCAGGGGTTCGATCCCCCGTCTACTCCCTTTCATGGCTACCACGAGATAGATATTACTTGGCTTAAGACAATTTTTCAGTGTTTTAAAATACGAGGCATTTTGCACGCACACACACATTGACGAGATTAACTTTACTGTTAAAAGCTTCTTTCAAATATCAGTATACACTGATCACCTTCACCGTTGTACAAAGGAACTACATAAGAAGAAAACTAGTAACATGTTAATACAAAATACATAAAAAAGAAGGTTCGTCCTCGCAAAGTAACAAAGTAATGAATGACATGAGTTACGGGTCGGTCCCCCTCACTCAGTGTAAATACTATACTTATGTCTTAACCTGTGGCTCCGGTAGGTTTAATGGAGGCGTTAGATGGTCAGCCTCCGCCTTACGTATCGCAAGTTAGATTTTTTAAGTGACTCTTCTTTCTTACTATATATTACATTTACTTTCCGCTTGCTTCGGTTACTATGGAAGGGAGTCAGTCTTTGGTGCTGTTTTAAACCCTTCATTGAACCTACGCGTCACCAACACTGATCCACCAACCATAACAACAACCAACACCAGACCATTACAACCTCCAAACCACTACTATCGTCTACTCATCACCACCTACCTCAGCCTTTCTCCACCGCTGCTCTGTGCCCCGACGTCCTTCCCTCACCACAGCTGCCCTCACAATGCCGCTGCTGCTTCATCTCCAGGTCTTCCAACGCAGTCTCGAGTACAGTGTGAACCAACGATCTGAAAGGAAATAACTGTGGTAATGGTAATGTTTTGGCTCATTCAGATTCAATCACTTTTTTTTTCACTTCCTCGTAGGTTATTGAAGTGGTTAAGTCTAAAGTAATATTTCCCGTGGAGGTACAGTTTCCAGAGTGGTAAAAAATTAAAATCTCCCCCTTATTTCACTCTATCTTAATTCAACTATAGTAACAGTCCCACAATGTATATCTATAAGTTGTTATTATTGTTCTATATTTCCAAAAAAATAATACGACCTCCAGGAATATTATCTCGCAAATTCACCCACACCACGTTTTTACATCACTATTTCATGTTTCTACTACAATACTTAATTACTACTGAAACAATTCTTATAAAAATTTTTTTTACAACTTCAGAAAAAAATTGAATTACACTGTTGTTTCCCTTCCTCGCTTCCTCCTGGGCGGGGTTGGCAGGGGTCACGGCGGGATGGAGTCATTGGCCATTACTGTAATTACTCTGGACAGTAAGTGGTGGTGTTCGGCTCTGGTTGGGGAGGACTCCTTGCCGCCCCCTATCCTCTTCCTCCTTCCCTTGAACCCTTACTGCCTATTCTAGTACAGGAAAAAGGGGGAGAGGATGCATTATAAGAAAGAGACAGAGACAGAGACAGAGACAGAGACAGAGACAGAGACAGAGACAGAGACAGAGACAGAGAGAGAGAGAGAGAGAGAGAGAGAGAGAGAGAGAGAGAGAGAGAGAGAGAGAGAGAGAGAGAGAGAGAGAAGCTTATCATCCCTCCCTCCGTTCCTCTGATTATAGTAGTTACACATTCTTTCACTTCCTCTACACTTGGTCTCCATCCTACCACACCTAAATAGAAAAATATTATACTGCTGTTGTTGATATCCATTAGAAAAAAATTTCTTTCTTTCTTTTATTGTCTTTCTTTTTTTTCTTCTTGTCTTTCTCCTTCTCCTCACAATGACCTCTGGCTCCTAGT
>JAPQNM010000044.1:13874585-13882085 GCA_029783475.1 Metacarcinus magister
TGGGGCAGGTGGCGGGGCCCTACATGGGATCCTCTTTAGTGAACCTGAGACTGAGGGCCCACGAGTACTCCCTCCATCACCAGGGGCAAGTGTGACGTTCTTCCTACCACCCTCACCTCCACTTCACCATCACCGCCATGCAGGACCCGCTGTGACGCCCACCTCTACACCACCAGCGCCACCTCGACTACGTGCCACTAAACCTCCACCAACGACACACTAACTATAAACTGCAGCCACGACCCAGTGTGATGAGTGACGACCTTCCTTCCTTCCTTCCCCAGCTGCTCTGTTCATACTCTGATGCCCAAATGCCCTCAATCCCTCCTGACGACGAAGGAGTAAATTGTTGTGTGGAACCAGTGACAATGTATAGTGAGTGCATCGACTTACCGAGAAAACTATGATAGGAATGTGATTAAACCAAAGAGTGGCGGGTGGAACGAAACTGTACACCTTTTAAGTCACCTTCCATTACTGATAAAAGTCAATCGTTCTTCCTTCCTTCTGGTGCATAAAGAATCGATCTTACTCTATGTATACGCAACGCCCCCCCACTCCAAAAAAAAAGAAAGTGATAAACAAAATACTTGGTTGAGTTGACTAAAAAAATGAAGATTGCAGCCTTGTGTTGTTGACGAGTTGCAACACAAACCAACACAAGCGAGGCAGCAGCAGTATATATATGTGTGTGTGTGTGTGTGTGTGTGTGTGTGTGTGTGTGTGTGTGTGTGTGTGTGTGTGTGTGTGTGTGTGTGTGTGTGTGTGTGTGTGTGTGTGTGTGTGTGTGTGTGTGTGTGTGTGTGTGTGTGTGTGTGTGTGTGTGTGTGTGTGTGTGTGTGTGTGTGTGTGTGTGTGTGTGTGTGTGTGTGTGTGTGTGTGTGTGTGTGTGTGTGTGTGTGTGTGTGTGTGTGTGTGTGTGTGTGTGTGTGTGTGTGTGTTGGGCGTGACTACCTTTACATAACCTTCCACTACCGGGCACATGCGGTGTTTACAAATGTTTCCTATTGCCTGTACGTAATTATACTGTGTTGACGAGATGTGTCTTTGTGTGTCCTGGGCGGGGCGGGGCGGGGCGGGGAGTAGACGGGACGGAACGGGACGGGACGGGACGGGACGGGACGGGACGGGACGGGACGGGACGGGACGGGACGGGACGGGACGGGACGGAGCTGGGCAGGGCAGTGAGATGAGATGGGGACGGGGTAGGGTGGGGAAGGGTGGGGCGGGGTAGGGTGGGCAAGGGTGGGGCGGGGCAGGGTAGGGTAAATAGCAACACTCGCCATCTTGTACAACAGAGGACGCCACCGCCTGGCAAGAATGTTTTAGTGTTCATTTCTACATTCGTGAACTGATTATATTGTGAAAAAGGTGACCAACTAGGAATGTAAAGGAACATTAAAATTTTTAAAAAATGGTGTGTGTGTGTGTGTGTGTGTGTGTGTGTGTGTGTGTGTGTGTGTGTGTGTGTGTGTGTGTGTGTGTGTGTGTGTGTGCTGATAGGACTACAAGAACCCCTTCCCGTCGCCTTGTCCATTCCTCTGATACTTGATAACACCTTACACTGATATCACTGCTGAAACACACACACACACACACACACACACACACACACACACACGCACCCCCCCCCCACCCCCACACACACACAGTACTGAAATTTAGTACTCACCGCACCTCCTAACTTGGCTAGATGATCTGTCCACACTTGTCCACACCTGTCCACACCTGTCCACACCTGAAAACAACAGTACAGTACAGGTGACATTATCTTATTATCAAATCAATTATTCCTCCACATATATATGATACACCTTTGAAAATTACCTGTTCGAATTAAACTGGATTTTGTATACCTGTTGTATCTTGGAACCTATTGTCATTATTAACTTTTTGTTTACCTGTAGTTTCTGGCCTCGTTGCACTTATTATATCACTATTATATTTAAATTGAAAGGAATGACTCACTGGAAGCCACGAAAAGTATAATACAATTGATGATGAGCAAGAGAAAATATATGTTTGACAACCACTATTGCAAACCATTACTCTAATATATGTGCAGGTAAACACATTAACCCGATCAGCTCAACACCAACCCTTTGATAGTGATGAATAATGCACTGTCCGCTGCCCACCACCACCACCACCACCACCACGTGCTCGCCAAGTGGAGGCCGGTGTAGGGAAACACTTCCTCACTTAATTAAACAATCATTATCAATCATACCAGTTGATTTCCTCCTCTCCTCTACGACAACTCAAAAGAAACTTCCTTACCATCTTATTTGTTGGATAGTTTGTTCCTCAGGGTAAGTCACATTTACTGCCGACACCTTAATGTTTGGCAGAGATGTACAATGTTATCGGGATCAATACACCACCACCACCGGCCGCCGCCACCACTGCTGCCTCAGTGGTGGGCCAGAGGGACTCAGTGCTGCTTCACTCAGTTCGGTGCCGCTTCACTCTCACCCTCAACCCTTGTTCGACTGTTACACACTTACCTTTATTCCATGTATCCAGGTTAACCCAAACATCTAGTCGCTGCACTTAGCTGCCCACCATGACTCTTTGCAATGCTGTTACCGCCCTGGTCCTGCTGACTTCCCTGGGTGTGTTTAAAGGTGAGGCTCATTTAGAACGTCTTCATTCCCCTACTTTGCATGAAGTCTTCAGAAAAAAACCTCTTGAATATTAGTATGAATTATCATGTTTAGTGATGGTATGGTCGAGTGGTGAACATGGATGCTGGAGTTGAGGCTACACCTGCTACCATTCTTAGTGGGTTACATTTACATACATATATGCAAACAAACCCACAGGCCTCGTGGAGCGAGTATGGTGCGACGCTGCTGTAGAGGGTTTGCTGACGTACCATTTGATGCCACAAGGAGTGCCCGACAACGAGACACGCCTCCAGGTCACGGCTTTGAACCAGGTCGTAGCCAGGCTCTTCCAGGAAGGTCTGATAGAACCTCATGCTATCGCGGCTCTCGTGCTTCCTGATGAAATACTGAAGGAACAGAGTTCTGCGCTGCCATCCTCTCGTGACCTAACACACACCACCCTCACCGCGTCTCCAGAACACACCTCAGGGAACCTAACCCTTCCTTACACCGATGCCTATGACCCTAATTCTCCTTCCAGTCCAGCGTCGATTTTTCTTTCTAGTCTCGTCCCCATCTTCTCCTTCTCCCAGCCCCCTACCCTCTTCTCCAGTCCCTATCGTACCCTATCCTCCACTTCCTCTCCCTTCCCTCCCACCAGTCACGCCCCAACCTTCCTTGCAGCAGCCAAACTGGATTCCTTTACCCTCTGTCTGTGGTTCCGTATGATCTACTTCGCGGAGTTCACTGTTCTCCTGAGCTACAGCACCCACGAGGGAGTCGACGACGCTCTCACACTAGGTAAAAAGCTTCACGGAATCCAAATAGCCGTTAATTTTTCAGTCACCATTAATCAAACACTTTGCTTGCAAACACCGTTATCCACGCAGACCAAGTGTTTGCCGTTCATGTTCTTCGGTATTTGTTCTCTTTAATTACATAAACGAGGTTAGATCCGCACCTTTTCAGGAGGTATGTAATGTTGTCCAGCATTTATATCTGTAATCTGTAACCCTTCCTCCCTCCGCCCTGCCACACTTCTCTCTTTTCTCCCTGTCGTACTGCTGCTTCCGTGTTGCAGGGCCGCGTCTCAGCAGCTTCATCATGGAGTACATGGGCATCAGGGGTTGGGAGGTCCAGAGACAGGTGGAGCCCCAGCGATGGTACTCTGTGTGTATCCTGCGAAACGGAACAGCCGGCCGCGCCTCGCTCTTCCTGGACGGAGTCAGACTCTATGACATGGACGCCCCAAAGCAACTTAATCTGAACGGCACACTTGTGTTGGGCAACGATCAAGACTATCCAGGAGGCGGCTTTGTTGCCACCCAAAGTGCTCCTGGCTCGTTGACGGGTCTGTATTTATGGTCGAGGATGCTTTCGATCCCAGAAATACACGCTGTAGGAAACTGTGATCCGCCTAAGGCAGCCCTCCTTGCTTGGGAGGCCATCCCATGGAGGGTGATTGGAGAGATACAAAAGGGGCACGCTAATCCTTGCCACCAAAGAAGTACACGCATACACTTTCTACTGCCCGTAAAGCTATCCTTTCATAAGGCACGCTGGTTTTGCTCGGGTCACGGCCTCGCCTTGCCCTTTCCAACGTCTGAGGCGGAAAGTGACGTATTAGCATCTTACATAAAAAGATCCGTACTAAGTTGTGCTAATAATTACAATGCTGCTACATCAGCTTGGTTGGATTTGACTTACGATAGACTTAACAATCAGTGGCTCGGTGGACCAAAGCAGCTTCCCATTAGTTTCTCCCGAATATTGTCCATGAGCAGCCGCAAGTGGATTAAATACACGGCCGTTACTAACGGAGAGTGGCTGGCCATGAAGGCCGACGACGTATCGTGTACACTGTGCAAAGGCGCCGACACTCATCCGCAAGTGTACATTCACGGGCTGTGTCGCGAAGAGGAAATCATGGAGCGCCACACCAATCTGTTCCCTCGTTCTGATGGCCAAGGACTCTATTACCTTCAGGGCGCATCAGGTCTCCGCCTCCATCATGACTCCGGCCACCGCTGGCTCCTCCATCACGTACCGACAAACACTTTTGTGGCTGAGCACAATGCTGCCGAATTTTTCTGGGGTCGCAAAGTGTGGAGGCTAAATGGCACGGCACCAGTGTGCGGGTCACAGCGACATCTCTTCGGACTCCACAATCTGACCATCAGCTGGTGCCCCAACGGAACCTTCACCTGCACCTCAGGGCAGTGCGTGCCGCTGACGGCTCGCTGTTCTCTTGACCCCGAGTGTGAAGACGAAAGTGATGAAATGGATTGTCAATTGGTACACACTCCCGACGACTACCAGACCTACTTACCACCTTACTCGCCTCAACTTCCTCTCAACTTCACCATCGCTCTTAAAAAGGTGAACTTTATTTTCAGCCACCATTGCGTGGAATCATGCTTATTGACTGAATAGTCTGCCATATATCGTCTTGTCGAGGGATGGAGGGACAGTATAAACTTCCAACAATCAGCTCTACAATTCTCAGTACTAGTTTTAATCGTCTACTTGAAGTTTTCATAGTGTAACGTTAAGTTTATAAACGTATTTTCGACTTTTACCGAAACTTGTGTTATGCAGCGAGAATGTTGCCCAAGAGATGTTTTAAGAAATGATTGCATCGAGTTATAGTTTGGCGGCGGTTTTCAGTTATGGTCGGTGGATCTGATGGGACAGCTGGTGCATGTCACCTTCAACGTACATCTACGGTGGAGGGACCGTCGCCTCACCTATTACAACTTGCAGGACAATCCGAGCCTCAATGTAATTTCCATCCCTCACTTACATTCCCGGAGTCCACTCGGCCCCTTTCATGGCCCCGTTTGGCATCCTAAAGTCCAGGTAAGTAAGCACTGGGTAGGGGGGCGCCGCGCCGCACCGCTCGTGGATACTATTAGTGAGCCTCGTGTATCACAGGTGCAGGATGATGAGCGGCTGGCAGGCGAGGTGGATCCACGCGTTCAGCTGCTCGTTAGGAAGATTTCTCCAGGTTTGGACATCATTACAGGTATGGACAATGCATTCAGTGTGTGTGTGTGTGTGTGTGTGTGTGTGTGTGTGTGTGTGTGTGTGTGTGTGTGTGTGTGTGTGTGTGTGTGTGTGTTGTGTGTGTGTTGTGTGGTTGATGTTGATGTTGCTGTTGTTGTTGCTGTTGTTGTTGTTGATGTTGATGTTGATGTTGATGTTGATCTTGATGTTGTTGTTGTTGTTGTTGTTGTTGATGTTGATGTTGATTTTGATGTTGTTGTTGTTGTTGTTGTGTTGATGTTGATGTTGATGTTAATGTTGTTGTTGTTGTTGTTGTTGTTGTTGTTGTTGTTGTTGTTGTTGTTGTTGTAGTCGTTCTCGTTAACTCATCAGTGTGACTAACAAAGGTTTCACGACATATGCTAATGAGCGGCACTGTTGCAGACTACACATACTTGGGCGCCGAAAACGAGCTCGAATATTCGCTAGAGTTTGAGTCCAACGTGCACTGTGAGCTGAACCTTGAGTTGTACCCGTTCGACTCCCAGCATTGTTGCATCACGGTCACGGTCACCAACGTCATCAACCAAGCCGTGCAGTACCCTTCCCAGCCCCTCGACCACGCCCACCCAACACTCCCCCCACACCCGGACTTCACCATCACTTCCCTTACACTCAGGTCAGAGGAAACACCAATACCAATTATATTCATCTCGCAAGCTGCACAGTTCATTGTATTAGAGAATTGTTATACTTGCTTGGAGGAGAAAACACTCTGCACACTACTTACTTCTTTCGCCAAGTTTGAATGACTCATCTTTGGCGGGAGGTTGAAACTTGTCTGTCATGTTGTTGTTGTAATTCACAAACTTGATGCATTCATGATATTCATATTCTTGAACCTCAAAGCATTTCTGATTCACCGTTAACATAAGTTTCTTGGAGATAATCTTGAGGATATTTTCATAAGTGTGTGACTGATGGAACTAGTAGATAATTATTGGTACAATTCATTATAGTTATCTTAAGATATGGCCTCCTTCTCTATTGCAGGCTACAAAACCATAGCAGTACAGCTTCCCTCCACTTCTGTCTCCACCGTCGCCCTGTACATCACCTCTTCTCCACCTTTCTCCCAACCGTCCTCCTCCACCTCATTGGTTACTCCTCCTTCTTCCTGCCACTCGACAGCTTCCAGGACCGTAGCGTGATGAGCCTCACCACCTTGCTCGCCCTCGTCGCCCTGTACTCGGAGTCCCTCGCGTCCCTTCCTAGCACATCCTACCTTAAACACGTTGACATTTGGTTCGTGTTTAGCATTGCTTTCCTCACCGCCACTGTTATTGTCCACATAGCAATCAATGACCGGAAGACTCACCTTATCTACTTCCCAAAAGACTCATTCTCCCCGCCTTCCGCCCTCTGGCAAAGGTTACTATTCCAATTCCGTAACAGAAGCACCGACTGGAAGCTTATTGTAGGAGCGAGGGTAGCGCTTGGAGTGATCTACGTGCTTTTTCAGGGCATTTACTGGGGACACGTGTTGGGGATCATTTGAAGGTAAGGGTGAGGGATGGTTAGCGAGGGCAGAACGAGATGCCTCTCGTGTTGACCTTGAACCTACACTCTGACCTTCACTCTCCTAAAGCTTACGGCTCTGATGTGGCTCTTCCTATTCTCCTCAAACAATGTGCTTCTGTGCTGATAACCTGCCTGGTCAAACTTTTTTCGTCTATCAATTTCTGTCAACATTATCAATTTACAAAGTAAGGTGGTCTCTTTTAATTTTTCAAACTATAACTTCGACTTTCTGCCATTCCAAATGTTTTGAATCCATTGAAAGATTGACAATTATCAAACAAATGACAGTTTTTTTTATCCAATCAACAGTATGGATTGATGTTCT
>JAPQNM010000044.1:13884585-13897085 GCA_029783475.1 Metacarcinus magister
CCCGTGTCCAACAGCCTTACTTGATGGTGCTGAGGTCGTCAGCGAAGGAGTCTGCGTCGTAGTCGAACACAGGGCCGAGGACCACGTTGACGGTGGAGTAGCGGCGGGTCCAGTGGCTGACGAAGCCCAGCAGCTCCCTCCAGCGGCTCCCGAGGAAGGAAGACAAGGGCACCGTGTTGGAGGCGAGGAAGGCCAGTTGTCCACATTTCTCCTCTGAAGTGAACTCTGCCAAAGAAAAGTTCAGGGAATGAGTTCGATCATACTTTACCACGGACTGTAGGCTATTGATGCCAAGCCTTCCGCGGCGACTCAGCGGCGTCACTCACCAGGTGGAAACAGTGGACTGGGGTAGAGGCCGTGATTGGCCAGTCTGGTGTATTCACTGCACGAGATTCTATGGTGAGCCTTCAGTCTGACGTCACTCCTCAAAGGGTAACGGAAGACGTTCGTTGCGCCGATTCCGAGGGTGAAGCTGGACCACAGAGGAACCCTGAGTTGCGTGGAGTATCCTGGAAGAAGCAAGTGTTAAGTTCTCGGAAGGCAGAGTGGGCTGAGACCTCTAACATGGCTTTGAAACACGTGGTTACAGTACACTGAATGCAATTAATGGTTGATACACTGTTACAAGTCAACTATACACGCAATTCTTTCTCGCAATTACTTGGTGTTTTTCCACCATTTTGAGTCTCGCCTCACCGTTGATGAAGTCTTGCTGCAGAAGGAGGAGTGACGAGTCCCTGTGTTGACCCATCTCCGGGGGGCCCCAAGGAAGGTGCTTCGCCGTCAGGATGTAAGCGTCTTCCTGAGCCTCCTCCAGCACGTCAAGCAGCTCACTCGCCTTCATGAGGTCTCCTTCACACAGGGGCTTCGGTCTGTAGTAGTCCAGTACCTCCTCAGAGGGCACCGCCGCGACGGGAGGTGGATACTCCTGAAACCGTATTCATACTTCTATAAAGTGTATATTAAAGTATCATTACTTATATTCCAAGTAGCCACAAAACTATTATTAATTGGAAGTAAAACAGGATACGCATTTATATCTAAGGAAGAAGTCAAACCTCACAACAGCCACAGTGCGACACACTTTACATTAATACATCATTGTAATGCCAAACGTGGGCATGGCAACATATCAACACTCACGGGTCGGGGCTGCGGGACGGGGGGCGGTGAGACCAAGAGGTGGTTGAGGGCGCCCCAAGTGCCGTTGTTAGGTGCAGGTGTGACGCCTAAGAGGTGACACATCATGTTGTACAGCTCAATGTTCTGGAAAGTCTCCACCTCAAGGTTACGGCGCAGGTCCGGCCCGTGAGCCACAAACAATGCCTGCAGGAGAGAGTGTGAATTGAGCCATGCATCCATAAGTGTGTGTGTGTGTGTGTGTGTGTGTGTGTGTGTGTGTGTGTGTGTGTGTGTGTGTGTGTGTGTGTGTGTGTGTGTGTGTGTGTGTATGTGTGTGTGTGTGTTCCATATACGCACATTCATCACAGCGAAGTAGTTATCGTAGCCGTGGTCGCCGGGGTCAGCTTTGAAGGAAGAGTCACCACCCACGCTGAAGCCAGGGTCCAGATCCACCACTATGTCCTCCACTCTCCGCTGGTTTCCCATGTGCCACCTGAGGGAAGGAAGACAGGTGATGGAGTCCTAACAAGGGTAATTAATACTACTCAACACCTTATGGACACTACTGGAAAACAAGACGACTGACGGTCACTGTGAGAAAGTATTGTTACTCAAAGTGGAACAGCACATGACTGAGCAAGACAAGGCCAACCACACACCTGATGGGGAGAGTCGTCTTCTCGTACACTCGCAGCTCTTTTCTTCGGCAGGAGAGGGCGTTCAACATCTCTTGTTTTGTCTCTGGAGAACATATGAGTGTATCCAAAAGTTATTAAATGTTTGGCAGGAATGTTGGAAAAATGCAATGACCATTTAGTATATGAACATAGGTTATTATATACCATACTCAGGATATATGAATAGTGACACACACACACACACACACACACACACACACACACACACACACACACACACACACACACACACACACACACACACACACACACACACACACACACACACACACAGAGGTGGGTGGGGTTGCGCCTTACCCTCACTCCCGTCATTGGGCGTCATCCTCCCGAAGATTCCACTCCAGAATCTCGTCCTGTTCACCACGTTCGGAATAAACTTATCCAGAAGTATAGCACGATTCTGCCCGGCCTCCACCATACCGTGATCCGCCACCAGAATTATATTAACACAGGACAACAGCTTACGGGCCTGCAGACCACTCAACAACCTACCCACCATGGCGTCAACGTGAGCCAACTTTGCGTTAACCTAAAAAAAACACAAAAGAAGGCGATTAGGCAAACAAATCAACATTGTCTCCATTTCAACCGACATCACGCCCTGTTAATAGGGATAAGCTCAGGTAATACATAGAGTACCTACCTCAGGTGAATCTGGACCGAAGTCGTGGCCGGCTCTATCTGGCTCATCCATGTACAGAGTCATAAACAAGGGGCGCTCTTCGGCAGGTAAGTCCAGCCACTCGAGTACCTACACAGTGCGGGGTCATCGAGTAGGCAGGCAGACGGGTGTGTCGGCAAGGGTGGGTGAAGAAGGGAGAAAGATACAAAAAAAAATAATAATTGTTAAGAAAGGGTGCAGCGAGGGTACGGAGAAGGGCAAGCAGTAAAGGGCGAAGGAACATGAGGAGTCAGGGCCGTGGTGGTGGTGGTGGTGGTGGTGGTGTTGGTGGAGGAGGAGGAGTTAAGGAACAAAGAACAAAAACAGCCGTGGATATTGAAAACAGCTAAAGTTGAAGGAATGGCCGGCTTATGTAATGTATCCAATTTTGTGCCTAATTCCCTGTTTTTATCATAGAGAGAGAGAGATGCAAAAAAATGACTACAAAAAGGGATTCCAACCGAGTTACACGTAAATACCAAAGAGTACAGTAGATCAGGATAGGATGATAAGCTTCTACAAAACACATTACAAAAGGTGAACAAATGAATAGAAAGAAAAAAAAACAGTACCTGAAGAAATGACATTGAGAGAGCAACTTAGGTGGTTGAGTGGATTAATTTTGATGAATACACATATAAATTAGGCTATACATATAAAAAATTATACAGTCAGGAATGTTGGGGTCTGAACGGAATGGAATGAAGGAAGGAAGATGAATGACACGATCAATCACTACACTACACATGAACATAATGAATGAGTGAATGAAACAATGAATAACTTTGAATAAACATACATTACGTAAGTGAGTGAGTAAGTGAGTGAATAAGTGAATGAGTAAGTAAGTGAATAAGTGAGTGAGTGAGTGAACGAGTGAATAAGTAAGTGAGTGAATAAGTAAGTGAGTGAATAAGTAAGTGAGTGAATAAGTGAGTGAATAAGTGAGTACGCCTCCCCCCCCCCACTCACCTGGTCAACACGGTGGGGGTAGGGAACGCTCTGATTGTAGAAAAACCAGTAGGTAGCGCGCTGTCCCTTCGCTTCTGAACCCGGCCAGAAGTAGGTCCCGGCACGCTTCCCCTGTAGAGAACATCGTAGTTAAGGGAAGAACGTGGTTAATGTAAGGTAAAGGAGGTACTAAGGTGGTATTATAGTAAGATGAGGGTGAAGGACTGCAGCGAGAGGAAGGTCGAGGGAAGTGGTTGGTTCTCAGGGATTAAAAAAAGGTTTTGTAGACGAAAGGAAAATGTTAAATTCTTCAGAAGGAGAGACCATTTTGAAAGTATGTATATATGGAGGACAAAGAAAAAAAGAAAAAAAGCGAGGGAATGAAAGAGGATAGAGCAGGGAAAAAAAATAAGGTAAGGAATGTGATCAAGAGAAGACGTGAGGAGGCAATAAAATAACAAAAAAAATATAGGAAATGAAATGGTAAGGGAATTGAGTAGTGTATCTTAGGGTTTCCACGCACCTGCTGCTCCACTGTTTTCCAGATTGGTTCTCCACCCCACCAGCGAGGCTCAAAGCTCTCAGGACGACCAATACGAAACGTTGCATTAAACTCAGGATCATAAAACCGGTTAGCGATGATGCCGTGGGAGGGCGGGTACAGCCCCTGGAGGAAGAGAAAAGAAAGGGAAAGGGTATAAGTGTTAAGAGAATGATCAGTGTTGTGTGGTTGTCGTATTGTAGACTTAACTAACTTCATCATCTATCTTATGAATGTGTGATAAGATGAGATGAGATTTAATTCATTGGATTCTTTGTTCTCTCATCTATGTGGAGGGAATTCACACTTTTCGTCTAAGAATGAAAGATAGAGAGAAAGAGAAAGAGAGAGATAGAAAGAAGAGAGAGAGAGAGAGAGAGAGAGAGAGAGAGAGAGAGAGAGAGAGAGAGAGAGAGAGAGAGAGAGAGAGAGAGAGAGAGAGAGAGAGCGAGAGCGAGAGCGGAGCGAGCGAGAGCGAGAGAGAGAGCGAGAGAGAGAGAGAGAGAGGAGAGAGAGAGAGGAGATAGGTGAGAGAGAGAGAGAGTGTGTGTGTGTGTGTCTCTCTCTCTCTCTCTCTCTCTCTCTCTCTCTCTCTCTCTCTCTCTCTCTCTCCTCTCTCTCTCTCTCTCTCTCTCTCTCTCTCTCTCTCTCTCTCTCTCTCTCTCTCTCTCTCTCTCTCTCTCTCTCTCTCGCTCTCTCTCCCCCCCCTACCCTCCACCCCTCCCCCCTTGAACATGAAACTTGGTATTGGTGTCCCTAGACATATGACGGGAAAGGTCAGTTGAACATACTGTAAGTGAGCTGAACATACATAAGGTCGTTCCGCGGGCAGTGAGTCAGTCAGTGTAATAAGTGACGTCAGATAAAAAAAAATAAAAAAAAAGACCACCACGAATATAACCTAACCTTGTCCCTCACTTTTTTTCTCTCTTTCTCTTTTTTATTTATTTTTTTGTCTAATGATTGTTTTCTTTTTAATGTTATCTTTATTTTCTAATTTCCGACTTAGTCTTTTTTTTTAATCTTTTTATCCTTTTAAGGTATTTGATCTGTCTGTCTGTCTGTTTTATATACGATCAATACTTCACACTTTTAATCTGTCTCATTGAAGTGACCTTACCCTTAGCCTTACCCTTACCCTTAGCCTTACCCGAGGCGCGTCCTTCACTGCGCACCTTGCTCCACGCAGCTGCTTACCCCAACTAGTTACTCTCTCGTTTTTCATGTCCTTTAGTCTGGTTTAATTCTATACACTAAGCTTGGGTGCGCAGATAATGTTTCCGTTGTTTTTTTTTTGTTGCTTTTACAAGTTGGTGGTACATATGATATCAGTTTTTTATGTGTAAGTAATGTTATCAGCAGCAGACTCGCCATAACGGAAACAGGAGGAGTCAAGGTGGGTTGGTAATGTGATGACTGACTTGGCTTTGCAGCGAGGTGTACTGTTTACCAACGGGAAGGTAAATGTCAAACTGATGCTAAAGGATATGTCGGTGAATGAGCAATGTTGGCCGATAGTCTAGTCTGCTTCTTCCCTCTCTATGTATGCTCCACTCTTCCGTTGCTCTATTTACAGGAGTGGAAGAGCGGAAAGAAATATGGTAAATGAGACGAGATCAGCTCAATTTTTGTTTTCGTGTCCGTTCAGCACTCTAGTTTTCATATAGAACATTGATTAAACAAAAAATCTATATAATATAAAAACTTTGTATTAATGGTGGTGGTGAAGTTAGTGATGGTGATGGTGGTGGTGGTGGTGACGGTAATTAATATGGTGCGTGCAAAGAGCATATGGTGACAATAAGGAAGGAAGGAAGGAAGGAAGGAAGGCTATACTCACTGTAACGATGGTGTAGTGGTTGGGGAAGGTGATGGTGGGGTAGGATGGCTTCATGAACGGGGCCCGCACACCCATCCTCCCCAGAGCCTGTATGTTGGGCGTCAATCCTCGGTTGATATAGTTCGCCCGGAAACCATCCATTGACACCAGGATCTGCAAATGTCATCAGTCAACACAACCACGCCGATACCTCCAAGGTCACCCACGTCAAGGAACACAGAACACAACTCCATCATCAAAACCCAACCCGGAATTACGACCTAGACAGAGAACCAATCCAGATACTAACCAGTGGGTGTTGGTGGAACGTGGGCGGGCATGAAGAGGGATCCAAGTGGGCGGGTATGTGTGGGGGCGCCTGACCGGCCACCCCCACTCCCGCCCACAGAACGCTAAGGGCGGCCACCAGAAGAGTAATCTGTAGGGGATAAGGGCGAAAGGTCAGTATAGTATAAGGACACACGATAGAAAGAGAGAGAGAGAGAGAGAGAGAGAGAGAGAGAGAGAGAGAGAGAGAGAGAGAGAGAGAGAGAGAGAGAGAGAGAGAGAGAGAGAGAGAGAGAGAGAGAGAGAATACAGTATATTTACCTTCATTCAGTGATATATAAAAACCACTCTAATTATTTTTTTTGTTTACATTCTTCGTTTATATAAATAGTTACATTAATTCCCCAATCCCTTAATTAGTTCCAATCCCCTTTTGAACCTTCTTCCACCTTAAAATCCACTATAACCGGTTATTTTTTTTCTTTTCCACCTTAAGGGTACATGTCCCGCAATGTTTTATTTTTTCTTCCAATTCGATACCGTAATCTATGGTAGCGGGGGGGACGGGGGGGAAGGGGGGGGGCAGAGGGTGAGATCATACTGGTATCTTTTTCAGCCTCATGCTACCCTCTTTTACCCTTCTCCATTACCCCCAACAACCCCCCCCGCCCTTCCCCCTCATCACCCTACACACACCCCTCACGCTATATATATACAAGGTTGGCTTCAATGTTAAGGTAAATATATATATTGCATGTATTAGATAATCTCAAAGTCATGTGGGGATCTAACCTACGTCTTCACAATCACTACGCCGCACCTTCACACACTCAGCCAGCCATCGCCTCTTAGATAAGCTACTGCTCCTGGTGTTTGAGTTTGCTATGTATGTACATTTAAAAAAAAAAAAAATTTATTATAATGGTTGTTTGCTGTCGGTTTTCAATTGTGGTAAAGAGTATGTGTCCCCTCCTCCCCTCCTTCCTCTTCCCTCTCGACCTATAGTAGACAAGTGATCTTTGAACAAGGACCCAAACATTTTATACCCTCCAAGGACTGACTACCTGAACCCCACACCTCGCCACAGCAAGGGGGCGACGGACAACATAACACACTAAATACCAAGCTTAAAATGTCGCGGCTTTACATAAAACTGTGCAGTCTCCGCGATTTTCTGATGATATAATTACGTGTTTAGATTACCATGCTTTCTCCTGAGACTTATCGGTAACGTTACGTGTTTGGGGGTAGGAATTGCAAGCATCCTGAGGGGAGGGGGTGAGGGGGAGATAATGATACGTTTAGTGACGTTTCATCACAAAAACAAATATGTTACGTTTACTTGACAAAGAAAGAGCAACATATGCTATGAACATTTATCAGTAACCAAAGCCTCGGGGAAGTATATATAAATAATACTCGTATGTTCCAACCCAAGCATGGTGGGCGACCGTCAGAGTGTACAATGGGTGTCCCTGGTGGGAAGACTAACCCTCGACTCACTCCTGCAGGCGTCATGGACCCAAGCCAAGCGAGATGAGAAGCATCCGTAACATCCTTGCTGATGTACGTAGGCGTGACTCAAACCTGTACGTACGTCGAGGGATTGGTGATTGCACGGCAACGCACGGCATCCAGATCGCCTTGACGGGCTGCGGCGGCCACCTTGCGTTCCGTTATAACCTATCCTTCGCCGCGTGTTTCTAATCAAGAACGGTAACACTTCACGCCAACGCATCCAAACCATTCACACCATACACACCATCATGGCACCATATGCACGTCTAACTTAAGAGAAAGAAAGAGAGAAAGAAAGAGAGAGGAGAGAGATAAAAAGAAGAAAGGGCGTGGCTTTTTTTTCGGATGGAAAGATTCCTTTCCTGTTTTGGTGTCGTTCTGCATCCTAAAGTGGACGGATATATACGAAAACAATTTCCTTCTTCGCTGAATTTATATGAACACGTTGGAGCTGATGTGCGTGTCAGGTAAGATACGGTTGACAATTTTTTATTTAACACTTCCTGCATGCACACCGCTGGGCATGGAGTGTTGAGCCTCAGCTAAGAACATTAAAAAAGGTGACCGCGCCTCCCTACCTCGCCCCTCAAGCCTCGTACCTTCAGCTCGTTTAAATCTCCAGCCATGTAACTCAACGCCACCGGACACACTCGGGTCTTCAGGGACAACAATAAAGTGAAGCATGCTGATGAAAAGGTCAGGAAGCCGAGCTTGTCACCAGGGAGACGCAGGGGCGGGAGTGCCACACCCAGCTGGCGGGCGCACGACACACCCACGCTGCTAATATTATGAGTGATTCAGCGTTTTTTACAATGCAATGCACGCGGTGATTCCAAACATGACCTTGAGAACGTCACCGGAAACCCTATCACAGCTTGGCGTCACTTCCAGTATCTTGGAGGGGGGGGGGGGGAGGGGGGGAGGCTAGAAAGCGTGTATGTACGCTCGAGATAAAATCCTTCAAGCACTGGATATTTATGTACATATATGTATTTAGGTAATGAAATATTTTTGATAACTAGACATTTTCGTGTGGTCGGATGATCGGTGTGACAACGTTGATGTGTGTGTTCTGGCTCTCCCTGACCTACAAGGGATGCGTCAGTGTGAACCATTTTTTTTCCTTCCATTCTTGGTTGTAAATATAAATTATTCTGCAGCAGCAAGGCAAAAGCACTTTCTCCACTCCTTCCCTCGATACTCTTCCTGACTCGCCCTCCTTGTACCACATCATAATGTGTCCTCTCCCACCAAACTGGAGTAGGAGGAGAAGGCGGGCGAAAGGCCTGTCTCCTTGCCCTCATTTTCTTGACTTAACATGGAAGAACGACTAAAATAATAATAATTCCTTCCTCACATTAACCTCAAAATGTTCCTATAAATATCAAGGAATCTATGATGCAAAATATAAATAATTTCGTTCCACCCTGAAAGTTCCCAAGTTGGCAGGATGCGTGAGGCAGGTAACGTGCTGTTGTTACTCTCGCTTTCGTTGGTCCTCGCGTCGCACACTCACGCCACGGCCGGGAACGCTTCCTGGTGGTTGACGCAGCGAGCATCAAGGTCTTGGTCGACAACTACACTTGATCTATCGGAGAGCAACCTGGAGGTCACTGCCAACCCATAGACTCACATACACATACACATACATACACACACACACACACACACACACACACACACACACACGCACGCACGCACGCACGCACGCAAACAGTGTTAATTATCCATCCACCTGCTAATACATGAACGGAAATCCACCTGAGTTTCCTCAGATCACCGCCGCTGCCGCCCATCACCACCCAACCTGTCTTGGCATCATCACATTCACACATTCATGCCCATTTTCCTCCCCCATTCGGTTTGAACACAGTCACGTCAATGCACAATCCGCCCTCCGCCCTCCACACACACTGGGACACCTCCTCTTGCTCTATCCATATAATATTCCGAATCGGAGTCAAATCTCTCCCACCACCCACAAACTGGATGCGAAGCGGTCTTTCCGGTGTTGGTGGTGGTGGTGATGGTGGTGGTGGTGACGGCGGTGGCGGCATAGCGTACCTGTATGCTCATAGCGGTGGGAGGTGTGTTCGGAGTCAGCACCCACAGCCGACTGAACTCTTCTCACGCCTCCCGCCGCCGCCAACTCGCACACTTACCCTTCCTTACTCAGGGCTGCTCCACTCTAACATATTTTTTTGTCTAGTGCTGAAGTTCCTGAATCATTTGGGGAATTTATTAAGTGATTATGTGTGTGTGTGTGTGTGTGTGTGTGTGTGTGTGTGTGTGTGTGTGTGTGTGTGTGTTCCTAGGTTATGACCACCCTCTGTTATCCTATATATTTCAATCATTCCATCTCAGCGTGTTTAGTTAATTAGTTATCCGGTAAAAAATAAACACTAGTAGATGATGATACACACATTGCCGCGGTGACATTTAAATTTATTGTGAGTATGAAAAACAACACATATTTACCGCAAGGGTCACACCTCCAAGCCCTTGAAGCATGTGCTGTGTCACGTGGAGGTCAAGGTTAATCTACTTGCATGGGCATACCACACACACACACACTCTCTCTCTCTCTCTCTCCTCTCTCTCTCTCTCTCTCTCTCTCTCTCTCTCTCTCTCTCTCTCTCTCTCTCTCTCTCTCTCTCTCTCTCTCTCTCTCTCTCTCTCTCTCTCTCTCTCTCTTTTATCTATCTATCGATCTATCTCTAATAACATTGTATTTTGTTAATTATACGTTAAGGAAAGTGAACATATGAAGAATTAAATCAGTTTCCGGAATCATCAACAAGAAGAGGTCAATCCTTCCTTTTTAAGAGAGACAGGCATAAAATCCAGAACATGACCTTGCTCTAAGCATTCGCACTTGGATTAGAAGCAAGTGACATCACAAAAAAAAGCAGGTGGATGGTAACTAGATAACCATGACCACACACACACACACACGCACGCACGCCACGCACCCTCCCACTATTAATTAAAGACACTGCGTTAGTTCCTTCCCCTCGACACCCACTGAGAGGCATTGATTGACCGTTAAACTTTTAATATCGTAACAAATGTATGGTTTATATAAATATCCGTCACATCCCTTATAGAGTACAGTATATACATCTTGGCAGCAGACTCGAGTGATAGGATACAAAACAGGAGACGTATAGTAGTATTGTTAGGTTGTTAATTGAGTGATGAGATGATCAACTTATGAATGAAGAAAAGTGAAGGTGTTAATATAATTTAATCTAATACATTCAAGGTAATAGAAGACAGCCATGTAGATTTCACTTCCTTTAAACACAGTAGCACAACTTTCCCTGCGAGACAACAGGTGTGCGAGGCCTAATAGGATCAAGGCAGCGTGAGTGAACTAAGGAAGGTGTTAGGCGATGTGGTGTAGTGTGGTGTGGTGTGGGTGTGGTGTGGTGTGGTGTGATGTGGTGTCGTGGAGTTGTGTTTCGAGGACTAAAACAAGGTGAACATAATCATAATAACAACAACAACGCCGCCACCGCCAGTACACGTGTGAAAAGAAGAAATAATATACACCAATACTATACGATTGCTGCTGCTGCTCCCATTCTCTCCTCATGCTCTAAAAAACACCTAACCATGCATGTCTTGATCTGCATTTTTTCCCGCCATTTATTTATGCTTGTGTTTACATTGTGTTCTAAGCGTAACTTTCATCTGTTAACTGTCACGCAGCATCACGTTAGTACTCCCTTGTTCTTACGCATCTCGTTTCTACATCAACCTTGCATTTATCTGCTGCTGCTGCTACTGCCCGCGTCTCACAACCATTGAAGAATAGATGACACAACCACCTCCCACATATACTACCATTTTTTGCCTCCATAAACACCACACCACCATTAAAACTCGACCATTTTTTCCTTACCCTATCTTTTTTCCCCGCGTTCTCCCATTCCATAAACCGACATTCCTTGGTACATATCTATATTTTACCAAGCTTGTCTTCATAAAATCCATAAATGCCATAAGCAACATATTTTTTGCAGGTGAACACAAGCTCAGCATCTGACCCCAACACACTCCACTTTCCCTTATCTACTCGCAATCAGTCTTTTGAATAACTCTCTTCTCTTACTCACAGTCATCATTTATAATCATACTATTTCCTTGTTACGCTTAAAAGTTTTGTTCCGCCTTGGTTTACACAATAGCTTCCATCACCTTCACTCTCATACAGCGGCGTACACAATACATGCTTCCTGTCATTCTCAGTTAGTAAAGCACTTGTCACCGTTTTCAGGACACAATGAATGATAGAAACAACTGCTTCACCACACAGTCACCTCCTCTGTTTGATCATTCTCATGCAAAACTTTTCCCTTTATTTTACTTTATTGAAGGTTCCCACCACCTCTCTTACTTACTTACTTACTTACTTGAACTATTGCCAAATGATATATAGTTACACATATTATTATCATTACTACAACTATTACCGGGGACTAAACAGTACTCAATTACTTCTTCTTCTTCTTCTACTACTACTACTTTTTTTCTTCTTCTTTTTTTTACATTAAAAGGGTACTGGCTAAAGGAAAACAAAAATAAGTAAAAAAAAAAAAAAATCCCTCTTGTCGCCAGATCCTGTAAAGAGAAATACCGCTACTACTACTACTACTGCTACTGCTACTGCTACTGCTACTACTACTACTACTACTACTACTACTACTACTACTACTACTGGTGTAATTACTCCTGCTAGAATTACTACGACCACTAACCCTTCTACTACTCCGCATTACTTACATCCTCAGAAGAATGACACAGCACAGCCTCTGACCTTGCCTAGCAATACGAGAGACCCGGAAAGACTCCCATTAGCAGGAGGAAGAGGAAGAGGAGGAGGAGGAGGAGGAGGAG
>JAPQNM010000044.1:13902085-13922085 GCA_029783475.1 Metacarcinus magister
GTCGTAGGAGGCAAGAACAGCAGCCTCCCTCCTGTGCACTTTTCCGTCACAGTGTTACAAGAAAGGGCACAAGCAGATCATATCGATGCCCTTGGAGAGGATGGGAGGGAGGAGGTGATGCAATAATGTATGTGTGTTGAGGTGGGGGTCTGGGGGTTGCTGTAGAACTATAATACCACGTACAACCCCCTTCCTCCCCTCCTCTCTCCCTCCCTCACTCACCCCATTGCATCCTAAAAGACATATAGCCTATCCAATCTGCAACTCATCGATGAAAACCCACCCGGATAAATGTGTATTAGAAGAACTCAAGGACATAACTTTATCTCGCTCACTTTATTTTTTTTTATCTCTCTCTCTCTCTCTCTCTCTCTCTCTCTCTCTCTCTCTCTCTCTCTCTCTCTCTCTCTCTCTCTCTCTCTCTCTCTCTCTCTCTCTCTCTCTCTCTCTCTCTCTCTCTCTCTCGCTTTACTCCATCTGGGGAAATTACAAAAGTGAAATGATTTCCTCGGTCTATAAAGGAAATACTGATGATTCGAAAGAGTGACACAAAAGAAGAAGCAGCAGTATATAAGTCACACCTTAATGTCTGCCTGGAGTTAATTAGGAGGAGCATAATTGCACGTAACACCACCTCACCCATACTATACTATTATACTTTCCCACCGTCACCACCACCACCATCACCACCACTACCACCACTACTACTACTTTTGTCGCCTGTTATTACAACGTTTTCGTGTTCCTATACTCAATATATTTGATCACGGGTTATGGAACCCTGTATAAATTTTCGATAATTTTAATTATTAAAAGATAAACATTACTTCATCACTCGTCAATTGATTTCACAAATTCATCCTCATTGCTTCCACTTTTACCATATCTGACACATTATTCTTTTCCGTGGAGCGATAATAACTTACATACACTCAAACTACAGTTTCCAAGTCTCTAATATCTAAAGGGGAATACTTTAAAGAGGCCCCTATGAGCATGTAGTACATTTGTTTACTGTCTCTGAGAATGGGTTTTCCCAGGCCATCTGAAGTGATTTTATCTTCATAACAGACGCCGGCAAGTTTTAGCAATATTTAGGAACATGAATCAAGCTAATTTTAGCGACAGAGCTCCGCCTAATGGGCACCTTAATTTTGTTATCGTGATCGGAGGTCAACTGGCCGCGGAACACCTGGTGTTTGTGTAAAGCAAGTCACCTCCAGCTTCCACCTTCCACGTAAATGGTAACGACAACACGAAACTATACGTCAGCCACATTTCATCATAGGGCAGGTACTTTTTAGCCTCCGTTTTCCCCGCTGTTCCCCGACGCAAGGTCAATCATACTACTACTAATACTACTACTACTATTACCCTGTCCCTTCAAAGCCTCACTGTGACCTGACCATGAAGAGAGAAAGAGAGAAGGAGAGAGAGTTAGATAAGGAGAACTGCGACGCATTATTTGTTCTTCCTCATTTATTTTCATCGCATTTCACTTCCTTGTATATAAATTTTCTTTTTACAGCTGGATACTACATGTGTTAGGTATGTAGATCACCACCAGTCCCTATGTCCGTCCGTCCCTTCCCCTAACGAACGCGGCAAAGGTATAAAGGAATGAGGGGAGGGGGAGAGGGGAGGGGGGGAGGGGCGTAGGTGTGGACAATTAACCTTTACGAGCACCTACACCACACACAGATTGACGTCAACATATTATACACTCACAGATAAGACTCCGCTCACACACACACACACACACACACACACACACACACACACACACACACACACACACATTACACTCTAGTAACTCACGACAAACGTTCTCAGTTCCGTTTTATCTCGCGTAACACGGAACACGGAACACGGAACACGGAACACGGGACTATAGTTTCGTAAATGTGACGCGGAATGGAACAGAGGTAATTGAAGTGGAATGAAGCAGAGAGAGAGAGAGAAAAATAGAGATAGAGAGAGAGAAAGGGAGAGAGAGATGAAGGATAGATATTAAGTAACGGAGAAAGGAAGATGAAGTAAACCGGTTATAGGAGTAAGATGCCATAGAGACGACAGGTTCAAGGAAGAAGACTGGACACTATTAGACCTAACTGACGGCTTAGCTTAGGGAGATGAGAGATGGTGACTGATTGTGTGAGGCTATGAGGTGATGAAGGGAGGCGATGACAGGTAGCGGAGATAACACAGCAGGGAAGGTAAAGGAAGGAGGAATAAGGAAGACAGTTAATAATGAAAAGGGAAGAAGGTGGTGTTGGAAATTTACGGGCAAGGTTGAGTCTTACTTCTTACCTGAACAACAGAGGGTCAGGAAGTAATTAACAGGTATAAGAAGTGTGATGTCATGCTAGGAGAGCGTAAGGTACAGGTAAGTTACATTTATATGTTACGTACTATAAACATACAAACACACATACACACACTGACAAAGGAAAAGGTTAGATAAGAACAGAATAATAAAAACAGAAACATAAAGAGATTGTGCATTATTCATATAGTTCGTGCTATGAGAAGAATTCCACCCAAATCAGTACATTGGTGGGGCGTGCCGGCTGAGGGAGAAGAATGGGTGTGGGTGGGTGGGTGGAGGGGCTTGTTAGGGGATCAGGTGGGGTTGGGGGGAGGGGGGGAGGGAGGGACGGAGAAGGAAGTGCGCGGGATAGACTGTTTTTGTTTAGTCTTGGTCTGGTTAATTCTTTACCTTCGGCCCCGTAATGACTGGCTAACATACTTACATTCTTTCTCTCTTCTCTTCCTCGTTTGGTTTTGAAAAATATCTCAAATATTACTTCATTGACTTTCAACAAGGTTAGGTTACCGTCCTTCATGAAATTCCTTTACCGATAAAATAGTTATGAAGGAACATTAGATTAACTAAATTTTAATGACGCACACACAAAACACACACACACACACACACACACACACACACACACACACACACACACACACACACACACACACACACACACAGAATCAATCATTGTATTATGTATTCGTTACTACACGTTGCTCTACATTGCCAAATCCATCTCATAAATGTTACAGACAAACTCGAGGGCAGCAACGTGTATCAACATTAAGATTATTATAAGACATACACATGTCTGCCTTCTGTCTCCCTCTCCCCCACATTCCCGTTCTCCTCCTCCTCCAATACAGGTTTTTTGTATGTTCTCAGGGCGGGGGAAGGGGGGAAGAGGGAGTAAGCAGCCAGCAGGACAAGGTTTTTGCAGAGAGCAGTGCCCAACACTTTCAGTTTCCTACGACCTTCAGTAGAGGAGCAGAGGGAGGATGAGGACGTTCTTCTTGCTCACTAACTTACGTGATAAAGGAATTGCACAACCTACATGGTGCTCGTGTGTGTATAGATCGTTTCCTTTACAAGCTGCACGGACGTTGAGAGAGACCTTTTCACCTCCTGTTACGGGATTGCTATGCCCTTACTTGCCCTTTTCATTGATTTTTCTTCTGCTCCTTCTCTTCCTACATTGGATTTTGCTTAATTAAAGTACGGTATAGTAATCGCCACGAGTCTCGAGTCTCACATCTACTGGCAATGAATGAGGCGTCAAGTTATGCAATTTCTAGAGGGCCAATCAGTGATGCTTGACTTTGTGTACGAGTTCCTTGACTGACCAGTGTTCGGTTTCTCTTATAACTGTACATGTGATTGACTAACGCAAACAGGACCTGCCCTTCACTCACACACACACACACACACACACACACACACACACACACACACACACACACACACACACACACACACACACACACACACACACCACACACACACACACACACACACACACACACACACACACACACACACACACACACACAGAGCAGAGAAGAAGAAAAAAAAGTTTCGGAGTCAGTTTTCGTATTTTATGTGAGTGTGACATTTTATAATTCTCAGGACAATTCAGGTACAAGAAACGTGACTCCGTGCCATCACACCAAGGAACAAAGGAACGTCATAAAAAAAGAGAAAAATAACGTCATTGTAACAGCGCAAGAACTGCTATTTTACCTTACTAACAATCTGACGGATGACAATGTGTATACTTACGTGGCGCTTTTTAACACCCCACGTGATTAACTCCAAGGCGATACTTGATGCTTATTGAATGCTTTAAATGTTTCAGATGTTATAAGTTTATCCATATTCAACGCGTCCTTGTTTCAAATTCCTCTGGGCTTATTCTATGCTGTAACGGTCCTTGATGTCAACATTTTGCAGTATTATATAAAAAAGTTAACCCTGATAGAAGGTTCCCACTTTGCTCTAAGGCATACGTAAGCTGGAATTATCTATCTTCACGGTATCATTTTATAACAACCTTAAATAATAACAACCATCAGTCAGCTGTACATATATTTTTTAAAGTATCTGAGCCCATGATTTACTGAAACTATATAATTACTGCAGTGTTCGTAGAGTAATTTTTTTTTCTCTCTCTCTCTCTCTCTCTCTCTCTCTCTCTCTCTCTCTCTCTCTCTCTCTCTCTCTCTCTCTCTCTCTCTCTCTCTCTCTCTCTCTGTTTGTGATGTATTTCGCCTCAACAATAACCACTAAGAACAGATACATTCTACCAATTAGGTCAAAACAGACCACCCCCCCCCCATCCATCTCTTAACAATCATAAGTACCTATTCACTCCATGTCCTCAGACAAGTGGTTGACGTTCGTAATCTAAACAGCATCTAAAAAGAAAAAAAAGTATTTCCATGAGAATGTAATTGGACAAATTGTGTATGTCAGATAAGGGGTCTCGATCTATCTAGCCACGCCTAGCTACAACTATATATACAGACATCTTAATGGGAGGGAAGCTACACGGTCGTGGTGGTTGTTGTTGCCGTCCTTCCCTTTCCAGCACTGAGACAGGTAGCCACACCCTTGACCGACCTAACCTAGACTCAAGGAAGGTCTACCTGATTAGCGAGGAAGGTGAAGGTCTCAAAGCCACGCACCTTGGCACTGGTCCCATCCTTCACCCTCACCCCTCGTCGTGCTCCTCCCAATACCCACGTCACTATCACACTCACACTGTCCTGGATGGTGACATTGTACGTAAACATATCCACACTTTCTCATATTTCAGGCCAGAAGGAGAGATCATTATAGCATCAGAATTAAATGAGGTATGAAGGCCAATGTTAAACTATTCAGAACGAAAAGTTGATGTCCATGGTGAACAGAGCGAGAATATGCCATCAGGGTGTAGGCGCGGCAGATGTTTAACCCCGGGAATTCTACAGGACCAGTTTTTTGATAGGGAAGGCAGGGAAGACGGTCCCCAGACAGTGCTATGCGGCAAGAAGACACCACTCTATGATGTAACATTGTTTACATTCAGAGGGACGTAGAATGAATCAAGATCCAGATACACCAGCTGATCCACGCCAACGTAACACAATAGCGCCGAAACACTAATCATTTAATACACAAACGCAAAGTCACTGTCCAGTCCTAACCATCTGAAACACAAGTATTATCACTGCTAAGACATTCAAGGTCACGCATATCAAGAATACTTTTCCCTCCTCTCACACCTCGCTGAGCTTATCCGCGTCGGGTCAACATGCACAAAGAACGCTGGTTTACTCGCGCAAGCAATCGGCGCCGACTGGCGCCGACCCGCACTGGCTTCCGGCGCTGGTAAGTGATCACAAAGGACGCAGGTAATCTGCTCCGACCAGCCCGGGGAGGCCGCAGGGACACGATAGCATGTCATCTGTCAGTCAGTTGTGATTTAACAGTGTAGTAAACAAGTCAAGCTCATCGTCTGATGATGAGTTAATATTGCTTGAGAATACTCATGCAAAACTAAAAAGGAAAAGAGGAGGAATACATTGAATAAATTGCAAAAGAAAACAGTATGGAGAATATCACCATCTCTTTTAGTGATCTGAAAAGGGAACAATCTAAAAATCTAATCTGAAAAGGGAATTCAATCTGACTGAAACTGCAGTGTTTACTGAACAAAGTCATAACCATTGTTCAGGAAGACCATCCAACGCAGCGAAGAATGTTAGGGAAATCTTTTAATCGTTCTTACTGAATCATCCTTTGGTATACAAGGACAAAAAGAAATAGAGTAGGTGTGTTCCATGTTTCGCCCACCAGTAGCTAATAATGAAGTCAGAAGTCAGTGCCTTTGTACGTACGTATCTGAAAAGTTGTTATATTCATGGGGTTGATGCATTCAGTGCTGAAAAAAAATAATAGCAATGAAAAACTACCGGTATAGCAGTATACCGATACGAAAAAAATACTGTTACCGGTATAGAATTATCTCCTGAGTTAAAAATAACACGAAGTAATGATGGTAAGGAGACGGGCAAGGCGAGGGAGAGGAAGATGGCGTGAATATACATGACAATGACTTACAATTACACTATTGGGGCATGGAACAGCAAGGGAAATGTAGGATGTTATGTGAGAAGGATACAAGGCATAAAACTACCTCCTGAGTGAAAAATAACACGAAATAATGATGGTAGGGAGACGTCACCTTAAGGAGAAGCGAGAGGCCAGCATACCTAATACTTGATCAAATTAATACAATAAATTTTCAGTACTATGTAATGAAGAATAATGGAGGCTTAGATATATGATGAATGGCAGGACTATATAATCATTTCACAGAGTAGGACAGTGATTAGAAGTAGGAGCAGAGAGGAGCAAAACTTAGGAGACAAGAGTGGTGTCAGCGGTAATGTCCCGCTGCCCCGCCGCTACCTACACTAACCTCACTATAGGGACTCACACTGCTATAACTCTCTATAATCAATTATAGATATATAATAAATAGTAAATAGCTATCATTCAACATTGCTACACGTTACTGAGGTTGATGGGGAGTTGGTAATAGTGTTTGGTTAGTATATATAGATGGTGAGTGCAGGGCAGCGGGGGAACAGGTATTGGCCTAGTGGGAGGAAAGCCGGGCTGAGAGGCAGGCAGGCAGGTAGACACAGATGTAAAAACAGTCAGAGCTAAACAGACAGGTATATAGATAGACAGGCATGTAGACACAGACATATAGATAGACAAGGTTAAACAGACAGGCATATAGATATCAATCAATCATTGGGGGCATACGCTAAGGGGCGCGTCACCTTGCCAACCCTCCGACGCTAACCCCGGCGATCATCCCGTGCAAGCCCCCTTCAGCCCCCTTCCCATACCAAGTAACTCCCAACAGGAAGCATCAATTTGCCGCAGCTACGAACTTTGTGGGGGCTCCCTTGGCTTCCTCCACCCCGGGTTATCCCTTTCAAAAACAACCCAAGAAGCAGAATCACCTTCTGGGTAACGTTCCACAGTGCCACATGCCCATATAGCTGGAGTTGACGTTGGTGGACTATGCTGGTAATAGGCCTTGATTCAGTCTCACGGAGCAGTAGATAGACATAGATAAATAGACAGACATGTAGACAGACAGAGCTAAACAGACATATATATATATATATATATATATATATATATATATATATATATATATATATAATATATAAATAAATATATATATATATATATATATATATATATATATATAATATAAATAAATAAATATATATATATATATATATATATATATATATACATATATATATATATACATATATATATATATATATATATATATATATATATATATATATATATATATATATATATATATAGGTAAACTTTCTGTTAACAAGAAATCTTATAATTTATCCCAACAAAGCAGAGCACCAGCCCTTACCTATCCTCCACCTCTGAGGTTTTCTTCTTAGTTGGTTTCTCAGTCAGTGAAGCATCCTCCTCCTCTTCACTGTCGTCCTCCTCCAGGAAGCGCTTGCTGCCTTCCCTGACCAAGGACAAAAGTGAGTGGGGCAAGGCCATCTATATTAACTATCCAGATTGTGATAAGTGTTATAGTTGTGAAAGTGGGGAGTCAAGATGGCAAAGCTTCCTGCATTATCCAACATGCAAGTAGGTTACAACTGTCAAACTAAATTGGGAGGTATTGCACTCAGTATGTTACGATACTGAAGAAGAAAAAAGAGAAGTAGTGTTTTTTTATTGAGTGACTATAATGGGACTTTTTGAGTTAGCACACTAAAATTATTTGAGAACCTCAATGCAAATTAACCATAAAGGATAGTTAGATTTAACTTTTTTAATTGAAAATGGGAAGCATATTCAAAGGTTAACATAACAATATAAGGAAGCTACTAAAGGTTAGGTTGGGAAAGGTTAGATCTAATTCTAAAACTATTCAAACAGGCAGGCTGGATGGGGGGGACCAGAAAAGCTGTATCCAAACGTAACTATTATACATATTTACCATGATTAGGTTAAGTAATGTTTTTTGAACGAAAATTAGTTGTTGTTTTTTTATGCGCTTCAATTGATTTTGGTGGAATTACATAAAAATAACACCAGAAGAACAAATTTCCCTTCAAAAATTACTTAACAACTTTTTGCAAATCAACCATTCATTCAACTTTGACTACCACTATACATCTTTTTGGTTGACCTACAATCCCTACACTAGACTGCCTACCTACACACCATCATACAATACAATACAACAATATCCTATAACACATAACCATTCAATGACGTAATTTCCATATTAATAACACTTAAAATAATCAAAACAGGGCGTACGCACTGAATAATGTCATGTGGAAGCATATGTGTCTCTTGGAAGGTATGAAAACGCACTAAGGACAATACTTCTTCCTCTTCTAGAGATCTAATGGGACTGTGCAGGTTATGGCTCTAAACTTGGCACTCTAATGTGAAATAATGTTACTTCTCCCAGCCGCTGTCATTGCCAAACACGTGGTTGTGTTTACATGATGTGGTTCAGTTGTATATAATATTATGATCCTTGCTAACAAACTCTATTAATATTAAACAAACATACATAGCTTCTTAAACATATAGTATTGGAGAAATGAATGGAACAAATTAAACTACCAGTCAATGTAGTATATGTGTGTAAATCTTTATATTACAAACATCAAAGATGCAATATGAGGGTGTTTGTATGTAAAAGTTTGTTGCCCTTCAGCACGTGTCAGGCTGGAACTCGTTCTAGAACCACGGTAGAGTAAAGACCAACCTCTCTCTGCCACAACCCTGCTTAGGGTTCGTTAGGTGCTTTGCCAGTGTCCAAGTGCAGATTTTGTTGCAGTATTGACCGCCGCATCGACAGCCGACGAACGGCTAATGGACTCATGCTGACTGATGACAGCTGTGACCTGTGACCCAAGTCACCCAAGCTGCCGACTACATGGACACCACCACCAGTCTCAAGCGGACCCACTCTCCTTCTCCATCATCTGGTGAGCCCAAGGAACACTCAACTAAGTCAAGCAAATGCAATCCTCGCTCTTTCACCTCAGGTGCTGCTTCACCTAACGCTAGAGCTGTGCACCCACGCCAACCTCAACCCCTTCAACCCCATAACTCAAAAATTGTCATCTTCCGGTCTGCTGAGGGAAGCCGGTGCTACATTCACCCTGGGAGTGGCCAGGGCCATCTACTCCTCTATATTTGTAAAAACAATACATCGAAAAGACCCTGACCATCACAGGTGGCAGCAGGGGCATTCCCAGGGTGAATGAAGCACCGGCTTCCCTCAGCAGACCAGAAGATGACAATTTTTGAGTTATGGGGTTGAAGGGGTTGAGGTTGGCGTGGGTGCACAGCTCTAGCGTTAGGTGAGGGTGGTGAAGCGGCACCTGAGGTGAAAGAGCGAGGATTGCATTTGCTTGACTTAGTTGAGTGTTCCTTGGGCTCACCAGATGATGGAGAAGGAGAGTGGGTTCGCTTGGAGACAGTGGTGGTGGTGTCCATGTAGTCGGCAGCTTGGGTGGCGGCAGCTGCCGGCGGGTCACAGGTCACAGCCGTCATCAGTCAGCATGAGTCCATTAGCTGTTCATCGGCTGTTGATGCGGCGGTCAATACTGCAACAAAACCTGCACTTGGACACTGGCAAAGCACCCACCGAACCCTAAACAGGGTTGGGGTAGGTGTGTATGGTTGTGGCAGAGAGGTAGGTCTTCACTCTACCGTGGTTCTAGTGAGAGTCCAACCTGCCTTCTCCCTTTCCCTTCCTCTCCTCTCTCTCTCTCACACACACACACACACACACACACACAATGTAAACATGAAATTAAATGGAATAATAATAATGTAAATGTGATTTAAATTTTCAAATACATTTTCTTTATTTTTTGAGTCAGTTTTATTAATTACATTCATTAGGTACAAGTATTTCCTATAAAGTATACATATGTATGTGTGTGTGTGTATGTATAAACACACACACACACATGGACAATTTCCTTTTATACTAAATTTATGACAAATAAAAAACACATATATATATCCTTCTATGATAAATTTACTACTTAATAAAACACAAATACACAAAAAAATAACACATTTCCTTCAATTCAAAATTTACGAATACTTAATAATAAAAAAACTCAAATAATACAATAATTTCTTTCCATACTAAATTTACGATTATTAAAATCATACAAACAGGACTTACACACACACACACACACACACACACACACACACACACACACACACACACACACACACACACACAGAAAAAAAAACAGTACTTAAACACAAACAAAAAAACTCGCTTACTCAAACACAAACACACTCAAACACACGCACACAAACAAACACTTACCCAAACACACTCAAATACTCATCCTCCCCCGTCCTTTATTCCTTCCCTGTCGTGTATGTGGCCCTGAGGCAGCATTGGGTGTGGCTACAGACCTGCGGGGGCGTGTGGCGGGTGTGGTGGGTGTGACGCGTGTTGCAGGTGTGGCGCGTGTGGCAGGTGTAGCCTCACCACCTTTAGCCACACCCGGTTGATGTGAAACATGGCCACCAGAGGGAGACTGTGCCGTAGTAGTACTAGTAGAAGTAGTAGTAGAAGTAGAAGTAGAAGTAGAAGTAGAAGTAGAAGTAGAAGTAGAAGTAGTAGTAGTAGTAGTAGTAGGGTCTTTGGTGGCAGTATTAGTAGTGGTAGTGCGGAAGACAGTAGGAGCAACAGAGGAAGTGGAGGAAGAGGAGGAGGAGGTGATAGGCTTGAAGGGTGAGGCTGAGGCTGTCACCCTAATAGTAGTAGTAGAAGAGGAGGAGGAAGAAGAGGATACAGTCTTCCCAATTTGCCCAGCGGTGAATTTTGTAACTAAAACTGGTGTGGTATTAGCCGCAGTGGGTGTCTGTTTCGGGGCGGGGGCCGGGGCTGGGGCTGGGGCTGGGGCTGGGGCTGAGGCTGGGGCGGGTGTAGGAGCGGGTGAGGATGTACCCCGAGCCCTCTCACTCATCTCCGAAGCTGCCACGAGGAGAGCAAGTTCACCCGTCGGAATAGATGTTACGGGGGCTTGCATTGCTGGTGACAGGGTGGATGTAGCCGTTTCTAGAGCAGATGAGGTAGTCAGAGCGGGTCCTGGGGTTGGGAGGGTGACTGGCGGAGCCGTAGTGACCAGGACAACCGTCGGGGCGGGGCGGGGCAAGGTCAAAGTTCTAGTAGTAGTAATACTTCTCTGCGTCGTAATGGGGCGAACACGAGGACTTGACGTTAAAATCACCCTGCTGCCCCGCCCCGCCCCGCCACCCAGGGATATCGGGGAGGGGTCAGACGCAGCCCCGGTGTTGGTGATGACAAGGGAAGGGCCGGTCATGTGGATGGAGGAGGGTGAGGACATGTTTGTGAGGAGGAAGGAGGAAGGGTTAGGTTTAGTGGAGCCGGAATACACTCTCACACCGCCTCGAGTGAGTGTGTTGAGTGTGTTCGTATTCGTCCCTGTAGTGGTGGAGGTGGTGGTGGTGGCGGCGGCGGTGGTGGTGCTGCTGCTGCTGCTACCTGCTGTTAGGAAGGTGGTGTTACTACTACTACTTTTACCCCCCATTTATTATAACTACTACTACTACTACTACTACTACTACACCCATATTATTACTACAGTGCTCCCTCCAATTTTGTGTGAAGTTGGTCGACATTGCAGGCCGCAAAATTCGAATTCGCAAAATTGGAATCATCAAACTTATGGTGATTTTAGTCATATTTTTGCCCTTGTTTGTACACAAATACATGTAATTATACATCCTACAATAAAGAAAAACACAGAAAAACATAAACATTATCATTATCCATAAGAAAATTAATTCAAATTACCATTTTACTGTACCTGGGCTTATAGAGATGGAGATTGGTCTCGGTTGCAAAATTGGAACCCGCAAAATTGGAGGGAGCACTGTACTACTACTACTACTCTACTAAACCCATATTATTACTACTACTACTACTATTACTACTGCTATACTTACACAAATATTAACAAAACTATATGTATGTACGTATATATACACACACACACACACACACACACACACACACACACATACATACACACACACTTACTTCTTATAGTGGCAATATGTGCATCCCCGGCATCCCCCGAGGACAGCAAGATGGGTGTGGGGCCTGGGGGAGCTGCGGGTGTAGTAGTAGTAGTGGTAGTGGCGGGTGAAGTAGTGGCGGGTGAGGCGATGGTGGTGGTGGTGCTGGCGGGTGAGATGGGCTGCAGGTGACGTGGTTTAACTACGGTGGATGGACGGCCTCGTTTGTTCCACCCAATTGGAGTTACGATTGTACTCCCGACGACCTGAAGTGGAGGGGAAATATTGTTCCATTTGCTGTTTGAATTGTACTTTCAATTTATCTTTCATACTCAAACCTAACCTAACCTAATCTAAAGTGGTGGATAAATTTTGTTCCACTTGCCGTGTGAATTTGTATTTATAATTTACCATTCTACTACACTCTACTATTCTACTTTCAATCTACCTTTCATACCTCTGCCTAGCTTACCACCTGTTTGTCACCACTTGCGATCCAAAATCAAACAACTCATCGCTGAAATCAAACTATTTTATGTAGTGGCAAGTGTTGGGTGAGTAGTTGTGTGATGGGTGGGCCACTAATGGGTGTCTGGGTGGCCATCAGTGTGGGTGTCACCTTGCATCGGCCACCATTAGGCCACCGATAGTCAACCGATTGCCGTCTGGTCTTGTTGGTGTAAATTGACAACCACCGCAGACCAGGCTTGCTCTGGTCACCACCCGCCACCTTATGAGTGACTGCGAAACACTTACAAACACCACCTGTGACTTACCCGCATCCCCCTGGTGGCAGGTGGTGGCAAACAGGTACAGTAAGCTTAGTGTGACTGGGCCTTTACATTCCTAATCCAATACAACCTAACCTAACATTCTTATATAACCACATAGCATACGATTAACATAGAAAACCCCTCTCACGGTCAAACTAATACAATCTATCACATATAATCTAAAAAAAATAAATGTCAATAATTCATACAGTCATAATTTCTAAAAAAAAAAAAAATAATAATAATAATTACCAAGAAACACACAGTCACCTTTAATGAATTTTCTCACACCTTTCACACAATGACAATAACAATAATAACAATAATCTCCCCTATCCGTACCTTCCTAGCCTGCAGGTCTTGGCTGGTAGTAGGCTGTGACGGGGCGGCAGCGGTGGTGATGGTGGCAGTGATGGTGGCGGGGGAAGGCTGGCTGGGACTAGAAAACTTTGGGGAAACTTCCTTCAACACCTTCCCCGTGAGGTTACTGAACACGAACCCTGAAGCCAAGCGCCCCGCAGCTGCATCCTGGGGTGGGGCGGGGCAGGGGTGGGGGGGGGGAGAGATAACATTAATTTTTTACCAAACAAAATATATTCTGTCAACCCTCAATTTAACGGACTAATGCTAAGGGAATCCTGTCCGTTAGTGTAAAAAGTTTGTTGCTTGGTTAATCCTTACTGACTTCTACCTACGCACCCGCCACCTACCAGACTTTCTTTGAGAGTCCGTTAAATCGAGCGTCGACAGTACCAGTACTATTATCACTACTACTACTACTACTACTACTACAACCCAAGCAAACAAACGAACATGCAAACAGAGAGAGAGAGAGAGAGAGGGAATATTGTGTAAGTGTTGTAAAGTTTCACACACACACACACACACACACCGAAAATGCTCTTAATAACTAAATCTTCAATATACACATAATAATAGTTTTCATGCAGTTACATTAATAGTACATTTAATAGCAGCAGTAGTAGAAATAGTAGTAGTAGTAACAGCTGATGAAAAGATTAAAACAGAACAAACAGCAAAATAAACAATAATAAAGAACAATTAATAAATAGATGATTAATATAAAAAGCAAAGAAAAGCGGACATAAGTAACAATAATAATAATAAGTAAAAAAATCATGCAATTGTGTTTCTTTTCATAACAAACACCTCTCTCTCTTCCTAACTTCACACAATATTCTTAATTATAGGTATAGAATCAACATTAATAACTTCCACCATTTTATAAGTTATATACAATTTTATATAAGTCAATAAGTATACAAGTACTTATATTCAAAATTAATAACATAACTTCATTAGTTATTTTTCTTCTTACACTTTGAAGTTATAGATGAAAATATAATGATAACCTTTCTTTCTTTTCCCAACAGATATTTGTCCGTTGCTTCCGGTGTCCGTTGAAAGAGAAGTCCGTTAAAACCGAGGTATAATTAATTTTTTTCCTTATCCGTCACAAACTTCTCTGTGACACAACTCAAGGAAAAAATAAATAAATAAATAGAGAAAAAATTAAAATAGATAAAACATATGAATCCAAATTTTCTCTCTTTCGTGTGGATTTACGGGGAGAGAGAGAAAAAAAAAAAATTGCTGTGAGGATTCCAAACTTAATAATAGAAAATAAAAGAACAAAACCGATATTAAGTCAATGTTTGTGTGTGTGTCTGTACGTGTGTCTGCATGCCCCAACCTAACCCACAAGCACAAGCATTACATAGGGCAGGGCGAGGCGGGGCGGTCTGACACACCCCGCCCCGCCCCGCCCTGGCCACCCATCACTTACACTGAGCCTCTGCCGTAGAATTGGACTCCCTGCGGAGCTTGAGCCTGCCCGGGGCGACCCATTGCCATCCGGGGCATCTGGTGGGGTGAGGGCGGAAGGCATTAACACTTACGCCCCACCCCACTTTGCCCCATCCAATTTCACCCATTTTTAACATTTCCCCATCCAATTTCACCCACTTTTTTTTTACATTCCCAAGCCCAATTTTACCCATTTAAGACATTTCCAAGCCCAATTCCACCCATTTAAGACATTTACAAGCCCAATTCTACCCATTTAAGACATTTCCAAGCCCAATTTTACCCATTTAAGACATTTCAAAGCCCAATTTTACCCATTTAAGACATTTCCAAAGCCCAATTCCACCCATTTAAGACATTTCCAAGCCCAATTTTACCCGTTTGACATTTAAAAATCCAATTTCACCCATTTAAGAAATTTCAAAGCCCAATTTTACCCATTTGAGACATTTCCAAAGCCCAATTTCACCCATTTTTCCATTTCCAGGCCCAATTTCACCCATTTATGACTTTTCAAAACCCAATTTTACCCATTTATGACATTTCCAAGTCCAATTTTACTCATTTATGACATTAAAAAAGCCCAATTTCACCCCTAAGACATTTCCAACCCCAATTTCACCCATTTTTAACATGCCCAGCCCTTGTTTCACCCACACAATTACACTTATACACCCACACCCCACCAAGTATAACACTCACACACACATACACATGCCCCCATAACACACACACACACACACACTCCCCCGTAACATTCAACACGGGTGACTAAAAGAATGTCCGTGGGGGCGCCCCGCATATCACACCTTCAGGCGGGGGAGGTGTAACTTGTCGGGTGAGGACATCGAAAGTGGAGGCGGGTGACAGGGTGGAAGCGGGTGACAAGGTGGAAGCGGGTGACAGGGAGGACTGCGGGTGAAGGTTCTTGTATTTGTGGCGGGAGAGGGGCGCGAGGGACCCCAAGGCAATGGTGGTGATGGTGGAGTGGTGGAGAGAACCTACTCCACCTCCTCCACTACCTCCTCCTCCACCTCCTCCACCGTTCTGTCAATACCAAATATGTATACGATAATAAATTTTATTTATTTATTTATTTTTTTTTAATTTTGATTTTGACGTGTTTTTTTTTAGTTTTTTGTTATTTTTATTATTTTTTTATGTTGACATCACCCTTGACCTTCGTGACCTGACCTGACCTTGCGTGACCTTGAAGTACGCCCTCGTGTGTGTGTGTGTGTGTGTGTGTTTTTAAAAAATTATGTTGCAGTTATGTAAAAAAAAAAAATTTAAATGATAAAAATGTTGAATAATTGTAAAAAAATTATAGAAATGTGTCGAAAAATTTGTAAAAAATGGGTAAAAAATAATAAATGAGTAATTATTACCATTTTTTTTTAGTTTATTTTTAAGAGTTGTTGAGTCTGCTTTTTTTTCCATTTTCTATGCAACACAACAAGAACACAAACACAAGATGCAACACAAACTATACTACACATACTACCTCCTCCTCCTCCTCTTCTTCTTCTTCCTCCTCCTCCTCCTCTTCCTCCCACAATGCAACATTAACTATAGTTTTCCAGCAACACAAACAAAAACAAACAAACATTTCTTGCAACACTTAGAATACATATATGTGTGTGTGCGTGTGTGCATATGAGAGAGAGAGAGAGAGAGAGAGAGAGAGAGAGAGAGAGAGAGAGAGAGAGAGAGAGAGAGAGAGAGAGAGAGAGAAGAGAGAGAGGAGAGAGAGAGAGAGAGAGAGAGAGAGAGAGAGAGAGAGAATAATATATTTTCTTTCTTACAAATTCTAATAATTATTTTCTTTCAATCTTACAATTATTTCTCATTCTCTTTAATCTACTACTACTACTATTACTACTACATCTACTTATACTACTACTACTACTATTACTTATACTACTACTACTACTATTACTTATACTACTACTACTACTATTACTTATACTACTACTACTACTATGCACAAGCAGATAGATGAAGATAGACAGATAGGTAGATAAAGAGAGAGAGAGAGAGAGAGAGAGAGAGAGAGAGAGAGAGAGAGAGAGAGAGAGAGAGAGAGAGAGAGAGAGAGAGAGAGAGAGAGAGAGAGAGAAAGGCTTTTGTAAGGTCATTTCAAAGCAGGTCAGGTGAGGTCATCTATGTAAACAAAACAACAAACAAGTGAAGATCAAACTAACCAAACCAAACCAAGCGAGTTATATTAATGTGTAAACAAACAAACAAACAAACAAACAAACAAGCCAAGCAGAAGGTCAAGGGTGTGTGCAAATCAATAAACAAACAAATAAATAAATAAATAAATAGATAAATAAACAAATAAATAGATAAATCAATATTCATAAATTAATTAATAGACAAATAAATACGTAAAGCAATTTTTTTTCTTCATAATCATATATATATTAATCATTATTTTTTCTAAACATTCAAAATAATAGTAATAGTAATTCTCTCTCTCTCTCTCTCTCTCTCTCTCTCTCTCTCTCTCTCTCTCTCTCTCTCTCTCTCTCTCTCTCTCTCTCTCATTAATAACTGAAGAAATAAATAAATAAAGCGATAAAAAAAACATACATACATACACATATAAAAAACAAATCAATAAAAATACGTACACATGTGCATATGAACCCATGTGCGTAAACCAAACACACGCATGGTACTTACCCTCACATCATCCGTTTGTTCTAGGGAGGCGAGGAGGGGCGGGGCGAGGCTGGTGGAGAAGGTGGAGGAGGAGGAGGAGGTGGAGGAGGAGGAGGACGACGAAGAAGAGGAGGAGGAGGAGGGAGGAGCCAGCTTCATGTTGGGAAATCTTCTTCCTTCTAAATTCCTTGTGTATTTCTGTTTCTGTATACCTGTGGAGGAGGAGGAGGAGGAGGAGGAGGAGGAGGAGGAGGAGGAGGAGGAGGAGGAGGAGGAGGAGGAAGATAAAGAAAAGGAAAATGATTAGTAGGAGGAGGAGGAGGATTACAAAAAAAATATATATATACACTATACAACAATAATCACCACACACACACACACACACACACACACACACACACACACACACACATATACACACATACCTCTAACCAAAGCTGATGATGATGTGGTGGTGGTGGTGGTGGAGGCGTCCTGGGGAGAGGCAGGTGTGTGGTAGGGGGCGAGGGAAGGGGAGATAGCGGGGGGCGTGTCTCCCCCTGTGTTATAATTCACCCCTTGGGAGGAGAGCGCGGACACCCCCACAGGAATTTTGAGTGCGTTGCTGGACATGCTAATTGGGGTACCTGTTGCGGGGGAGGGGAGGAGGAGGAGGTAAGAGAAGAAGAAATAATAATCTATCTATCTATCTACATACATAATAGTAATAATAACAATAATAATAACAATGGTAAAAACAACAATAATAATAATAACGATACTCTCAAAAAAAAATAAAATAAATAAATAAAATATAACGGACTCCATATACTAGCGGACAGGATCCTTCAAAAAGTCCGCTGCTTCAAACATCTGTCCGCTAAACACTATATTTTGATGCCATTATTAATAGTCATACCCCTACAATATTCATAATAATATAAATAAATAAGTTAAAGTAAGTAAAAGAATTATAAATAGTTTTCTAATGCTATGTGATGTCTAGGTTATATATACCCATTCATACCCATACAATATTCATAATAATATAAATAAATAAGTAAGGTAAGTGAAACCATGATTGCATTTCATAATAGTATTGCCTTTATCATAATATTTTTAATCTGTGTACCATTATGAAAAAATACTGGTGTCTGTCTGTCTGTCTGTCCCTAAAAATATCAAACAGACATTTTCTTCAAGTAATAATAATAATAATAATAATAATAATAATAAATAATAATCCTTACTAGGCCGTGATATCTTGGCAGGGGAGAAGGTAGGGGTGTCTCCTGCCGCCCCTGCCGACAGCTTCCTCTTCTTGGGGGCATCCCTTCTTCCAGTGCGGGGGGGGAGGGGGTTGGTGAAGGACGTGGGGAGGGAGGAGGAGGAGGATGAAGAGGAGGTGGAGGAGGTGAGGGAGGAGTTGGGAGTAAAGTGATGAGAATTGCTTCTTCCTCCCCCTCCTCCTCCTCCTCCTTCTCTGGTCCCTTCAGTTAGGAGATGGCAGAGGAAGTCCCCGATTTCGTCCTGTTGGTGATGGGAATTTGATGGGAATTGTTGGAAAGTTATAGGAATTTGAATAGGAATAGATGGGAAAGTTATTTTTCTGGGAATTGATAGGAAATTATGTATATATCAAAACACTTCCACACACACACACACACAAACTGAACAATATTATACGATCTTCCTTTCAAACACACACACACACACACACACACACACACACACACACACACACACACACACACACACACACTCACCTCAATGCATGACAGTCTTAAGGTTAGGTTAAGTTAATGTTAAGTAATGTTAGGTTAGGTTACTTACCACAATGCATCGGTCCACCATAGACTGAGTAACGCCCTCTATGTGCCGTTTGTGACATGACAGTCTGAGGTGTGTGTCTGCTCCACCCACCACCACAAGGCCTGTCTCAGCCCGCACATGCACCCGTAAGTCCTCAACGTCATCCACACTGCAACACAGGTGAAGATGGGTGAATGGGTGTGTGGGTGTTTTTCTTTTTTTATGGTTAGATTTTGGTTAAATTTTGATGTGTTTAACTTTTTCTTATTTCTTATTAACATATAATAATGCAAATTAAATCACCCACATCTTACTACACCACAAGACACCCACAAAACACCAAGGGAGTGTGCTCCGCTGGCTAACAGGAATTTTAAACGCCTGTATCTCAAAACAAGAAATGTTTACATTAAAAAAACTGTCAATCCTTGAAAAATTATTGAAACTGCTTGTAAACGTTCCTGGTAATA
>JAPQNM010000044.1:13927085-13947085 GCA_029783475.1 Metacarcinus magister
AATATGAAGAAGTTGGACGTTGTTGTGATGCTGTGATCCTCTTCTTCTTGTGTCTTTCTCATGGCGGATTGTTTTGATAATATTAATGTTTTTCTTTGTTGTTTAGTCTTTATTAATGGTATTTATTGTAAAGAAAAATGTAATATAAATTTAGAAGATATAATATTTAACTTTTAACTTGTATTCATTTGTTTATCAGACTTTTGCTGTGATCTTAATGTGGTTTTTTTTTTTATATATTATTGAAGTATCTAAAAGTTCTTGGTCATGCTATATAATCTTTTGATATTATTTTATTATATTTCATTTGAAATATTCTGGTACACACGACTTTGAGTAATATATTAATATCACCAAGAGGGAAGGCGGAAAGGAGAAAGAATTTATTAAAAAGTTTGAAGAACATATGTATATAGATACTTATTAGTCATTAGTTTGTAACTATTCTAACACATTAAAAAATATATGTATTGGATAAGGTGTTGGGGTACATATGAGTCCGTATTTATGTGAAACAATGTGAAATGTAAAGATCGGTCTTTCAAAAATTATCTAGTTAGGCTACCCCTAAAATATATTTATGTATGACTAACTTATATAAATCTTTAAAAAATAAACTAACTAAACGCTTAACTTCACTATAATAAAAATATAATAATAATCTAAAGCATTAATTAATAACAATCTTTTTAATACTATAAGTATCTATAATAGCTTTTAGAATTTATAGTTATCGTAATTATTAATCACATAAGAAGCTGATACATTTAACCCCAGAATGAAGTTTTAACGTATAACAAAGTCAATGTAGGGTGGAACTTTAATTAAAAGGGTGTCCGCCGTACATATTGGTGCGCGGTTCGCCGCGGGGGATGGCTCTCAACACATACCCGACACGTAATTTTTAATAATGGAAGGATGTTCATTGCGGAAGCATGGACGCCTTCCTAAAAGTTCTTATAATATAATGCAAGTTTAATTCGACACTATATATTAAGACGTAAGTTCATTCTTGTGCTCTATTAGGGGTTCACAGTTCTTTTGTAGTTGTAAGGAAACTACGTAAGCGGCCCCAAGTTCAATGTCCACTCGTATTGTGTTAAAAATTATCGAAGTAATTTATCTCAACAGCTTATAAAGGTGAACCAAATTAGTATTGTTGTATTATGTGGATTTGTCATGTAACTCTATACAATTATGTTTAAGAAGTCACCATTGCAATGTAAAACTAATGTAAACGTAATTTCTCTCAAAAAAATATGAAAGTATTTGGAAAGTTAGTGTCATTGTTGGATCAGAGTATGGATAGGGATGACAGGTGGGATGGCTAAATATTGGATTATTCTAAGGGTGGGGGACAAGGAGCTGCCTCGTGTAGGTCATTATCTGGCCTTTTGCAGTCTTCTCATTTCTTATGTAACCAGAAGTTCAACAGAAAATGCATGTCATAATGTTTGGAGAGAACCCAGAACTTGATGACTGTGATAACATGGCAAACATCTGTTACAATGCCTTAGGGGAATAGGTTTATTTAATGAAATATTAGTTTCTTGATTTAATTCGTCAGGAAATAGCACGTGCATGTTTCCTGCAAGTGACCAGAAATGGAATATGCCACACGCTGAGAGGTATATAACAAGTGAAAGTAATATTTAATAATTTTAATTAAATCACATTATTAAAGGGGATAAAAGCCAGATACATATAGATTATTACTTTTTTCTATAATAAATCTGTCAATACTTGGCTAAAAGATGGCATCATGAAATACTGTCATAGAATTGAGGCATACAGCAAGCAGGCATACATACATAAATATACATACAAACACAAATCCTAACCATAATGCAATTAGACTGGCAGCATCAATAACAGTAAATGAAAATTAAGGTCAAATAATCAATTAATACTCATTGCCAGGAAGCACTTCAAAACAGCATGTCATTTCCATAAGTTACAGAGGTATCCTAAGGACAGCCATCAACTACCTGAGTATGGGCAAAGCTGCATCTAGTTTCTCATTCTTGGACATTGCCTCTAGGTTCGTCATTACATTAAATACTGAATGTACTTGTCATCAAAATGCACTCCTATAGGATGACAAAAGAAGTGTGATATACATCTTTCTTTTGTTATAGTGCTGGTAGCAAGTGATCAGTAACCACAACTTACATGCAATCTATACATTAGAGCACAGCTTGTATGTAATCTATTTCGAGGGATGATGCTCCACGTTGCTTGAATTCACTGTAGACTCCCCCAACAATCTGCAGGGTGACAGTTGTGATGTTGGAAGTGTTAAGGGGGTCAGCACTTGGCACCAGCTGGCCACGATAGTAGGGCTTGAATGTAGTAAAAGGAAGAACAACATTTGTCCACTCATTTTTTGGAATCTGAAAATTATGAAGTTTCAAAATACTATGCTGTTTTCATAAGCATAGCCATAATGATTATTAAATTGGATGTTACAAGATGGCAGAGAAAGATTAACAGTGCAATTTGCGAACAGCTTAAGCTATAAAATATTCTAGTGGTGCAAGTCACTATCTATCTAAGGTCTGTCGTCATTATTCTGCTGTGGTCATCCCATTAGGGATGGCCACAGCAGAAGAGCCTCCACCTCTCCCTATCCACAAACTCCATCCTTGCTAGTTCAATCACCCCAACCCTCTATCAGCTACTCTTTCATGCATGTACTCCTTTACCCTATCCTTCCATCTTACAACTGGCTTTCCTTTCCTCCTAGTACCCTTATATAGAGTGGGAGGGGTTGAACAAACAAGGAGGAAGTGTTTGGAGAGGGAGAGGTGGAGCCTCTTCTATCATGGTCATCCCCTTTGGGAACGAGGTGTCAGAGACTATACATATATAGATATAGCCTATTGCCATACATTTGTTTTAAGTGTAGTATGTACCATGTAGGGGTGTTAAAAAGCGGTAGTTTACCACTAGTTTACCCCGGAGCCACTGGGATCAAGGTTAGGCAGTTCAGCCCTAGCAGCCAGACAGGGCAGACGCCCACCTACCAATTATACTCCTAACAAACACAGTAAACTTACATGAACTGCCGACCTGTTTTGAATCACCTTCACCATTCATCACCCGAACTTACCCCAACATTAACTAGTTGTTAGATGATACTGCCTGATGTCTATAAATTACATAAATTAATAAAAAATAATCACTAACAATTTCAAAGAAAAATTCACTGGTATGAAAATTTTCCTGTATAAGTATAAACTGGTAATTAAGCGAAATTACAATTCCATTGCTTAAAAAGTGGGTATTACACTAAATAAAAAGGGATTACACAATATATTGCACTGTAGAACAATAAAATTAATTACTGCTTAAAAATAGTAATGCATGATTTGATTTTCTATGACATTTATTAATTACTCACCTCATATAAAACTTCATAGGCAATGTCACCTGATCCCTGTCCATTGTGCCTGAAATTCACTTTGTATATATAGTTGTCACCTTGGCCTCGAACCCTCAGTTCCACTCCATTGTAGGCACTTAGATCCCAGGTGCCATTGGTGTTAAAGCCAACAAAACCAGCACCATTGGGCTGAGGGTTGAGCATGGAGAACATCACTGCCCTCTGGAACAGCTTTGTTTTCTGAAAAAATATAGATATGAAAAAATAGGGATGATAATTATTAATATTATTGATGTACATGAGTCCTAGATGAAGCAGGTTTGATATATCTGTAAGGCACTGGATGTAGAAGTAAGATTGCCTAAAATAGAATTGTTCAGTTCACCCAGAGAGACCTAAGACTCAACTAGACTAGAGACGAGAGAGACCCGAGACTAGACTAGAGACGAGAGAGACCTGAGACTAGACTAGAGACGAGAGACCCGAAACTAGATGAGACGAGAGAGAGACCCAAGACTAGACTAGACGAGAGAAAGTCCCAAGACTAGAAGAGACGAAAGACCCGAGATTAGACTAGATGAGAGACCCGAGACTAGACGAGAAGAGAGAGACATGAAACAAAAATAAGAGACAGACAGAAAGAAAGAAATGAGAGACTAAACAGGAGACTAAACGAGAAAAAAAGAGACTAGAAACGAGAGTTTAAACGAGACTAGATGAGAAGACACTAGACTAGAAGAGACTAGACGAGACCAGAAGAGAGGAGAGAAGATACTAGATGAGAGACAAGAGACAAGAAGAAAGAGACTACCATATTTTGTGGATTATAACACGCCCTTTTTTTCACTCAAAATATGCCAAAAAGTTACCCCTGTGCGGTATATGCCGAAGAATTTTTTTGTCTTGTCTTGTCTTGTCCAATAGCAACTGTAAACTTATTTTTATTATTGTTTATCATCCTTCATAGTCCATAGCTGTGCTTATAATATGTTGCCATAGAATACAAAGTGAACAAATGACCAGTATAAAAAAATGTAAATAAGTTGGTTGAGGATTGGCCAGGTGTTGTTGTCCAGCTTCAGGTAGGAGTCATGCAAAACAATGCAAATGGCAGCCGGGCCGGGTCGGCGGAGAAGCTGGATAACATTACTGTACAAGTGCAAATAATATCTCTTTAATTGAAACACCAAGATCTAATTGCTTTTAGTAAATAAACAATATAAAACTGGATCAGTAGATGTAAGTGAAAAAAAAGTCAGTTATTCTGCCAGTGATTTCTAGACATTTTAAGCACCGAATATTTTTTTCACAAAATTGCTGTCTTAAAGCTTATGGTGCACAATATACGCCACAGCGCGTTATACAGTGCAAAATATGGTAGTCCCTTTCTTCTGGTCTCTCGTCTATGGTCACTTTCTTCTCGCCTCTCGTCCAGATGAGACGAGACTAGACGAGGGAGATGAATTGATAGCTATGTTATGCACCACAAAGAGGTCTGTGTTGCAATAAATTGTTAATTATTGTTCACATTGCATATACTTTTCAAGAATTGTTTATATCAAATGTGAGACAAGAAGTTACGCTATACGTAACCACCTATTTACTACCTTTTGTGGTGTTACATAGATCATTTGTGCCTCTCGTTGCAAGGTTTCACACAAACTCTACACAAATTCACAGGAAGGAAGGACTGTTGATCTTCAGCTCCTACAGGATCCCCTACACACGAGAGATCCATCATATGAAAAAGGACTGTCAAGACCAGAACTCTCGACCCTAGAAAAAAGAAGAGAATGGGGAGATCTTATAATAGTGTACAGGGCTTCAAAGGAAATGGAGGAACAGGATAGAAAAGATGCAGAAGTGGCCTATACAAGAAATATAAAGAAATTTAAAGCCAAGCTGGATAATAGTAAATATGGAGACGAGACAGTGCAAGGATAGCTTTTTTCCTGTAAGTCACAACTAGGTAAGTACAAACATATATAATGACAACTACCAGTCTCCCTCCTGCTAGGCAGCAAGGTCACAACTTCACAACCTACATAATGTATCCATTCTTTGTTAGGTCTGAAAGGAAAGAAACCAAACTAGTCTTTACCCAGCTGAGAATTTAAACCCTGGATATCTCGCTTGTAAGCCAAGAACACTACCTGCTCCATCACCAAGCTGCAATTAAGTAATATACCTAGTGTACTTACCTGCAATGCAAATGCTCCCTTTGACATGCCTGGTTCTCTCACAGTATCTGAGGACTCCACCCAGTCATTGAGGGAAGCCAAAGTGCGGAAGTCATACATCATCATCATCATGCTGGCTTGGCGACTATCACTAGTTACAACACTCCTGAGGTTAAGAAAAACAAATGGTGAAAAATTCAGAAGAGACCCATTGCTATTCTAATAAATATTAGCTCCCAGATACTTAAAACTGAGAATCGGTATACATACAGTAATTTCTTGAAAGTATTGTAAGATTAATAAAGGAAATATATAAAGACTGATGTCTTTGCCATTAATACAATTGGTAAGTAAAAGGGTTTTGCGGTTTGATTCTCAAATACATATGACTGATTTCGTATTATTACATTTATATATATATATCTTGCTGTTTACCACTTGTAACATGTTGCATAATGTTTCATAATAAGTGGTCTTTACAAAATGGTCCCTCTTCTACCATCTACACATATATCCTCACTGTCACACGTTCCCTTACATATTCTACCAATGCCAGGAACTCATCAACAAGTATCCTCATTCATGCTAATTTCCTTTGGAGATTAGCATGAATGAGGACGCAACCTTGTAGGCCCTGGAGGAGGTTCATGGATATGAATTGGTAGGGGTAAACCAGCTTTTGCTATTATGCTTTGTTGTGGATGTGATTTCCAGCCCCACTGTGGATGACCCAGCGTAGTGGAGGTGCGGAGACTGATCTCTACTCTTCGAGGGGCCAGGATCAAAGTGGGAGGAGTGCATCTGTATGAATGCATGGTTGTGTGTGCGTGTGCTTTATCTCAGCTACCCTATTATATCAGAGGATGGCAGTCTGTTATATAAATAGATTGATTGATACTGTATTATTAAATAGTCTTTAAAAAGTTATGCTGCACTTCAAATGGAACCCCAAACAAAGGTTTGCAGCAGTATATGATATTACTATAAATAGCCTTTTCAAAAACATGGGGTGACTTTTGAGAAAAAACAAAAAGTAAGCATAATACTTACCCAAAAGAGATACAGGCCCCACCCAAGCCTACTGAAACACCCAGTAGGATTTGAGCAATTCTTAATCCTTTAAACTGCATCATCTTCCTGAAAACATGATTCTCATTAGTTATATGAGTGACTTGGTAGTCAGTCTACGCTCCTATGTATGAAAAACATGAATGTGTTTGAGATTGATGCAAGCTGTAATAGAAAAATGGCAATGCAAACCTGAATTATTACATACAACAAAATATTTGTAAATCATTTACCTTTAAGAATTTCATATTAGATTTTTCTCTACACAATTAAATTCAGAAGAGTTTAAAAAAAAAGAGAAATAAGGGCAAATGTTGCCCAAATGTTTCAACGTGTAACAAACAAGGAACTTAGAAGAATATTTATGTTATCATTGTAGTTTTGATGAATGTAATAATGTTATATTGCAAATTTTAAATTAGGGTTGTAACATTTATTTGAAATAACTGACTAAAACTATTAAGAATATTGAGTTGCAAATTTTCTTAATTTGAAAACATTGAAAACCTTTTAGTATAATGATATATTCTTACAACAGTATATTTTTTGTAATACATAAAATGTAGTACTATTAAGGAAATGTTGGCAAGCAATATATGGTTGATAATACTTAGTAGGATGTAATTATGTATATTTGTAATACATAAAATGTAGTCTTAAGCAACCGTTGTCATGCAATATAAGGTTGGCTATAACAGTACTTTCATTTCACCCATGTGGATATTATCAGCGAGTGTAAATCGTGTAAAATGGGGAAAAACTGGGTTCCTTGGTGAACTCACCCACCAAATGACATTACCCACAACATGATGAATGCGTAACAGCAGTGGCTTTACTGACACCACTCACTGTGTGCCTCATGCCCTCTCCACCCTTAATACCTGCTTGGATGAATCTCATTCCCAGATCCACCTAAAACCAACTATAGCATCTCTGGTGATGTTAAACCCTGGATTAAGGAAATTTGCTCAAACTGAAAAGTGCCAAAGTGGTATAGTGCCGAAGTGGCATTTGAGGCCACACCTAGAATATGGGATTCAATTTTGGTCACCAAACTACATTAAAGACCAAAACTTACTGGAGGCGTAATTTATTATATGAGGAATTATTAAAACCGTAAGAAATGTTCCCTCTCCACAAGCAAAGAACTAAGGGAGATATGATTGAAGTCTTTAAAATTCTAAAAAAATTTTATTAAATTAATCTAGAAATACTATTTGAAATAACAATGCAATAGTAAAAAGAGGTATCGGCATAAAATTAGAAGTATGTACTACAAAGTTGTAATACAATTGCTCGTAAATCATACTTGTATGTTGCTGTTGGCCACTGTAACAGACTCCCAGCCTCAGTAGTTAGCTCAAAACACTAGATCATTTCAAGTTCCGATTAGATATATATTTCAGAGAAACAGATTTTTACTAACTAATCAATTGTGTGGTATGAGCTTCATTGAAATAGATAACAAATAAAGATTAAAGAAGCTACCAGTCTCAGGTGGCAAAAAAGCAGCTTTCAACAGGAACAATGAGCTTTTCCTTCAGTTAACAGGTTACATGTTTAATCATCTCCTCCAAAGAAGTTGAACGAGAGGTTATGTTTAGGAAATGTCCTTCACTTTGATAGCAGTCCTAATAATATATTGACCAGAGTTAGACTTCCCATCACATAACAAAGTTCAATCCTAATTTTTACACAGACTCCTATTCTTGGGAAAAAAAAAAGTTGATGCGGTAATTCTTAAGAACAGGAATTCCACGCTGAGCTGACCCAAATGTTGGTTCTAGGTATTACACTTAATGTCCAGAACACATTTATGAACATTTTAATAAGTGCAGATCTCTACTCTACTCACACAGCCGATATTAAACTGCTCTCCAATGGGTTATTATTTTGCAAAAAGATCACTCTCATATTTTGTTCCTATACCCCAAATGCTTGGAAACCTGTTGTTTTTTCCTGGTGTGGGAGCACACATAAAAGGGAAAAATGGTCATCCATCAAAAAAATCCCAAAATGAGGGAACCTTTTTTTTTTATAAAGTACATCTTCCCTTTTCTAACCTAACCAAACATAACCTTTGAAACCTAAGCCCCATTAAGGTCCCTACACTGGTCATTTTGAATTTTCTTTTTTTAAATGAAATCTAACCTAACCTAAACTGATGGCAGTAAATGCCTTGTCTCAAACTCGTCGTTTATTACGCATCTGTTGTTCTCAGTTACTTGCAATTTAAAATTAGTCATGTGGGTCAAGAAGGTAAGGATCAGCACTCATCTTCAATCTTCACAAATGTACTAAAGGGCAGTAAGTATTATGAATAGAGCCAACATTTGGGTCAGCTCAGTGTGGAGCCCCTGTAGCTACTTCAGATTTTGCCCAAGATATTAATTACATAATTACAGAGAGGAAATTGTGTGAGTTAAAGCATGCATTTGAAAAGTATGCTATTTGTCTTAATATCAATTAATGGTAAAACTGACTGCGGATCCCACCGATTGAGACATGTGAAAGCTTTAAATCATCATAATAAGTAACGTACATATATAGATACATAATCACGTTACTAAGAAGGCACAGCTTACAGGTACGGCAGCCGTATCTCCATAGTGCTCGCTTATAGATACGGCACGTGCCTAACTTTTGGGTAAAATGCTTATATAACCGAACCTAACCGAACTATACCAAATCTAACATAACATAATCAACCTAACATAACCTGAAAGATGTTTTACCAGATAAATAATAAGGCACAGGTCGTAGGAATAGCAGATGAATAGCGGATGACAACGCGGTACGACTGCCGTATCTCTCTAAGCACTTCTTAATAGGAACCACACGGTGAACATAGTCATAAGCCTTAACGAACACTATAATTATGATCCTCTGTACCCAGTCATATCAACAGGTTATGAAATCAAAGTGAATAACACCTACTCTAACACTCATTAATATTACGGTCGGGTATTTGATATATCTGTAATTATAGTGTTCATGATATTACAGTAACAATATACAACAATCTCAATACCCATTAATATAGTGACATGCTAGCTGAGAACTACAATGGGTACCTTGCTTCCTGGTGTGCTCAGCTCTGTTTGAAGGTGTGCAGGTGTACCAAGTATCTCAGGTGTACTCCACGCCCTTCCACCCAGCCACCCCCCTCCATACCTTCAGGCTCACAGGGACATTTCAACACTCCCTTGTTATGCAATATTGGATTTTCAAGACGTACTTTTTTCATGTAGATTTATTGAGGTTATTGCGGTTTGTTGGGGAAAAAAAAGATAATATTGCCAGACGTATTTTTAAAGTGTATCGTAACATCAAACGTGGTACCTAACCCCAATCAATGTGTTATACAAGCGGCCCTTATCTGTAGTTACGGAACACAATGGTAGTATGTAACAAGGGAAACACGTATTCCACAGCACACTTCCCTTCCCTTGTACAGCTGCAAGATTAGTTTAATGAATAGCACCATAAAGTATAGCTAACCATAATGCATATAACACTTTATATTAGGCCTGTGGATAAATTCGCGCCGAACATGTTGCAATAGGTTAAACTCAATTATTTTTGTCTATATAGATGATCACCAAAAAACGTAAGTGTGAATACAGTCGTTGTGGGGATATAGATTGATTGATCACACATGCAAGTCATTTCATTAGCTTCTGTGGTATGATTTGAAAAGTTATGAATGTTATGAAAAGTAATCACCCATTATCACTGAAGGGAAAGGGCTTTTTTCTGCAGTGGACTCTTAGAGGCTGTTGATGATGATGATTGATGAAGTATATTAATACAATTAGACACGAAGACGGACATAAAAGTCAGAGTGATCACTCTGGGAAGCGCCTCGAGGCGCTTCCAATGTTGGATGCCATTAAAAGATTACCGTAACTTTTTGTTTGAACTCAATGAATAAGGAAGTAATCCTTAGCAGGTTCCTTAAACTCGAAGACGAGTGTTGAATAAACTACGCTTTAATTGATCTCTCTCTCTCTCTCTCTCTCTCTCTCTCTCTCTCTCTCTCTCTCTCACGTGCACGCGCACGCACACGTACACGCACACACACATACACACACACGAGTCTGTATACTACAACTAGGTAAATTCTGATAAATACACACATCCACAGTCACACACCAATAATGATTATACCAAAACGGGAATATGCAGAAGTAATATGGTCCCCTCAAGAAAAAGCATGTGTTGAAAATAGAAAGAATACAGAGAATTGCATTTAAGATGGTACCAAAATTGGAAGAACTAACATATGAGGAAAGATTAAAAGAAATGCATCTAACAACATTGAAAGAAAGAAGAGAAAGAGGTGACTTAATCACAATATATAAATTGATGAATAACCTGGAGGAAACAGATAGAAAAGACCTAATAATGAAAAGAAAAGGAGAGGCTAGAAATTTGAGTGGACACACGAAAAAATTGCAATAAGGAATTTGCTTGAACGATACAAAAAAGTAGGTACAGTTTTCCCCAAAGAAGTATAGATACTTGGAATAGACTGAAAGAAGAGGTGATAATGGCAAATAATATACATCAACTGAAGGAAAAACTGGACAAATATAGGTACGGAGACACGAGACACGAGTGTAGCTCAGGCCCTGTATACCACAACTAGGTAAACACACACACACACGCACACGCACGCGCGTACACACACACACACACACACAACTCATGTGGGTCAGTGGTTAACGTCCCCGCCTGTTGAGCAAGGGGATGTGTGAGATGTCTCAGCCTTACCCATAGATCCATCTTTATGAGCTCTGAGTTTTTTTCGGGGAGGGTAATGGCTGAGGATCACGAGTCCAGTCCAACGATCCTCCAGACCAAGGTGAATCACACACACACACACACACACGCACACACACACACACACACACACACATACACACACACACGCACGTACGCACGCACGCACGCGCACGCACGCGCGCGCGCACACACACACACACACACACACACACACACACACGCACACACGCACACACACACACACACACACACACACACACACACACACACACACACACACACACACACACACACACACACACACACACTGGGAAAGAGTGAGAGCCAGTGGCAAAGCACAAAATTACACAAACACATAAAAGGAGGAGATTGCCAGTCAGCATAATTTCAATTCAGGTGCAAAAGAGTAAGAAAGAAACAATGGTCAGGTTTTGATATCCCTCGTAAATAAATTCAAAAGATTTATCTATGATTCTCGCTATCCCCATTTTTTACGAATTAAAGGGAAATCAAGTCTTTGCATTGTTTATTTTTTTACTACATGTACTCACAAGGAAGAAAGTATTAAAGAAAGCCATCCGAGTGAAAACTTGACTATCTACATTGAATATAAACGAGTCCTCAGACATGACTAACTAAAAAGAAGTAACTTTTCCAACCTCCATAATACAACATTAAACATCGGCTCTCGCCATGCTTTGCAGCGCGTTTTAACACACGCACACAAGCACACACACACACACACGCACACGCACACGCACACACACGCACATGCACACACACACACACACACACGCACACGCACACACACGCACATGCACACACACACACACACACACACACACACACACACACACACACACACGCACACGCACACGCACACACGCACATGCACACACACATTATTATTATTATTATTATTATTATTATTATTATTATTATTATTATTATTTTATTGACCACAACAGAATACACTATTATCAATATAAAATGGAACAATGATAATGTTGGTCCATCACAAAATTGCAACATGAAATAAGATCAATTAAGAACATTATATATATGAAAATATAATCAATATAAAGAATGAACTAAAATACTAAAATGCCTACGCCAGTATATCTTTCGAGGACGATTTCATCAATGTAATACAGAATCTGTCATTGACAACATAAAAGATAAACACTAAAATTCTGCCTATAGAATGTAAAAATATTAAAAGCTCAATATAATAAGTATAATTCTAATTCCATAAAAATTACATATTAAAATAACTAAAGGACTTATTCTAATAATCATTAACCATAAACAAATAAAAAGAATAGAATTTTGTTTTTATAAACTTATAGAATCTCCCAAATAATTTTATATACAAGTGCGCTATCAAATTCTTTTGAAAATAAGTTATCGATGGATGACAGGTGACAAATGTATCACACATGCTGTGTCAAGGGACAATATTGGACAACATGCACTTCTGTCTGCACGTCACCACAATCGCACACCCACTCTGCCAGTGGAAGGTGGCCACGCCCAGTGGCGTAGCTAAGGGCGGGGTGGGGGAGGGGGAGGGGGCTGTTTGAAATCGCCCCCTGGGCCCCCAAGAGAGGGGGGCCCCAAATGCATCGCAAAAAATTAATATCAATTGCAATAAATTACTATACTGCTGCAGTATAATATTTTATTGCAATTAATATCAATTTTTTTTAGATGCATTTGGGATTCCCCTCTCTTGGGGGACTTTTTAATTCGGATTAAAAAACATTTATAGGCAGTGAAAGAAGTCTCAGGAAGTGTAAAAATGCACCAAAATATGTGCACTCTCCGAGACCTCCCAGCTACTTGGCCTCGCTTCGCTCGCCTTCCCCCCAAACACCAGTGCAAACTTAGAGGAAGCCTCTTCAGGATGTAAGCCCCCCGGGCCCCCAAATGTCTATCTACGCCCCTGGCTACGCCCTCTCCTACTCCACCTACCAACCTCCACTGCCAGTGTGTGTGCCGATACACGAACTCGAGTAAATGCAGTCCTGTGTAGTTGATTTACATTATGTTTGGTTGCGTAGATAGGGTGTACTGCCAGAGTTGGATTCATTATAGTTCTATATGATCCTTCTTAAAGAGGTTGAGTTTAACACATTATTTTCTAATTCATCCCATCCCACCTGGATATCATCGGGTTCCTCATGTAACAACACTGTCACGTATGGTCTCGTGTTTACTCTTGTATTAAGTACAGTCTTAACTGCAAAGGCAAATGGGTCATCATTCATCGCCTGCCTTTCTTCCCATTTACTTCTAAAAAAATGTATTTGCCTTTTCTTAACAAGAGCTCTTAATGGAGGATATCCTGATTCTAAATAACAAATGTCGTTGCACGTGGTTCCCCTGACATCAAGAAGGCTCTTCAAAGACCAGTTGTACAATTTAATCACTGAACCTAAATCCTCATTCAACCACGACTCGCAACCGTATAACAGAGATGACATAAGGCATGCATCAAATACACGTTTTTTCACTACGAAGGATAAATCAATATTTTTCTTTACGAATGAAATAAACTTGCTAATATCTTTCATTTTCCTCTCGGCACGAGCATTAACAGCTGAAAAAACAGACCCATCGGATGTAAATGGGGATCCCAGGTACACATATCTATCGCACCATTCCACCTTAAGATTATCTATTATTATTGGCTCTTTATCGGCTGCCGTACCGCTGACCACGAACATTTTTGTTTTACTCAAGTTGACACCCATATCATAAGTATCACAATACTGTTTTAGTAAACTAAGTTTCTCCCATCATTGGGTCTCGAGTCGTGGAGAGTAACACAGTGTTGTCCATTAACATTAAAATGTGGAGCCACTTGAGAAAACCATCATCAGGACAGTTCTCTTTAATTAGTTGAATTAGGTCATTCACATATAAAATAAACAATAGGCAACTTGTATGTATGTATGTGTCTATCGTGCCCCCCGGAGGGGACACACGGGCTAGCAATAGAGCCCGTCAGAGTTTGCGTGAAAGGTAGGTGACGTCGTGTGGTGGTGGCGGACTCTGTGCAGTCAACACCAACACCAGAAATATGAGTAATGCTCGTTGAGAAAAAAAAATAGCAGAGTATCGGGAGTGTGTGCGTGAGGCCGCCGTGTCCCCAAGTTAGGGGGCACACGGACGCAACACAGCACACACACACTGGGATCTGGGCGCGGATCCAATGAGGCAACTTGTGGGTGATCCTTGTCTGACGCCTATGACCACCGAGAACACAACCGTACCCAACACACTTTGGGTGACCTGATACATTCATGTTATAGCGCCGACCATCACAGTCCCACACCCTAATTTCTTTAGTAACGTTAATATAAGTGGTCTCGATACTCTGTCATACGCCGAGCTAAAATCTACCAACGATACATACAATTTGATTTTCTTCTTCCTTGCAATATCAGTGAATAATCGTAGAGACATTATATGTTCGAGACATCCCCGACCTCGCTGCGCTCCTGCCTACCCACGAAACGGTGTGAACCAATGTTCGAGTCTTGAACACAGAATAATGTCGTAAATTTTTGCTGTGCTATTGATGATGTTAATTCCTAGATAGTTTCTTACATTTTCTGTGTCACCTTTCTTCAAAATTGGGAAAAATTTAGCAACAGTCCAACAGTTGGGGTAAGTAGATAAGTATAACACCTGATTAAATAATGTGGAAATCGTCAATATAAATTGTACAGGTAACAACTTAAAAATCCTTGGAGGTACTCCATCAGGACCACTAGCCTTTCCTGGTTTAAGTCTATTGATTTGCTCGCACACTTCTACTGAGGTGATTGGGTCGTCCAGGACGGGAACATACACGTTATGGTCATACAAATCACTAGTCACACCTTGATCAGCCACGCCAAACAAGTTTTCGTAGTGCAATTTAAAATCTTGGTCAGGCGGTACTACACTAGTCTGATCCCTCTCCTGGTACTTCCCTTTCCAATCTATAGCCTCCCAGACGCGTCTATCATCCGGGTCAGCGAGCAGCCTGGCCCAGCGATCCTGGCTACCCTCATCCTCGTTCGGCGCACGGTTGGCGCGACTGGAGGCTGCACTCTTATACAATGATTCAGATATTGCAAAAGCAATTGTATGAACATCTTCTGGCCCATCATAGCTCATATCCACTTGAGATAGGCTTGAGAGAAACAGGTTTTTATCAATATTATTACATCTGATAGGTTTACGTGCCACAACCCCATCCGGTTCCCGCTTTCCCCAGGACCAATGCACTCCTAGTTGTCGTGCACACTGGTACAGGTGGTTCATGTCCACTCCTCGTGACACAAGCTCGAAGATGATGGGAACGTGATCAAAAGGCAAAAAATCTGTCTGATGAATCTTAAAATGATCAATACTGTTTGATAAACTGAAGGTTACACGGCATATGTCTAACTCGGAAATCCACTGATTTTTCTTTTTTAAATTTTGTTCACCTCTGAAAAGATTTGTAGCAGTGGATAAGTTGTTCAATACAAGAAAGATTACACACACACACACACACACACACACACACACACACACACACACACACACACACACGCACACACACACACACACACACATATATATGAGGACAAGATATATACCTCCTATACGTGTATATTTGTTTTGTAATGTAAACACAATCGGCTTTATCGGCATCTAAAGTTCCTTTTTTTTCTTTCTTTCTTTCTTTCTCGAGACAATGTATGCATTAGACTGCACGTTTGAGGTGGTGGTGATGGGCGCAGCCGCAGCAGCCACTTTACAGCATCAGCCACTGCTAGTACAACACAAGCATTCGTCTTCACAACCTCACCGAAGACGGAGGCATCGCCACAGGTCTTGATAAGGTACTGTAGCATAACTGAGTTTATATATATATATATATATATATATATATATATATATATATATATATATATATATATATATATATATATATATATTATTTTACATCTTCACCAGAATGCTCGCGAGAATTCATGGTTGTATTTTTACATTATCAGATGCATTCTGAGAAGGTTTTCTTAATTACATTTCCGTCGCAGATTCTTAGTTTGTGAGATATTCAATGTTTTCTACGAGACCTTCTCTTCGGGAATAAGGTAAAATTTCGTTTGGTTTGAACAAGATTATGTTATTTGTCAATATAGCTTAAGGTTTAGTTAATTTAGGTTTTGTTATGTTATGTCAATTTAAAAGGTATCAAATGTTTTCGATGACCAAAAATCAGGGGTTGTGCGAGGTGCAGACGCCATATTTTTCGTAGCCACACGCCAGGTTTTGTGACCGTCAGTGCATTGCGCGTTCGTCAATAGGTCATTATTAGGTTATGTTAATGATTCTAGCACATTATTCTTAGCGTAGATCATCGTATTTTGTCTTCCCCACCCAAGAACCCCGCATTCCCACAGGTCCCCAAGCTTTTTGGGGACCCACCTGCTTTCGGCACACCGGTGAGTGTCACCGGTGTGCCGAAAGCAGGTGGGTGGGTGGTGGGTGTGTGGGTGGGTGGTGGGCGAGCAATGAAGTCACGGTGTTCTGTATACGTAAGGTTCACCTGGTGTAAGAGTGAGGCAAGGTCAGGGCTTGGTGACGACTGCGGGGTTGCTGTGGGCGGCCCTGATGACGGTGTTACTGCATGCAGGGCGCCCACAAGCCCGGTGCCCGGTGTCCATGATAGGGTGGAGCCGGTGGGTGGGCGGTGAGCAGGGGTGTGCGGGGCAGCAAAGTAGTCTATCGCGGGGTTCAAGGCAGCCACAGCCAAGTCGTCAGCAGTGTATAAACCTCGCACCAGATGCCTTCTCACTGCGCCATTATGTCTAGAGAAACACCAGAGGTGGCTTCGTGCATTTTACTTAACAGGTGCAAGTTACAGAGTACAGGAGTATCCAGGTTGTTATGGTCGGTCATCAATCGGTAAAATCGCCAACGCACGGCACTTTCCTAATGTATTAAATAATGTTCACACCTCCAAAAAGATTCTCCCCACAAAAGTATGGAAAAACTATTTGTTTTCACTAATAAGCTCAAAACTATAAACAAGAAATCTAATTGCGATATATCGGAAGATTAATTCCCAAATACTTTATCCACAAAATCAAACGTGCATTTTTGTAAAATTAGACCCTTCTGGCTATCAGTGTGACCGTTTGCCGCTCAGTGATCCTACGTTTTCCGGATGTCATTCCCTTGTGTGGTCCCATTCACTGTAGGATCATAATCTAGCAATAATGTCTGGTTTCTCATAAGCATTTTTTTTAACAGATAGTCAGCACAATATACTTGTCTTAGGAGCAGGTTCGGCCAAACACTTCATCAACCCGGTAACGGATCGCACTTCACCGCCAGGCAGGAACATGATGAAATCGTGGTGTTTGTGTATCCTCGCCTTCACCTTCCCGCAAGCCTCATTTTCACAAGATGGAATTTCCTCCACGGCGCCGCTACCAGTGCTTAGGAATTATAGTAGTGGTAGCGACGCGTCTCTAGCACTGATGGTGGTGTCGGTAGTGGAGAGCCAGATGTACAGCTGTGACCTGGTGCTGGTGTGTAATGGCATCTATTGCAGACCATCCGTGCTGCAGGCTATTCTCAACCTCCCTAATGCTAAGCAGGTCAGATTTTAAAAGATGCTATGATTTTGTGTATTCTAAATACGATATGAATTTAATTCTTAAACATATTATCCATTTCCTTTATAATTTGATATAATCATATATAATGTGTGCCTGTCAACATAGGTGGAGAGGAGAAATATGACACACTCTACTTGCGAAAACCAATAATTCATCGCACACATTTTCAAGAACAATGGATTACCAAAATTAATGTTGGTTCAGATTCATTACTAATTTTACAAACGCACAATAGCAAATTTTATTTATGCTTATAACCATCTACCCAACGCATTACTGTGGAAGTACTCAGCTTTGTGTATTGTATATTGTTTAATCTGGCAGTTGATCTTAACAGGAAAGACATTGATATCAAGTTAATTTATAAACCAGGTAATGCAAGCTGACTCTGTGAATGATCTTTTGGGCATAAACTGGATTTCGTCAAAGTGCAGTGGGTACCTCATGTTAGTGGAGGATCCCAAGCCCCTCCTGACGCTGACAGCCTCACACCACCACGCCTGGGACTACTCCGGCAGGTGTGCTGATGCTGCCTTCTTCAACTCACAATGACGTGCATTTGTGAATTGGAATTATAGTTGTATTATAGTTGTATTTTGTTTCGCTACCTCATGGATATAAATAAATGTAGAGAGAAACAAGATTAAATACTTCACGACTATAAATCTGACACTGCATGAATGTTCCAGTAACTAAAGTGTCTATCAGCGTTTTAAAAAAATGGTAATGAATGCGAAGGAATGGAGTAGCAATTGGATATTCTGTACAAGTTGAATTATTAGTAGTATAATTAAAAGACAAAACACAATATAATGGTTCATGTCACTGATAGACAATAACATGACCACGTTGTAATGACATTAGGGTTCCTTTCAATGTGTTTATAGAGTTGAAAAATTTTTGTACACGAAAATTAAGCTTTTTTCCGTGAGACTGTGTGCGTGTGTGTGCGTGCGTGTGCGTGTGCGTGTGTGTGTGTGTGTGTGTGTGTGTGTGTGTGTGTGTGTGTCTATGGCTATTTCTGCTATTTCTGCTTTTTCTGCCATCGACTATTTCTGATACTTCTCTGATTGGCTATTTCTGCAGGTATTTTGTGCTGAGTGATTCCCTGGCTGTCCTAGAGGCTTTGGCTAACACGAGGAACGGCAGAAAGACTGAACATCTGGCAGGAGCAGTGAAGGTGAGGGAACATGTGGCAGGAGAGGGAGAGGGAAGGAGAGGAATTTGATATTATTACAAAGGCCGTGACCCTCTCTGAAAACAGTCACGAAAGCATCTCAAGCTAAAGCCAGACTACAAAAAAGGAAGGTCACGTTGTTAGGGTTATGATCTGATGATTATCCAATATGACCTCTTTCCACGCAGTGACCGTGTTCACCTACTAGAGAACAGGTGCGGAGCTAAGTTGAGGAGTTGTAACCTTGCCGGCTGGTAGTAGCGGAAGGACAGCTATCCTGCCTTCCTGCGTACTTGTGTGATCCTGCATGAGCGGACACACAGAAATCCTACATTTCTCTGTGTTTGTGTGTGTTGGGGGACTTAGGTTTAAACTAGAAGTTATTTGTTATTTTATAGATAACTTCTTAGCTGTCATTTTGCACATTATCCAGAGGAAAATCACATTTTTACAAAGTTTCGTTTAGTACTTTTAAAATCTGATGACGGGGATACACGCTTATGAAACGTAACAAATATAAGCGGTGTACCAAATCCAATTTGGGGTGTTAACTTCTTTTCAACTATATATATATATATATATATATATATATATATATATATATATATATATATATATATATATATATACTTTATTTATTCATTTATTTATTTATTCATTTTTCATTATCTATTATGGTTTCCTTACTCGGTGGCACTGTGCAGCATAAGTGTTGCAGGATGGGCAGAGTG
>JAPQNM010000044.1:13954585-13957085 GCA_029783475.1 Metacarcinus magister
TAGTTTGGCCACAGAGGCTCTTTAAAAATCTGGTAGGTGCCTCAAATTTTAAGTCCACACAGATGTTAAGTTATGGTTAGGTTAAGATTGTTAGGTTAGGTTACGTTTATGTTATGGTTAGGTTAAGTTAGGTTAGGTTCGGTTCAGTTAGGTTCGGTTATATAAGATTTTTACATTTTATCACCCAAAAGTTAGGGTTCGCAACCTTAGATTTTTTCTGGATTTGGGTGATAAAATGTAAAAATCTTATATAACCGAACCTAACTGAACCGAACCTAACCTAACTTAACCTAACCATAACATAAACGTAACCTAACCTAACAACCTTAACCTAACCATAACTTAACATCTGTGTGGACTTAGAATTTGAGGCAGCTACCAGATTTTTAAAGAGCCTCTGTGGCCAAACTAAGGCCATCCCCAATATAAAACCACCACAAACGTGTTGTACATTACATACCTTATCACCTATGTCAATATTTTGGTGATCAGTGAGGAGGTGCTATTAGTAAGATTTACCCCCTTCCTAAGCATAATACGATCACATCATACTTACATTAATCATTGACGCGTCTCACCATGATTCGGTTGAAGAGTGGGCGAAATGAGGGACGGATACACCCACAAGGTCCCAGTCTTTTCACTTCTAGAGTTATTAAGTGGGTTTCTTCGTGAAATTGATATCACAAACCTGGAAGAGGAGTCACACCCGAACGCGTATTCACACACCATTCACTAAGGGCGATGCAGCAGTGTACTGGCTGGAACTACACTACGACCGGGAATAATACGATCCCTCCTGCCTCCTCCCTCCCACCCTCTTTCGTATGCCCCAGGATTGCCCCCTCCCCCTCCTCCCTCTCCCTTATTCTTTGTATAAATTATAAATTAAAGCGTTTATTTATTTCATATGATAACATCTCAATTCTAGCAGGTATGTTGTTACATAAGGGAAGCCAACTACAAGAGAGAGCCAGCTGTCTCAATTGAAAAAAAATATAAGTGATAGTTATGCTATTGTAGTTTTTTTTGTTTCTCTCTATTTTCTCTATCTCTCTCCAAAATGGAATGGGCCTTTTCACTGACTTTGTTTTACATATAAAGGGTTGCCAGTCTGTGGCAAAATAGCCCAGGTTAGATAATTGATTTACTCTGTCAATGAACGAGTCAAAACGAAATCAGTAACTTTGCTTATGGTATCACCAAGGCAAGTAACTTTGATCCGGTTTTCCAGCTCTTACATGACACTTCAAACCATGAAAAATGTAATGAACATGTTAGGAGATTATCAGATATGACTCTTATTTAATTAAGTTTCCATTAACCTATATTGCATTAAAGCATTGAAGATCCCTTACAAAGAAAAGCACCCAATTATGAGGCATGTTGTGAGCCTGATCGAACCCTATCTCGTGTTTCGTTGGGGAGACGTGACGTCAAATGAAACTACTGGTTATATTCCTCTAGTCTACGTAGATCTTTCAGAATAGAAAAACTGAGAACTTTACCTACAAAATACCTTACAAAGGAGATGATAACTTAAGTTAATCTAATATATGTATTTCTTAAGAGATGGTGCATGCACATTCAACACTTCCATCCGAACATTTTTTTTCCATCTTAAAATGAAGAAGTATTAGAAAATGTTTTGTCTGGAAATTAATGATATACACCATCTTCATCTACACGTGTGAGATGTTTTGATGGGAGATCACGCCGCATTTCCGTTCGCGTAACGTACATTCCTGAAATTTCAAGCATGTCATTCTGTAACTTTCGAAGATTTACAAATCTATGTAAATTAAATATAAAGTTGTATATAGATTATATAATGAAATAGACTGTTTTTGGTTCCCACAGGAATATGGAGGCAGTGATGATGAGGCGCGACCAGCACAGGAGGCAGTAACACCTCTCAACCTTGACCACTTGCAGAGTATTTTCTTCCTGGCAATTGCTGGGTGGACCTCTAGTCTGTTGTTCTTTTTATTTGAAAATGTGAAAGCAGCCTTGTAATCCTAAGGTAGTTATATTCTCTGCATGGTTGAATATTGACAGAATAATAAATTGCAAATATGAATAAAATTATGAGGTTCATTGCAGTCTTATTAATAAATCTCCTTTCCTGTTTCTTCCAAGACCTTTTTGCAAGAGGATGATTATCACACAGTAATCTGTATGAATTATTCCACAGATAAACTCATTTTCTCATCCTTTTTGCCCTAATCTTCTTGCCACTTTTTTCGTTTCGGCTCCGGAACAACGGCATTGGAACAGAACAAGGAATTTAGGACATTTCATTCTTAAACAACCCGTCACTAAGCAGGTGAAGCTCATACCAGCAGATATCAAGGATGGAATTCCAATCACCATGTAATTAGAAGGGAACGAAACCCATCAATACCTGTACACGCATATTGAGGGTTTTCACTGAAGTAATGGTGATATAAACAAGTAATGCCAGTTTTCATAGTGATAATGAGAGACCTATGAAAACTGT
>JAPQNM010000044.1:13969585-14004585 GCA_029783475.1 Metacarcinus magister
ATCCTGTTTTGGCCAGCATTGGTTGAAGCTGCGCGATAATTTTCTCTCTCACTGCTGTCAAGGCCTCTACACTTACCAGGACGGTCCACTCAATGTTAACTTTTTGTTCTGGCCGCGACGGTGGCGCCTCCAGCGGCCAGCGGGTAACACTACGCTCGCTCCCATACGTCTAGCATTACCCACACCTTTTGAAAGCTCATTTTTAATGATTTATCATGCCCACAAGCTTCACTGTACACAATTTGCCTGCAAAAAACGATATATTTATGCATAATGTTAAAGTTTAATCCAATTGAGTGCGATACCTGCCGGTATTCCTATAATATAACTATAGCTGTACCACTATCTCATATAGCCTTTCCACATGCTTCTCAAATTAATCAGTTCCACAGCACCCACTCTTGACTGGTGTGCCCAATGCTATAACAGGCGCTGGTGCTAATTTTAGTAAACCAGTACAATTCTGTATTCCTCCTTGAACACATTAATTACTCCCTTTGCTTACCCACTTGGCTAAAGGGATATCCCCCCTCACCCAAAGGTGATCGATCTATTTCCCCATCTTAGGGCATTTCAATATTTCTTCTACATCACTGATTCTAATATCAAATTATGTAAAAAATGTGCCTGCACAATAAAATTTTCATATACAATTCAGTTCATAAATTGATGATTATACCTCAGAAAACTCACCACATTTTATTGTCAACTAGCACTTGTTATCATCAATGTTTTCACCATCAATTAGTCTCTAATAAAAAGCATTGATATAACCAGCATGCCACAATATCAACATCACCATCAGTGTTCCTTCATCATCATCACCTTTAAACACCATAGCCTACATTATGTGAAGTCATTCATTCATACGTAACTTTTTGTAAGTAGTAAACCCAAATACACCTTAATGTAATGGTTAACACAATAACTGCACTAAGATATCATATATTTTTACAAATGAATCTACAGTACTCATCAGCTCGTTGTTGACAACCTTTCATAATGGACAGTACCCTGATATGTCATCCCTGAATTAATGGTAGCACTGAGAATCTTGATGCACTATCCAGCTGTTTCTTGCTAAGTGTGTCAATTAGTTGTACAATTTTGGATGGGCTGGCGCATCAGCAGAGTGCAGCTTCCGCTGGGCCCTCGGGTTTGTCCCAGGTACTGAACCCCACTAGATGAGAGAACACACACACACACACACACACACATATTTATACATCATAACGAATGGCATCAGGCTTTAGAGAAATGGAACATAAGGGAGTCAGCATTCACAGGCACACCAAACATGTGAATATGTACATGGTCTGGAATTTGTACCTTAACCTGCATTTACTATAAGACGTTTATCATAATACTCAAACATATTAATGCAAAGATATTAGTGCAGAGTGGACTTGAATGTTGGCAGGGTAGATGAGGTAATCAGACTGTGGAAGATAATTGCACACTGCAACCACTCACAACACACCTCAGTATGTACTACATGAAAACTTGACCTACTTTCAAGAAATGACCACAAGTAGCCATTAGGCTGATACATGACCTGCAATCTAAAAATCCCAGTAAATGACACAGGCCTCAGATTATAGTTCAGGAACTTCTGAGCCTACAAAATAAAGTTGTCTCACCTGTTAGGATCCTTGAGAAAGCGAAAAAAAGACAAATCCTTATTCCACTTTGAACTGCTTGAGCAGTACATTGCTGAGCATGCCCAAATTCCCATATTGGCAAAGCATATACGTTTAATAAGCTGCGTGCATGAATAATTTCCACCTCTCCACGCATTTCAGTGCGACAGCTGAGTGCTTTATCCCTCTGGCTGCTTGGCGGCGCTACCTTCTCGCGGCGACCAGCTCGCCCATAGGAGTGGACCGTCCTCTTGATGTAGAGTCCTTGCTGCTGTGATTAAGTAATCCCCCCTAACTAGGTAACTATAGACCATATAGTTTCGCTAGGGTTAACGGGAGAACGCTACCCCTCTCATCAAGAAGCTGTCATGTTCCAGGATCGAACTCGCAACCTTTGGTTCACGAACTGAGCTCTGAGCCAACTAGATCCTTGCTTTGCTTAGCAAGTCATTTCACTTGGAAAAGGTTTGGTTATTCTGAGAGAATAGTGAAGAGCTAGTTTAGAAAATGTATGTGAGTGAAAGTTGAGGGTCCCAAGAAGAGAGGAAGACCACTTGCAAGATGGAAAGATAGGGTAAAAAACTACATGCATGAAAAAAGGTGGAGGAGGGCAGTTTGAACAAGCAAGGAGGGAGTGTGTGGATAGGGAAAGGTGGAGGCTCTTCTGCCGAGGTCATCCCCTTGGTTGATGTTTCCTTAGGGAACAAGGCTTCAGGCTATAGATGTATATAGCTTCTTAATTTAAGCTAAACACGTGGGATGAATTAAACGAGTAAGAGGCAGGAGTCACTTTAGTTTGGTTCTGCTGGCCTACAAAACAATGAAACTTTTAATTAAGATTCAAATTTCCTCAATTCATGGCACAAGAAGCTTTCCCTAATCTACAGTATTTTTTATCAGTTCTCTGACTCATCTCTAACAAGTTTTCAATTTCTTTTCTGATACCAACACATCACCTACAAAAGGTTTTATAGCTTGCCTTCAAAATTACGAGAATGATGGTGGTTTACTATACATCAATAAATACTTGTATATACAAAACAATAAATTAAATCCTAATGAGCTGCAGACTTAGCAAGTTCTGCATTTTTATCACTCAATGATACAAGCATCTCTAGCCTTCGAATGTCAAAGCTGAATGAACACAGTATACAGTATAACACTCCAATATTGTAATATTCATGGCATTAAATATTGATTCTTCATTTGCAAGCCTATGTATTCATTGAAATTAATGCTTATTTTGCACATACTTATAAACAGAATTATTGTGCCTTATGTAATAACTAGCAAAGTCAATATTAGCTTACCATTGAACAGTGAAACACACTTTCTCCACACTATTCTAGGAACAGTGTAGTATGCATTTAAATTATATTCTGAACAAAAACCTGGATAACACATGAAAAAAAAAAGACCACCAAAGCTGCTGTACAAGCTTCTATATATATACATATTTACATTCAAATACAATTAGATTACAGTCTCTGGTCTCTAAGAATTTTAACTATAGCTGAAAATTTGTGCACTAAAAAAATAAAGGCAGTGTCACACTGGGTAAAATCTGGGTATTATCTGAAGGTTGAAGGGACACAACGAACCGTACCAAGAGAAACGAAGGTCAAAGGATGAAGGACAAAGGGAAGGAAGAGACATACCATGAGACGTCAACATTACTAGAACGAAGAGTGCCGCACGGTCGGAGGGAAGACATGGGTGTAGCCGAACATGTTTTCAGTTGGTGAACAAAGCAACAGATGCATAGTCAGAGATAATGAAAATTCAACCATCATCATTTGTGGTGAATGAGCTTCAGCATTTAGATTGATCTTTCTTCCATAATGTAGATTGTTTTTTTGTTGCTGTTACAGCTTACTTGAATAAAACCTATAATTGTATATAGATTTTGTTATAAAATCTTAAATTTCCTAACGTAAAATACACTATTACTTTAGGTTTGTTTACATTTTAAATGTAAAACATATAACCGTTTGAAGTTTAATCACATCTTCATTTCATATAGTTTATGAAGCAGATTTAAATACTAATCCTCACATTAAGGCTACCACCCAATGCTATGTCCTGATTTTACAGCTTGTTGACTTACAACTCGCCTCTAAAAACACCCAACATTTTAGAAAAAGGGAAGATTTGGCCAGTGTGATGCCACTTTGAGGGAGTTCAGACTGCATATGCCTCACTTCCACTTGTCCAATACAACCATCAAGTTTATAATATATACATGGATTCCAATGGTGAGCCAGTTGGGAAGGACTTCAGTAGCAAGGATAAGGTTACACTGTTGAAAGATTATGAAAAATAAAGGTCATTTCACATCCTAATAGAAGAGTGCATAGTGATTTAAGTCTCTATTCCCAATACATAGGTGGCTGCAACTGATGTAGATTGTAAGCAATTTGTAAGTTCAGATTAAACACGTCTAAATAAAAATGGATCTTACTGTAACTTGTATACTTATTTTTCAACACACAAAGATTACTTTGATGTTCATAAATCATGATCCTCATGTTGAATCCTCTTTATCTATCTATTCTTCCTGGTGCTAAGATGATGTAGTGTAGGATGTGGGCGGTAGCTGGACAACAATGCCATTAACACTCCAACATTGCAGCAGAAAAAGGCAATACCTTCTAACCATATTGGTACAAAAGCGTTAATTCCATGAAACTCAAGTAAGTACGCTGGGAGGAGCCAGGAACCTTGTGCTCCCACCCAGAGTGAGGCAAGCACCATTGCCTTCTGCCAAGAAACACTGAGTCGAGGCACCACCAAGGGCAACAGCAAAAGGTACCACATGAAATATTGGGATGTTACAACCTTATTAAATGTGACAAACACAACTGTCTGAGTAAAAAGTGCAAAGGGTATATCAAAACGATTCCTAAATTTGTAGCCAAGAGCCAGTACTAGTATCAGCTGAGGACCAAATGTAGCAACACTCAAACCTGGGATGTGGAAATCTGCCCCAATATATAGGAGATAAAAGTACACAGAAAAGTTATGCCTTGTATCAATTCTAGAAAAGTGGTAGAGGAAAGCTTCTTCAATGTACTGCTCACCATAAAGGATAAATCCCAAGCCAGTGAGCCCCATAAATGCCCCAACTGTGCCACATACTAATCTCATTTTTGAATAATTAGGCAGAAACTGTTTCCAGCCAATTACTTGCTGATACGAACTTGATAAGGACAAATATAGAGGAAGACAATAAATTACCGAGTACAATTTAAAATGAATTGAAGCACCTAAAAAGATACCAGCTAAAATATGAAGCCTCATTTTCATCATGTAAACAGTAAGCAAGACTAACACTGCCATGATGCATTCTGCACTTCCTCGTGTAGACACTCCAATCACCAGTGGGTTGTACAGCCACAAAAATGAACATTTCAGAGAGGTTATCTTGCTCTGGCCATCCAATATTAAAATTTCATACATTAGACGAGAAGCACAGCAGTCTAGAAAAGAGAAAAACAACTTTCCAAATGCAAAATTGAGCTGTACATTTGGGATCAAGAGCCAGGCCAAAAATGGGGTGTATCGGTATGTGTGACGATCAAATGGAGACCCACCCTCCACAACCTCTCGTGCTGCATCAGTGACAACATGGTAGTCTACATCAGTGTATTTAAGGATGCTAGTCTGGTCATGGTACTCTCCATACGAGACAAAAGCAAGTCTCACCAGGAATCCAAGGAACATGTGGACTTGAATGACCTCAGCCGAGGATGACCGTGACCCTCGAGTACCAAGCCCCATTGTGAGAGAAACCTTGACAGTCTGTTATCTTCAGCTATATATTCCAGTGGTCACTTTTATTTTACAAGTAGTCTATATCATCAAACCACATTAAGAGTCAAGTCCCATAATTTTACTAAAATACGAGTAGTCAGACAGAATTCTAATAAAGACTTACTATACTCTTATCTTAATTTTCTTGGCAGCTTCAGTAATGCATTTTTTGAACTTCTGAAATTCTGCCAAACAATCATCTTTTATAACATTATCTTTGAGTGCCACACAGCGAGCATATTCTGCAGCAGAAGGACCACACTCCCCCACCAACTTGGGGTATAATCGCAACCGACCTTGAGCCCTCCTTGCTGATTCCATTCTGCACACAAACTTCTTATAATGACTGGCCTAATGCCTTTTCCTTAGGCTTAGGGCGTTCAACAGCTGGCCTTACGAATATATCATAAAGTGGTCTGCTGAAGAATATAGAGAGACTAACAGTAACAAATAAGAAGTGAAATCTGCGTGGATTACGGCGTATCCAAAGTTTGACTGGCCCAATCTTCTTAGGTTGTGGCACCTGTGGAAATTAAACACAATAATTACACTACAGCTTAGTTATCAATGTTATATACAGATATGCAAAAATCAAATTAACAAACACATCTGACAGATTCATATTTTGTATTTTTTTTTGAGAGAGAGGAGAGGAGAGGAGAGGAGAGGAGAGTATACAGCTTCCAATCTTTTTCTAGATACTTTTCTACTATTGTTTACACTGCAAAAATCTGGTTCCAACATCCTCTCTCGTTGCATGGAACACACCTCTCTCTGCACATGTCTACAAGGTACACATCATTCTCATTCACTCCATTCACCCCCAATTTACCAACCACACCTCCATCTTTCGCAGTCATAGGAAGAATAACCCACATCAAAACCAACCAGACCCATACCTTGTAAGTTGCTGCTGGCGTCTGTCCACCCTTCAGATTGAGGCTATAATTGTTGAGGCGTGGGCCAAGGGAGCCTACATGACCTGGGTGTGCACTGGGGGGTGTGGAGGTCTTAACATCTCTGAACCGTGGCTGTCCACTACTAGACATTACTTCTGTATGGAGAAAGGAAATGTAATTAATATGTGAGGTCCTAGTACAGTATATCAATAAATCATTTGTATTTTAAAGTCTTAATCCCTTACACATCATATATAATCAATACTGAAAATTCATCAAATGGAGAATAGCTAAATATAACTTTAAGCTATTACTTATTGGGGTATAAGAAACCCATATAAAAAGTTGTGGAGTGATAGAAAATAGTATACCTCAAGTATATCTCAAGTATCATCACTACAACCATTAGCATCAATATAATCTCAAACTACCTGGGAAAATCAGGAAAAATAGCATCAGTAAGAACCTAGATCTACTCTAGCTAAAGTTAATTACCCAACATTGAATATTAATTACTTTTGAGTATCGGTTGTGTTCAAGGTAGTATTGGTGGTGGTAACGTCCTTCACCTTCACACCAGAACAACATCCAGATACTTTATACCACTTCTTGCAACACTCCTTAAGTGCAGTGATCTCGGCAACACACGCTGCTTCCTGATACTTGTTTCCTGTGAAGAGCCATCAAGGAGGAGTCAAGGATAGTGGGTTGTATTTCTCTCATCTCTTAAATACTTATTGAGGAAAATATTGTCCTTTCCTTATAAAACCATTCTCAAAGAAAAAAATTAATTTGTGCTTTGTATGGAAATAAAAATGTATCCAAGTCATTAAACAACCCACCAAAGATCTTGGTAAAATTGGGGGTCAAGATATTATTTATGTTTAATAATTTTCTTTCCCAAATATACAAAATAAAAAATGGGGTGCATCTTCAACGCCAGGAAATACAGTATATTTTAATAATACGTACACTAAGAACATCAGTATGGGAAGATTAATTACCATAATGAATAATAAAAAACAAATAAATAAATAATAATAATAATAATTTTATTTCGCCCCGAGGCATAGACAAGCAACAGTTTAAGACACAAAATCTATTTACTGTCATCAGGTTTGGTTAGGTTAGATTCAACTTTCAGGTTTTAGGTTAGAGAAGGATAGATTTAATTTAAGGCAGTGCTTACGGGTACGGCAGCCGTACCAATAGGGGATGACAACGGGGTACGGCTGCCGTATCTGTAAGCACTTCGTTAATCTAAACAGATATTTTCCAAATCATAGGGAAATTTTTTATTATTTTACATCTTCACCAGAATGCTCTAAAGAAGTGAGGGGTATATTTTTTCATTACCCAATACATTTTGAGGTTTTCTTAATTACATTTCCATCGTAAATTCTTAGTTTCTGAGATATTCGATGTTTTCTGAGACCTTTTCTTCGAAAAATAAAGTTTAGTTTGGTTTGAACAAGATTCTGTTATTTGTCAATGTAGGTTAAGGTTTGGTTAATTTAGATTATGTTGTGTTATGTTAATTTAGAAGTTATCAAATGTTCTCTTTGACCAAAAATCGGGGGTTGGACGAGGTGCAGACGCCATTTTCTCTCGTAGACACTATTCTGGTGAAAATGTAAAAATTTACCCAAAATTTCCCTAATTTAGGGTAATTTTGTCCATATATAGTATGTGCTCCCCTCACCCACCCGCCCCCTAAAAAAAGCCGGTTTCTTAACTTGTCACCAAGTTTGTTGGCTTTAGGATACATAATATCAGTTCATGACTCAAACACCTAAACAACTAGCCAGAGTGACGTGACAGAGTGCAGGTAATAATAGTATCAGGTGCAAAGACTGTTGGTATGTAAGACGGGTACTATTTAACATTCCTTGTGCCTCACCCTGACGTGCACCCAACCCAAGCTACACCACATACTTTGTAGACACTCCTGAATGTCACAGGCTTGGCGTTGACATGGATCCTTCTTCATGAAGCCATACGTCCCCGGCACCAGTTACCCCTTCAGTCAGCCTTCCTGCTTCCTCACCTGCTCCGTCCGCCTCGTTCAGCCGACACACCACCACCACCAAACAAACCATCGTACGCACTACTAACACTGTCGTACGCAATACTAAGTTATCGTATCCCTTATATTAGAGGCGGTTTTTTTTAGCTACTCCATAAAACAAAATGTACTTGATTTTTCTGTTTTAGTCTTATCCTCATAAAATGCAGTTCAATCAATCTTTTTTTTTTTTTTTTTTTTTTTAGGATGGAGGAAGTGAGAGTTTGTGTGTTTGGGAACATTGTTATGGAGGGATGGAAGGATAAATAATAATAATAATAATAATAATGAAAATATAATATAATGAGGGCAGTTGTGTCATAGGATTATTTACCAGGTTTATGAGAGGAAAGAATGTATTCATGGAGGTCGAGAGGTTTAAGGAACAGTAGTATTCTCTTGCCAACCTTGATGTATGGATCAGAGACTTGGAGATAGAATAGTGCACATGAGTTATATGAGTGTGTGCTGTGAAATGAGTTATCTGAGAGGAGCATGTGGTGTAACAAGATGGTAGGGTGAGAGCAATGAAAGCATGGGACCTTGTACTAATGGAGTGAAGTGTGGTGTAGTGGAATGGAGAAAATAAATACTTTGAGATGGTTTGGTAATCTTGGGAGAAAGAAGAATGAAGAGTTTATGAAGAAAATGTATGTAAGTGAAATTGCGGGTCTTAGGAGGTTAAGGGAAGGCAAGATAGGATAAATGAGCACGTGCATGAGTTGCTGATAGATGGGAAGGGATTGAACAAGTAAGGATAGCAAGGATTATATCTGTATATAATCCTTGGTGGATAGAGAGGTAGAAGCTCTTCTGCCGTGGCCATCCCATTAGGGAAAGTTTCCGGAGAGAACAAGGCGTAAGAAACTATAGATAGATAGATAAAATTACACTCAAATTGTACAACCTGTCTAGAAAATGGAATTTATTCCACAAGAAAGGTCTTGACAAAAATAATAATTTTAGAAGTTTTAATTGCTCAGCACACGTACAAAATTTCAATATACATGATAACAATAATGAAAAATATACTTTTTGATTAGGAGAAACTATAAAATATTGAACAAGATTCAATAACAAGATTCAGTTACTGGTTCTCTCCCTCCTCACTTGTACAACTCTCCCAATAACTGGTAATTAGATTTAAATCTACACATATTTCAGTGAGTTTCCATCACTAACAATTTCACTTCTTTACCAGAACTTATATGTGTGATTTTGCTTTACCACAATCGAAGCAAATAGATAATAATTTTTATTCTTTTTTACTAAAAAAGTACAATACTTGTAGGTATTACACTTGATTTATTTCTTACAATTTTGTTTTTATCAGCATGAACACACCCGATATTCTACCACTGAAGCAGATATATCAAACCTCAGGGGATGTGTCTGAAGACTGTATCAAATTATACCATTAACTCTTGAATGAAACTACAGTATGTACCAAATATATCATTTACAGGGAATTACCAAAGACAAAGAAAAAGAAAAGGAATACAAGAAAAATTCAATATATAATTTATATTGCATTCCCCTCATGCACTGTGTATAGTACCAATCCCATCTTTGAGTGGCGTGACAATGGTAGTGTCCGTGAGGCTGGGTACGAACCACTGATCTCACAACTGTCATAACTGGTCCTCAGAGTCATCGGAATTCAATCACTATATAGAGGTACTCATAAAAAAAATTGTTTGTCAGAAGTTTGAAGTTTGCTTTGTAGTCTTAAGAAACAAGTTTTTAATCAATTGTTTTTGTTGCACATGTGTCGGTGTAATTGCACATTATCTACTTATGTAGCTGCCCAACTCAGTACCAACCTCAGAAACCTTGATTAGTTGTTCTTAACCTTATGGAAACAAAATATGTGCTAAGTTGGAAAGGGTGATAATGGCCATACACTACAGTAAGAATATAGTAAGTAAAGTAAAGTGGGGGCATACGCTATAGCTGCGCATAGTTGCAGGCACATCCTGTCACATAGGCCTTTGAGCCTGTGGTGGAAATTAATCCGTAATGCCGGGACACAGGGTCACTGTGACATCCAAGCTTCCACAGTTTACCATCACCAGGTTTCCCTAGGTACCCATTTATCAACCAACCAATTTCGTAGGATGAACAAATCGGGTGAGCTGTGCGCCGACTGCCCTTGCCTGGGATCGAACTCAGGCCAGCAGATTCGTAGTCAGACGTGCTAACCACTGCACCACTGTTGCACTAAGAATATTGCATTGGTTCTATTTTTTCTCAGATGCCATCCCACATGTTATACATATTATTTTTCAATATTCAATTTTAATTAATATCACATTTTCCATACATAATATTACATCATTTTTTAATGAATTAGGAAAGAAAAAATTAAGAGATGTTAGGCACAGCACTTATTACACTTAAAACATTATGAACAATACCTTTGGATTTGATGACTCAAACTTAACAATAAGGTTTTGGTATCAATTAGTCACCAAATGAAACACTCCACTGTACATCTATCTATCTATATACCTGGCTTACATCACCATTAAAAGGGTGTAGCCAAGACAAGGCATTTAGAATTTAGAGTTCAGGGAGACATTACTCTCCCCTCCCACCCTGCACCTTGTCTTTCCATAGGAAATAATAGAGAAGAGGCTTCCCAGACCTCTCACTCTGTTCCTTTTGGTCGCCTTTTATGAGCCGCAGACAAAAGTAAAAGCTGTGCAAGGAAGGAAAGTTGTTGGATCCCTATATCAAATAATGATAGAAAGGATAGTAAGCATGGAAGTGAAAAAGGGATTGCACAATGGAATAATTGTATTGACAATCTCTTAAGCAACCAAGACATGAGTGTGGAATGAAAGTCAAAGATTAAGGATGCAAGCAGTAGAAATTAGTTATCTGAGAAAAACCTGCAGGGGAAGGAGAATGGATGGTGAAAGTATGCCTAGTAGAGATGAAGGAATGAAATGTGGAGTGATTGAGAAGGTCAAACGAGATAAGGTTTGGCCACATAGAAAGAATACCAGGGAGTGAAATGATAAAGAGAGTGTGAGTAAGATAGAGACAGTAGGTGCAAGAGGATGACCCCCACTGAAATGGGAGGAAAAAGTACAAGGGTATGTGAGAAAAAGGAGATAGAGGAGATTGAAAAGATAAGACCATGTATGGAAGGAATGTAAGGACAGAAGTAAATGGAAATTCTTCCTCTGTGGCCATCCCCGGGAGGAAATTCCTAGGAACAGGCATCAGATAGATAGATAGTTTTATACACCTTAAGTACATTATCATGTAGTTTCAAATTTTCTTCTTAATAAGCTTATGGTGAGTTTCATGATTGCCTTTAAAAATCTAAACTATTCAAATTTAATCTTGAATTCTTTCTTTACAAGAAAATTATAAAAAACTTCAGCTTCACATACAGCCATTCCTTTATGTCACCCAACTGAATACTTTGAAGCACCATGCTTACCCTAGTTACAAATTACCAGATTGATTTTAGTTATCTGTCAGCAGACAAGGAGACTCAAATTGTTAATGGTTGGCTGCAGCTGTCTTGGTGTTGCTGTACTGCAGTACTGATGACAATAACAGTAGACTCTCCTGAATGTAGTTGTTGCCACTTGCTGCCTGAATGTCAATTAGAAAATCAATTATCTTAAAAAAGAGGAATGAGATGCATACTACAATGGTGTACCATTCTAAATCTATTCGTCTCTAAAGAGAACGATGATTATAATTACAAAATGTGTGTGTATGTGTGTGTGTGTGTGTGTGTGTGTGTGTGTGTGTGTGTGTGTGTGTGTGTGTGTGTGTGTGTGTGTGTGTGTGTGTGTGTGTGTGTGTGTGTGTGTGTGTGTGTGTGTGTATTTACCTAGGTGTAGTAAACAGGGCCTGAGCTACACTCGTGTGGTCCCTGTCTCCGTACCTATATTTGTCTATTTTTTCCTTCAGTTGATGTATATTATTTGCCATTATCACCTCTTCCTCCAGTCCATTCCAAGTATCTATATACTTCTTTGGGGAAAACTGTACTTTTTTGTATCTTTCAAGCAAATTCCTTTTTGCAATTTTTTCTTGTGTCCTCAAATTTCTAGCCTCTCCTTTCTTCTTAATATGAGGTCTTTTCTATCTGTTTCCTCCAGATTGTTCATCAATTTACATATTGTGATTAAGTCTCCTCTTTCTCTTCTTTCTTTAGTGTTGTCCGTTCGTCGTCGCATCGAGATCAGTCAGACAATGTGCACGAATCACTGAAGACCCGCAGTTCGACCCTCCTCACCTTCTCCCTTGCTCTTGAATAGCACCAACACGAAGGACACAGTCCAGCTGGCTGTTTTCATCCATGGGGTCCCCGCTGATCTCTAGGTGTGTGAGGAATTCTTCCAGCTTGTCCCACTGCACACCACCACTACTGGGCAACACATCTTGAGGATTACATGCTCATTATAGCCTGATCTATGAGTAAGGCTGTGACCTTTCACACACACCACATCCCATCCTCTTGCTCAAAGAGGAAAGTAACTGCTTGGTCACCAGTGAAAATTTGCACCTTGCGAGAGGCGTGAACGCAAGCCTGCCGAGTGACAGGCCAAGACATTACCACTAAGCTATCAAGCAGTGTGTGTGCATGTGTGTGTGTTTATGTGTATCTGTGTTGTCTCAGCTCCTCCCTTTAGAAAAATAGATCTTACCTGCAAATAGATGTTTGTAATAGTATTGCTGGTTTGTGTATCATCAACAGATCCTTCCGAGGTTATGGTCCCACACACCTGGTCAGCCACATTCTCCAGACCACAAGATACAGCCTGGGCCAACCTAGGCACACGGTCAAACACAAGTAAGACACCAGCTTGTAAATAGTAATGTCACCAAAAATACTGAATGAAATCCTGTCCACTGTGCATGCAATGTATATTGAAAAGATCTTATAGAATTAATTGATCTTTGGGAATTGAAGTTGAGATATGAGAACAATGTTGTTATGATGTGAGTGGTGAGCATGACAATAGTAAGCATTGCATTTTATATTTTGATAAGTGAGGTATTTTGACATGTAAGAATGTAACAAGATCTGGTGGAGGACTTGTCTCCCCAGTCAAGTCAAGGTGTTAGATTGCACCAAGATGAATGTGGATGGTGTCCAGGTGCATTTTAAGGGTTTTGTTCCTTTACAAAATTAATCTTTGAATGAAGTGAAGGTGTTCTGTGAGGTTTTCATTGCTTTGGTCTAAAAAAAATATATAGTCATAATCCTATAATGCATATTACAGATACAAGATGATGATGATTATTAGTGGTAATGGTGGTGGTGGTGGTGGTGGTAGTGGTAGTGGTGGTGGTGGTGGTGGTGGTGGTGGTGGTGGTGGTGGTGGTGGTGGTGGTGGTGGTGGTGGTGGTGGTGGTGGTGGTGGTGGTAGTGGTAGTAGTGGTGGTGGAGGTGGCGATCATCATCATGATAATAATGTGGCTGAATACTGACTTAAAACATTACTCACTCTTTGAAGTGTGAAGCCAAATCAAGAGGATCTGTTTCCTGAGTAATGAGAGCCAGTTCTCCTCCTTTGTGAGCTAAGGCACAGAGTTGTGCTACAAGCTGTGCCATGCTCCCGTACAGCACACCCTCAGCCTCATCTCTTTCTTCAAAGCTAACATCAACAAAAGCTGTCTTCTCCTGCACTGCTGCCCATGCCTATAAAATAAAACTTAAATTTAAATGAAAAGTCAGCAAAAGAAACTGTATATAATAAAATAGAACATCCAAAATCTTCTCTTTAATAGTTATCTACAATAACACACAGTATATAACTGGATGCTCATTATATCAGTATTCACTTTTTCGTTCCTAAGCTTCAGTGTGTCAAGATGATAAGGTTACCTCAATCAGTTTCTGTGGCTGCAATGGGAGGCCCATCCTAACTAGAATGCTTGACACCTCCTTGGCCAGGTCCTCTTCCAGTTGTTCAACTTCATCCAACTCACAAGTGGTCTGTTATGGAAGATAAAACGCACATTTTCATCTACAGTGGATAGAAATAATGCAAAAGTAATTATCCATTTTTTTTCATCTAATATAAACAATTTAGGAGTTTACAAGAAACTTTTCTGCAAAGAGCAAGGGCTTCCCAGTCTCCTCACTGTATCCCTTTAGGTTGCCTTTTACGAGCTGCAGGAAACACAGTGGTAGTATTTTTGTAGCCCCCACCACAGAGTTAACATATATTTATCTATCTATCTAATTTCCCCCTCAAATAGGGGCAGCCAATAAATTCCCCCTATGTGGCCTGTCATTTCATAGGAGGGAATACAATGGAAGGGCTTCCCAGACCCCTTGCCCCGTCCCTTTAGATCGCCTTGTACGACCCCCAGTGTATGTGGTGGTAGTAATGTTGCAGCCCCCACCACAGGGCACCTTGGACTGGTAGGAGTTGAGACACTACTGCATAGCATGGGTTGTGTTGGGTCTAGTTTGGTGCCGAACAGAAGCTTTGATGTGCAGAAGACATCCATGGAAAAATATTTGTTTTCAGAATTTCACATAATAGATTGTGTACTGGTGTTTTTCTTTCTGTCACAATCCCTTACAACAAATATGAAAACTATATTAATGCACAATGCCACCTACCTTGATGACATTATTTTCTCTGATAAGTTTCTCCTGTACATAATGTGGAAGTAATGCTATCATGGAAGCCTTTTTGCTGTGGCACTGCTTTGCCACTAAGGACAAAGCCTCAAGATGGATTGGACCCTCAGTAGCTTGCCATGCCTGCTCAAAGGAAGGTTTCTGCAAGCCCATGTTATTTCCTCCACCAGCTACACCATCTCTCTCTTCTTCGAAAGCTCTTTGTCTTGCTGTTTGTAATACCTATAAGTAAATGAAAGTTTATTAAGCTTCTTTTATCTTAGCTTTCCTTAGCTTATCATTAAAACTTCCTTCCTGCAATATATGGGATAAATTTTAAACTCAAGAGAAGCACGTATTAAAAATGGCTACACAGTAATCAACATGTGATATGCAGTTACTCCATGAAATATTGAACAACCTCTCCCACTTGTCATGAGAAGAGGACATGGCAAAGGCAATTACTGTCTCACTCTACAAAGGAAAAGGAACCAAAAATAAATGTGTTAATAAGAGAAGGACTAGTTTGTTAAGGGGACCTGAAAAGATGTTCCAAGTTCCTAGTTGAAAAGGCAGAGCAGATTACAGATGACAAATTCAGTCAGGAACAATGAGTGTTGAGAATCAGGAAAGGTTGCATAAAACAAATATCAAGGAAGCGGTGAAGGAAAAGAGAGATGCATACAAGAAAATACTGGAAAAAAAAAGTAAGTTAAAATAAAATAAAAGTGTAATGGAATAATTGTACATATGCAAGTGAAAATTGGACATGGAATGGAAGATTAATTCTAGGATCCAAGCGGATGAAATGACTTACTATGACCTTATTCATGATGGTATTTTGTTCTAAATCAGTGGTCCCAAACTTCACTTCATCGACCCTTTCTTGAAGTATTACACTTTTTTGAGTTTAACATGAATTGCTTGGAATCATGGAACCAATAACTATATTTCGCCATTGAATTGAATTGAATAGTACCCATTCCTAGTGCAATTCAGACCTAGAACAGCACATTTCCATTACCAACTTGATATACTTGGATTGACCTTGTTGTACTTACATTTTCTTATAATATAAACCAGAATAAAAGTTTGGACAGACTAAACAAATACAATGCCTATGCAAATATTATTACCTGCGACAAGTTAGGTTTCTTGTTCAAAAGAAATCCTCTTTTTCTGCGTAGACCCGGGTCACCATCCTGGATGACATCCATGGCCTTGCGTCCTATCACCTCAAGAGTGTCTAGTCCTCCCATCAGCACCTGCCAGTGAGTCATCATTATACTACATTATGGAAGGTAATATAAAAGTTATTCATTAAAATCATAGCAATACACTGTAGAACTCTTCACATTTCCTTGTAGACCCTTATGATTTAATCCAAATCTCACCTTTGAGCTAGCTGTCTCTAATGCCCCAGAGACACCTGAAACTAAAGATCCCAAAGAGAAGCCTCCAAGACCATAGCTTGCCTCACTTTGCTGCCCAGACCTGCCACCACTCACTTCACCTTTCTTGCTGCTACCTTCTGCAAAGAATTAAACTATTAATTCCTATATTTCTAAGCTGCTCCGATTTCCATTATTAAATATTATGATAAAATTGTACCATAACTTAGCAAAAATGAAGAAATACAATATGTAGCTTGAATTTTATTTAGAGGATGATTAATTACTCAAAAGTGTAATGAGTATACTTACGTTTCTCTATCTCAGTAGTTTGTTTGCCTTCTCCAGTACTTTGTGGAGTTGTGGTGTCTTCTGATGCTGTTTTAGGATCTTCTGACATTACCTCCTGAGCCATCACCTCTGGGCTGGGAACACCAATACTGCTTTCCACACTCTCCATGACAGTGCCCACTCCCCGCCCCACCTCACGGGTAAAGGTGGAGGCAGCAGAAAGAAGGGTGTCCCCCCAGCCTCCCCACGGTGCAGACCATCCATCACCATCACCAGATGAGGCCTGGCAGGAACACCACACTACTGGTAATCATGGTGAGAGTGAGACATATCTTACGAACCACACTCTCTCATCTACCAACAAATTAAACTCCTATCTATATATCTTACGAGCTACACTCTTTCATCTACCAACAAATTCCACTCCTATCTATATATCTATCTAACGTTTGTTTCTAAGAATTCTTCCAATGGGATGGTAACAGCAGAATTGTGTCCAGTTATTCTTGTGGTTACATCAATTCCTTACGTGTTCTAATTTCCTCTTTCCCCTTTCTATGATATATTCTAACACTCTATGATATGCTGTAAAATACTGACCTCTTTCTTGTCTTTGTCAAGGTTAAGAGCATGATGCCACCTTTCTTGCTGTTCCTCCCACTGCTGCCTTTTCTTCATTTTCTCATCTTCCTCTCCTCTGTCCTCTCCTATGCTTTTGGGAATGACATGGCTTGTTCTTTCATTTGTTGGCATAGTATTATCTTCTTCCCTAAGCTTCATGGTGTCTGATGAACTGATGCTGTCTACGGATTTACTATCTACCTTTGTGCCCAACTTTCTTACACCAAGGCGTTCTCCAAGCTTTTCTCTTGGCTTTTTCATTCCTATTTTGGATTGTCTAATTGGTTTTGGCTTTGAACTTGGTGCAACGACCTCAACTTTATCAGGTTTATTTTCTGTCTTGAAATTATCTGATGAAGCTGTTTGAGATGACAACGTATCTGACTTGCATTTTGTGTTTCCAGGTTTTTCTTCAGAGTCCTTGATAACTTCTTTATGTTGGTCTTCATCATTTTGTATATCACTTTTAAGTTCCTTTGGAATAACCTTATATTTTTCCTTATTACTTTCTGGCTTAATTATTTCTTCTTGACGCTCTTCCACACACGAATAATTTTTTTCATCAACATCCTGAGTAACACTATCTTCAGAACATCTGTTAACTTTGAGCTGATTTATAGGTTTTTCTTCTACACTTTCATCACCCTTAATGCATGACACAGGCACAGAAATAATGTCATCTTTATTTATGCATAACACATCCACAGAATGAACCTTTTCAGATTCTTTAATTGTTTCAGTTCTCTCAATGGTGTCTTCACTATTCTTATTAGCGTCCACAGCTGCTTCTATATTTGAACCATCTTTGAGTTCCTCTTCCCCATCTTGACTCTGTGTTTCATCCTCCTCTGTTTCATGAACTCTCTCACAAGAGGCAGCATACAGGGATGGGGGTTGTGGATGTACCGAGGCCTTGGGGTTACATTCCAAATCCTCTAAGTCTGATCCCTCATCAGCAGATTGAAATTCATCTTCACTTTCTGAAGACATGGTTCTGAAATATATCGACACATAAGACATGTTTGCCATGTTGTTAAGATACTCTTACCAAATGTATTCACAAAGCTTGACATATATTTTATTTTACTGTGTATGTGATGACCTATATAAATATGCTAGGGTGTTTTGTGTTGGAAATTTACTAGACAGTGCAGTGCCTTCCAAAATCAGCCTGTTTACATTTATTTTCTAATAGGTTTTGATGATGTTTGGTCATAATTGCCTACTGTTTTCCATCTGCCTTGGTAATTAAGTGAATTTCCAGATGTGGACTTTTCGAGGCACCTAACTTCAAAGACGCTTTGCGCCGTTAATATAAATTTGCCCCGGGGTATGCGTATAGTAAAAAAAAAATTCCAAAATAATGATATTTATACATTTGTAAGTCCAGAATAATGAAGTTGTGCATTGGCTTAAATTGAAATAGAACCAAAAATGCCATACATATCCTATTATTCATCCTGAAACTTAAGAAGCAAGGAGTATGCTGCAGCCATGCTGATGATGGGTAAACAAATGACTTGACACACCACCTTGGCCTCACATAGTGCATAAAATGTCTGCACATGGATATGGATATGCATATGGGTGTTGCCAAATACGTATGTGTGTTACTGTGTTGTAAAGTTCTTATACCATGCTTACTAAATGACAGTAGCAGTCATAGCAAACCATATTGGTGGCAAATAGACAGGAGCAAGTGCCAACTGCCACTTAAAGGGTTAATCTAAATAAAATACTGAATGCTTACCTATAGGAACTATGGATACTATAATGTCACTTTACACCTTGACAATTAAAACTTACAGTAAGGTAACAGGGCCTTCTTTTTGAGGTTGAAGTTGTGTTATTAATCTCAGGAGGGTGACTTTTTGACTTAGTTGAAGGGTCACACCTTTCTCCCAGCTGACCAACACGTCACCCTGTGTTTGGGTAGAAATGTTGTATTTGCAACGGGTTTCTTTCCAGTTGACACTTACCTCATTTCTTAATATCAGTAGTGTGATAGATTTATATTTTTTTATGTATAAAAACTTAATAAGCATTCAATAGAAATTTACATTTTGTTGATAGACTGGTGACATTTTTCACTGGTCTGTCGTCTGCCTTGAAAACTTATTTTACTCACATTTTTCTTTAATCTATTTTGTATATTTTTTGTAGTGTTATACGCCTATCTGTCAGTCTGTTTATCTGTCTATCTGCGGCATGTCTTTTTTTTTCTTTTTTAAGTTTGTGTGACTGCTTTATTTGGTATAAACTTCACGGATATGGCTATCTGTCATGCCATCTATATGATTTGTTAAATTTTTGTTTATGCATGCAAGATATTTGTAGTCTTACCTAATTGTGGTCTAACAGAACTGAGTCAAGCTCTTTGTGACTCGTCTTTTAATATTGTTACCATATTTTCCTATAAAATTGCGTGTTCGTTTGAGACTTGTGTGTAGTAGGTGTAGTGGGGTGACGAAGAACACACACACACTCAAGTTACAATACATCTTTGCTCTGTGATATGGTGTTTTTCAACTGTTATCGCATGTAAGTATTATCATAGACTTAAAGTGCCTTATAGTTACTTAAAATATTTTTTTAGGGTTCCAGTAAAGCTGTAAAACAAAAGATATGAGAGATCAATCATGTTACCATGGAAAAGGTGAATAAACATATCATTATTTTAACAGCAGGCTGAATTGTTAGTCCTTTGATTCACTGTTAGATTATGTAACCATTGTCATTGAAAACGAGTGTTTCAGTGTTTTACATCTTCACCTGAATGGCATCTGCACCTCATCCAACTTTTGGTCATAGAAAACATTAGATAGCTTCTAAATTAACATAACATAACATAACATAAATTAACCAAACCTTAACCTATATTGACAAATAACAGAAACTTGTTCAAACCAAACTTAACTTTACTTTTCGAAGAGGTCTCAGAAAACATTGAATATCTCACAAACTAGAACTTTGCGACGGAAATGTAATTCAGAATTAAAACCTCAGAATGTATCAGGTAATGCAAAAATATACCCCTCAATTCTCTAGAGCATTCAGGTGAAGACGTAAAATAATACCAAAAGGTGATTAGATAATTCCCCCGAACCTGGTAATCACTGGTGAATATAATGTTGCTGAGGAAGGAATCTTATCTAATTATCTCAAACCATTACATTTACCCTCTCGACGATCCGCCGTCATCCGCCTCTCCTGTGCCTTCCTCAAGAACACAGGACACCTTTCTCGCCTGTGATACCCTAACAGGACTCCACCAGGGCACATACGATCCCAAGGATCCTCGTTGCCCTAAACAACAAAGACATATAGTGTTGCTAGGTTAACGAGAGAGTGCTACCCCTCTCACCAAGAAGCTGCCGTGAGCCAAGATCAAACTCGCTGTCTTCTTTTTTAGGTGACGAGCCGATCACTGTACCACAAACTTACAAGGCCACTCGACATCCCGACCTTTTAAGAAAAACAAGTTCGAAACTGGTATAGGATTTCGCATAACACCGTCACTACATAACTTTTCTTCCTCCTCCGTTTTAGATTAATTTGGTGTTTCTAAATTTTCTATATTTCCCCTTAAACATCTTCTACTGATAGCGTTTTCTTCTTCCGAGTTATGCGCCACTGTGACGTACGTACACACTTCCACAACATATGCACGATACCATTAAAAACCTTCACTATCAGAAGGAAAATGATAAGAGAAAAGACGATGAAGTAGAGATGTGTCTAAAAAAGTAATCTGTTCATCAACGTCAACTATCCTAATCATTCCCTGCTCCCACAGCATAACAACCTGTAAGCTGTTAGGGTTGGTTTAATGTGGCATAATGGCAGTTCCACCTTTCTTGTCAATCAAGTCAAAAGCCTTCATACACATTTGAATTGCCTTTTATGTAATTTGATTGGCTATACTTGGATAAGAAACCATCTCCATAGTTAATAATGCTATGTAACTTGCTAACTGTATTCTCGTAAATATTGGCCGTCAGGGAGTGATTCTACTAACTGATCCATGCTGCTCTACTTATATCTGTGTTTTAACTTTCTTGTCACTACAATCGATAATCTTGTCACTGCAACAAATAGTTTAAGGAATTATTACTCAAAATAGGTTTAATTGGTAATGACGTCAAAATACTTAGGCAAAAACATACTAGGCTACCTCTGCTAAACCCAAAGTTTGAAAGCTACAGTTCACTGGGTTTGGACCGGATATTATTAGATATATAGAAATTACAAACCATCAACAATGACTATCTCTTGGAGTATGCTGTTATCTGTCATCAACTATATATATATGTTATAACTATTCCGCGTTTGGGCCTGGAGGCTTATACTGTGGGAAAGAAGCTGAGTGTCGTTGTTGATAAGGTGATGTCACTCCCTCATGAAAGCAACCATCTGATGCCACGTCATTAACACAGTAACCTTGAACACATGGCTTAGTTACAGGCTCATATGAGTGTAGTGTACGAACGTGTAGGCAGCAAAGGACGCTGTTCTCCTAGGTGAATATTACAGAATATAAACAAATTAGCCATTGAACGCTATTAATTCAGTTAATTAGCGCTCCTTATTACATACTTTTTTTTCTTTAAGTGTATTGGGTCCCTAACATCATGTATTTAACTGTCATTAACTGACATTTAACTGTCATTGCAATTTTATTGTACTTAACCTAACCTTGTACATGTGACTAAAAAATTGTACGTGGCAGTTAGGTTAGGTTAGGTTTTAAAGATTTAGAACACGTGAGGTGTTAATGACGTATATAACAACTTTAAATATATATACATATATATATATATATATATATATATATATATATATATATATATATATATATATATATATAAGTAGATAAACTTAAATACTGCCACATATATAGGCAAATAATCAATTGATGTTTTGCTGCATTATGCTGTTAATGGAAGAAAGGCTGTAATTTGTTTCTAATATACGTGTAATATCTCCGCAGGTAAAACCATGAAGTTTTTAACCACTGAGCAGAAAAAATTTTATGATGTTAATGGATATATTGTGCTGGACATTCTTACTGATGAAGAAATATCACAATTGAGTGAAGAATATGATCAATTATTTCAAGCCAAGGCTGAGTCCAACACTGAAGCCACTTGGCAAGGTGACTGGAAAAAGGACAATCAGAAGAATGTGAGTCTCTTCCTGTTTTGACTGATTTTATGATTAAGGTCTAAAATAAATATTGGATATTGTAATTTACGTTAGCTTGAAATTTAACTGAGGAAATGTTATTTGATACATGAAACTAAATATATGTAATATGTTCTTTCATTAGGAAATGAAATCCATTCATGGACTTCAGTTGTATTCTGCTGCATTCACACGCCTTCTACTGAATGAAAATATGTTGGATGCCTGTGAGGATATCATGGAGACACCTAACATCCTTCTCCATCACACAAAGGCCCACACTAAGCCCCCAAGCACTGGCTCACCATTCCCCATGCACCAGGTACTGAGAAGATTCACTTATCACAGTTGCTACTTTCCTTATATGCTATTGTGTATTTACCTATTTGTGTGTGTTTGTATGTGGGTCTCATTTCATTCTTCCCCATTTTCAATACATGTAATTTTTTTGCCGTAGATTGTCAATAATTTGTTTTATTCTGCCTCTATTTTCAAGAAAGTTTACTGTAATTTTAATTGATCTGTTGAGGGATTACATGTCTCATTATATTATCTTGTCAAACAGGACTACCACTACTTTCCCTTTGAGAAAGATTCAATGGTAGCTGCGTTCATAAGTTTGGATGCCTCTGACCCTGACAATGGTGGGCTGTGTGTGTACCCTGGCTCCCACAAGCTGGGTCCTCAGGAAGATGTGAGCAATGTTGCAAGCCATCACTACCTGGACCAGGAAAAGTTTCCCATTGATGGAGCCACACCTCTAACCTTGAAGCAGGGACAGGTTAGTTCATGTTTCTTGTTTATCTATGCTAATAAACGAATAGAGGTTTTTAAAAAAGTGTTCAGCATGCAAGGTAAATGAAGTGTGCAATGGAAAACAAAAGATAATAATAACCCAGTAAATATAGAACATTCATAATACATATATACATCGCTTTAATTTCCTGATTCTTCATGTTCATCAGCTTCTTAAAGTATTCCATTCATTGTCTCATATGTCTCTTAATATTTTTCCATTGTCATCTTTTACTTAGCCTCATTCCATTCTTGCACTGTCCATCACTCATCCCTCTCAATCATCCATCCCTCCTCTCTCGCAAGGATTCCAACACTGCCATCCCATTTGTTAGGGAGCTTCTTCTTACACCCACAGTATCTATTGCACTCTTTAAAGTTGTTTCAGACTAAAGAAATGTTAGATGAACTAACCTATAGGCCTACAAGAAACAATTGAAGTTGTTTTTTTTCAAGCATAAGGGAATTAAAAGATTAACTAGATTACAAAAGTGATGAAGCTGCTACACATCAGGTACAGAAAAGTGATCCCACCTCATCCTCAGTTTGACCCAACTCTTGGTCTCCAGGTTGTGGTGTTTTCATACCTCCTCATCCATGGCTCCTACAACAACACTTCATCTGACCGTGTACGTCGTATGCACCTAATACAGTTAGTAGCAGGTGAGGATGTGCCACTAGCTGCAATGCACTTGTCAGAGTGCCAGGGGATGGTGCTGCGGGGGCGGTGTTTCCACAGGGAAGCAGACATCAAGAAGAGACATCTACTACTTACGGAGCAAGCAATAGCAGCAAAAGGTGGAAAGTGAGCCCTGCAGTGTGTCCCTACTTGGAAGTTTATGAAATCATGCTTGTAAGCATTTGTCTGTTAAGGTATAGTTGCTGAGTCATGTTTTGTAGTTTATTTAGAGTTTATTAGTTTGGTTTGTTTGTGTTTGATGACTGGATTTCTTTCTTTCTTTCTTAAGGTACGAGTTCCTGTTTGTATTCAGTTCAGGTACAGTTAGTAATTTGCCATAGCAAGCTAAACAAAATATTGGAATCAATATAACATGCCAAATTTGTATGAAATGGCTTTTCTGGAACCAAGAATCAGCACTTAACTAACCTATGTATTTTTTTTATATAAAAAATAGGTTTGTGGATTATTAGCTTAGAAATTTAAATTAATAAGTATATTTATACAAATATTTTAAAAGCAATTATAGTTGAAGAAAAGTCCCTTTTATGTTGATTTGTACTTATTTATATAGTGTAAAGTATATTGAAAATATATTTGCCATATATGATATTGGCTGTTGCCATTTTTGACTTGCATTTTTTTATTTACTTCTTTTTAGTTCAAGATATATACGTATACTGTATATTTTCTCCCAAACACACATTCTGTATAGTTGTTGAATTTTTTGGGTCTTGATCACCTTCCTAAGTGTGTTCTGGGATATAGGATCACAACAAGTTTTGCAGGTCAACACTGTAGTTACTAACATTTGTATGAGCTCTTTGCTACATGTATGAATTTAGTTACTAACATTTGTATAATACATATATGAATTTTATGAACTTCACATGAATATTATAGGAATTTTTTCCCGCAAACTTATAGAGTACAAATTATACTTCTTCAAAAGAACATGAAAATATAATTTTCAAAGTATATACTCGCAAGCATTTAATTACTCTTTTGTTGTCGTTGCCTGCAAACCTGAAGTTTAGTGAAGCTTATCAGAGTGATGAAGTGAAACCTTACCACTTCCTACATTATTATGACAATGTAATACTTGATATTCTTATTTATGGTTTTATCCCTCTGCTTTAATGCTGGAAGCTGTAAGATGCATTTCTCAAATCATATATATATATATATATATATATATATATATATATATATATATATATATATATATATATATATATATATATATATATATATGAAGACTAATGTATCACATCTTTAGGAAAAAAATATTTCCAGTTTTGAAATAGCACTCAAAGTTTGAATATAGTTTGGAATAAGAAAATTATCTATTCCCGTCGATATTTGAGGTTTTGAAGAACAATGACGGTAATTTTTTATTTGTTGTAAAGTTGCAGACTACTGTTGCTGCTACTTTCAGTCAACCTTATTGTATATATGGAAATCTTAAGGTGATCCATTCTTCTAAATCATATTTGTTTAGCCTTTAAAACTTCAGACTTATCGAAAACAAACTAAGTAATCCATTCCACTGGAAAACATATGCAAGACAACAATTAAAATCGGCAGTCCACATGATAAAACAGGTGGGGTGCAGCCGACTTGTAGCTTACTGGCGTGATGTGTTCACCCTAAGCGAGATCCCGTTTTCTGAGAGGTGTGATGGCAGCAGATCAATGGAAGCGGCAGTGTACCCTCAGCCACTGCCGGCGCCACAACTCTGCGGAGTCCATCGTCCTGGTTTCACGTATCAAAGGCATAGCGCAAGACCATCATGATGGCTCTTGTAAGTAAATATACCTTTTCGTTCCTGTATCATGTCTAAAGTCTGGTGTCATGAATATTCTTTGTTGAAAGCCATAAACGTACAATGTTCGCCTGCGGTGCTGTGACGTAGGTTAGCTGCCAGTAAAGCTCCCGTATTAATTTGATTACAAATAAGAAAAAAAGTACCTCATAAAAGGTCTTATGTACACATGATTAATTACGTACATTCATATATCAGTTCAGACACATGAAAGGATAGGACCACGTTTTAGTGTTAGGGCAAGGCATGGCCGTTGACCCTGCGTGGGGAGGGGGTGGAGGGGGGGCGTGAAGTGTTACCTATCACCGTGGCCCGACCCGGCTTGTGTCTGTCGCTGCAGGACGGTACACAGAAGGCGGGAGGAATGTTAACCTTCATTTGCATCATCCAGCAATGGTCAGCAAAGTAAAATATGATGTGTTTATTGGTGAGAATCTTGCGTTATGTAGTGTTTCTTCTATCCATTCCTTCCCATCTTCCTTCGTTCTTTCTTTATAATGGTGGTGGTACAGAAACAAGCAGTGTGAGGTGTACCGTGTTGATGTATATGGTACCCAACCGAGTCTCATCAGCTATCAGTGTGTAGCACCAAACGGGGGAAGGTGGCCAGGGTGACGTCTTCTTCTAGCCCTTATTGCCGGTAGCCTCTGGTGGGTAGCACGTGTTCCTTCCCTCGTGATGGCTTTTTGTCCACACTCAACGTGCTCTGTTTTGGCGTCATGTTTGCTACAGAATGAGAATGACGACTATAACTAACAATAACAAGGAGGATACTGATAATAACTAATAACAATGATAAACGGCTGAGAGAGAGAGAGAGAGAGAGAGAGAGAGAGAGAGAGAGAGAGAGAGAGAGAGTAGAGCATACGAGTCGCTATTTATATAACTTAGCGTTTGAGAGGCTGAAATCGCCCGTCACCAACCCGTCGCAGCGAAAGGCCAGCGACAAGATGATGCTCCTCTCCTTCCCCCCACCCCACCTCTCTCTCCCTCCCCCTCTCTCTCTCTCTCTCTCTCTCTCTCTCTCTCTCTCTCTCTCTCTCTCTCTCTCTCTCTCTCTCCTCCCAACACCCCCCTCCCCCCGCGACGCCCCTCCGTTGTGGGCATTCCCTGTGGGTTGTGGGGCGAGGGTGCTCCCGGCATTTGGGGGTCGCCAGTGGATAATTGATAACTCCCCCGTACCCTGTCTTTCCTCCCACACTCTACATATTATGGATGAACCCTGAAGGGATGACAGTATTATTACCCTTTCATCAAAAGAGAATGGACAGTTTTTTCATCAGTTTGCAGACACACACACACACACACACACACACACACACACACACACACACACACACACACACACACACACACACACATAAACTGGTACGCTCTGAATCATACTAGAGGTAGTCTGTGCTACGCAGAATATGCAAACCATTAGTTTAGAACATGGTCATCCAAAACACTATTAGTACTTTTTTCTACACTCTAAATGTTTCAATATTTTCATCGTGCTGTCATATGTCAACCTTCCCAGTGGAACATCAGGCGAAGAAAGTGAACACCGGCCTCACTATAGAAAGTGTTCGTTATACCTTTAATTGTTTCTTGTAAAATATAGGAGTGCTCTAAGGTGTTATGATTAATTGTTTAGATTACGTAAAGTTTGAGAATTGGCTGTTATGAAACGGTTATTATTTGCTCTGTTCGTAATTATTCATGTTTTTATGTGATCTATAATGGTTGAATGATAATTAATTTACACTATTAACTTAGAATCACGCATTACATGAAAAAATACAGAATTACCTGATACATTCCTTGTAATGAACTGCCTCTTCTTTATGTGTGGCTCCCATTACCTGACACCTGCCCCCACTGGTTAGGGTGTGAAGGGGAAGCTGGGTGTAAAATAAACCACACACTCTATTTATTCCACAACGTGATGGGCGATGCTGTCAGATCCTACCTGTGCCCAAACCTCAATATGTTATGCTAAAGTTATATTATCCCACAAACCACGTATATAATTGGAGCACTTTGCATTTTATGAAGTAATAAATGCAAACTTTCCCACCAAATTATGATTGCATTGTAAGATAACATTGTGTTGTAAAAGAGAACATAAAAGAAAGAAAAAAAATGAAGGAAATTGAGCGTGGATGAAATGGCTTCCAGTAGTGGTGGTGGTGGTGGTGGTGGTGGTGGTTGACAACAGCGGTGGTGATGAGTGCGGCAGTTGATGGTGACGATGGTTGCGGTTCTGGCAGTAGTGGAAGTGGTGGTGGTGTTCAGTTAGTGTAGTGATGGTAGTGTTGGTAATGGTGATGACGGTAGTGGTTGTGGTGGTGTTAGTAACTGTGTATGGTTATTAAAGGAGGGTTGTATTGGCGCTGCTACTGATGGTGGTGACGGCTGTAGTAGTTGTGGTGATGATAGTGGTGGTGGTGGTGGTGACAATGGAGTTGGCGGTGTTATTAGTGGTGGAGGTGATAATGGTGGTGACAGGGGAGGTGAAGAAAATGGTGATGGCAGTGATGGTGATGAGGGTGGGGGTGGCAGTGTTGATGAAGCGTGCAGCGATGGTTTATATTAAGTAGCAACAGCAACAACAGCAGAAGCAGGGCCGTGAAGGGGGGAGGGGGGAGCCGCTGTCCGAGTCCCGGAGGCTCATTAACTCATTAATTTTCTAACTGCCTCATCACCGCCGTTTTGTTTTTTTCTCTTTTTTTTTTCTTCCGCTATCATCATGGATCCTTGTATACATCCTGATTGCACGCCACCTCATCGTAGCAAAGATCTCGGCCAAGATATGATGTTTTCTTTGCCTATTCCTAGTTTGTTCGCCTGTGTGTTGACAGGTAACATAAATATACTAGACGGAGAAGCAAAGTTATAAGTTTATTATGAAACTCAAACCGAATGACGCATTTAGAATGGCGAAACCTTTTAAGAGAGAGAGAGAGAGAGAGAGAGAGAGAGAGAGAGAGAGAGAGAGAGAGAGAGAGAGAGAGAGAGAGAGAGAGAGAGAGAGAGAGAGATTGATTATAGGATTTGGTGGCATGATTAGAGATATGTCCTCGCCACAGTTTCGTTTCTCCTTCATCATACGGTACTAGAGTTATGATTAGCCTTGTTTTTCTTTCCAAGCCAGGTAGACTTTAATTTGTAGCACAGGTAGAGGTAAAACGTACTAATTACTTTCAATTATATATATGGGATTCTATTTATTTTTGAATTGGATATACGTGCATATGCGAGTAACTCCACAAGCTCAACATTTAAAAGTCAAAGCCTAAAAGAAACTTACAATAGTATACGTTTATTTGCAAGGAAAGGTTCATGTCCTACTTGTGAGTGGCAGCCGCGGCCAGGGAAGGCTTAGAATGCTCAGGTCTTCCGGGCTCATCTAGTTAGGTGGATGGTAGTGGTAAGCGTTTGTCGGTTTTCTCCTCACAGCTGCCGCGCGTCGCCCTCATCATCACGGGCACCGCTGCTTCAGACTCCAAGATCCTTTACGTGCGCGGAGAAAGAAAAAAGAATAAACGCATATCATCATTATCATTCTCATTGTCATTATCATCACCACTTTTATCATAATTCTATTCAAAGGACTAAGAAGGCTTGCCGTGATCGTCCTTATTACCAATTCCTTCCTTTTTTTTTATCAGTCTCATCATGTCCTTGGTAGCATATAGACAAATCGGATGAGGTCAGGTTGGTGTTAAGCTCAAGGAAGGGGAGCAGCGGGCCATTTCAAGAGGGTGGAGGATCAAAACACTTCGGGAACTAAACGTATTATACCGTTTTGGGGCTCTGCTTTTCTTTTGTTTTTGAGAGCTACGGTTACTGGTTTTTTCTTTAGATGTATTTACTTCTTCTTTAGCCCTTAGCCAATCTCCTATTCGTTTTCATTAGAGAGAGAGAGATAGAGAGAGAGAGAGAGAGAGAGAGAGAGAGAGAGAGAGAGAGAGAGAGAGAGAGAGAGAGAGAGAGAGAGAGAGAGAGAGAGCGAGAGAGCACTATAGTCTCCCACAGTCTCCCACGCATTTCACACTTCCATCTTACCGACCAACTCTCTCTAGCACGATAAAATTCCGCTTTAGAGCCCACCAAGACCTGAGTCATTTTTATGTCCGTCACGGTGAAAAGGGACGCATGCATATAAGCTTGGCGTCACCTGTTCAGCCAAACGAGACTTGCATCTCTATCACTCTCTCTCTCCTCTCGCCTCTGCCGCCTCTTTTATTTCGTTCCTTACTGCATGAATCACAGTCTATTTTTCCGCGTATAATCATGGCCTAAGAGGAGACGTGTTGAAGGCTCGGTGCTATGCAAGGTCTCCGAGTCCTTTCATTCCCTTGAGTTACCGCTCCCACCTTCCCATTACAATCCTTCCTCCTGGGTTTCCTTTGCCGTCCTGGATTCTGCTGGTGTATTGGTGGCAGGTCCCTTCAGCTCCCTTCAGGTTCTGCTTAGTATTACCTCTTACTATTACCTGTTTCTCTCTCGCTGTTCACATCTCCCGAATATTCTTTAACCTTATTCTATCCTGTTTAAGTGAACTGCATTTGTTTTCGTATTTCTGTTTGTATCTATTTACTTTTTTATTTGACTATTATTTATTTAATTTTGTTTTTTTTACTGGCGTATCCCACATTTTTTCGTTACATCTAATGTGTCACGCATTGCATAGGCTTTCTCGACCGTGTTTGTTTATGTTACTTATTGTTTTGTTTTTTAGCATCATAGCAATGTAGTATTATAACATTTATAGTACATCCCATAAGCCTGCCTTCCATTTTCTCGCTTATGTATCTTTTTGTTATGGTTATTATTATTATTGTTATCATTATTATTATTATTATTATTATTATTATTATTATTATTATTATTATTATTATTATTATCATCATTAGTATTATCATTATTATTCGTGATTCAATAAACGCTAACAACGGTATCTCTCTCTCTCTCTCTCTCTCTCTCTCTCTCTCTCTCTCTCTCTCTCTCTCTCTCTCTCTCTCTCTCTCTCTCTCTCTCTCTCTCTCTCCCCCTCGTTCAGTTTCCGTGCAACATTCAATGCAGCACGAACCCATAAGAAACACTGCGTTGCTCACATGTCAAAGGTTGCGTTCTGCTTTAAGTCATGCAGTGTTTCATGAAAATTAAAACAAAGAGTCTTTCATATTTCCCAATAGCCTAGTGTTGCTCCATTGAGTTCCGCCGTTCCTATTGTGTGGCAGCGAGCGTCCTCCCTGCCCTTGACTATCTCTCTAGTACGTATTCGCATTGTTTTCATCACACATGACGTAAAACTAATTACCGCCATTAGGACCATTACTTTTCTAAATCATGGCCCAGTGTTATGGCAAAGGAGGCGTCCAAAAAGAAGTGCGTGGATGTGAGTTTTGTTTGTTGGTAGGTATCCAGTGTAATCTTTCGTCTCGTTAGGCTGGCTGGCTGGCTGGCTGGCTGTCTTGCTCCGCCATGAAATGAAGTTGTTTGCACAATTAATTAATCTTGCGAGTTAAAGCCTGCGCCTCCCTTACGTGTTATAACTGTAGTCATTTAATTAAAAACAGTAATTAGTTGTAGTTGTTTGTTTTATTCATTTATTTATGTGGCGGGTTTGTGGATGACTTGTATTTGTATTACCTAAGTATCCTTTCTATGGTTACCTTTCCTTAACGAGCTGCCATCTCTGCTCGGTGGTTACGGTGTATCAGTCGTGAGGATCAACCCTTTTTGCCGTACTTTACCTAACTTTTACCGCAGATCACCTAGATATTGTCATTAGTTTTCGTGGTATTAAAACATTGTGACTTGGGCCATGTGGAAGGACTGGGGGATTTAATATGCGACTCAAAGAAATATACATCCCTGCACCCTCGCTGAACAGTTAATACATGTGAGCGTGTCTTTACTTATAGTTATCGACTGTAGAGTAGATTTATTTCTTATTATTTGCATTGTATTTTATCATTCGTGTGCTAGTTGATCGTCGCACCAATGCATACAGCCGTTGGTAGCACTGGACGGTGTATGGGACCAGCCAGCACAGCACGTATTCAATATTTCACCAAACTGTGAAAGCTGGATTTTCATTAATGGACTGTTGTTTGATTTTACCTTTTGCAGGAACCGGTGGGAGAAGGGGAAAGGGTATGGAAATGTGGATGTGTTCCCTGTTCACCGTACACATTCATACGTACATACATACACTGTACGGGTATTTGGCGCGGAATTAGGTGTGGAAACCTTTTTAGGAGAGAACATTGTGGAAGGCTTTGTTCCATGACAGGTTGGTGGTAGTGGAGTGCGTGGCGCCGGTGTTTTTGTATGACCTTCATCAGTTTTCACTTTGATGTCCTCGCACCTCATCATCATCATGGGGGATAGATTCTCAAGCACACGTATGTTCAAGGCGAGGGAAAGTTGTGAGTTAAATCTTGATGACTCCAGCAGCCGTCATCTGCGCAATTGATATGAGTTGAAAGGCGAAGTGCAGCCAGCGTGGTGAGGCTTTTACCTCCGTCACCTGAAAATAAATTAATTCAATTGATAAATAAATGACATTCATATGAACGTTGAAGCTATATTATTTGTATGTCAACTAATATCACTCACCTTCCTTCCTCTAAATACCAGAAGAAGAAAAAACGAATACATTCCCTGGAAAAGCCTTGTTACCATCGTGTGTGTCCTGCTGTTGCTTAGTGATGTATTCCATTGTATTGAGAACATTTCCTCGGGCTAACCACACGTATTACTCTTATGCAATTTTTAATCATAAATATAAAATGTCTAACGTGAACAAAATAATAAAGAAAGAAAGAAGTATATATTCAATTGTTAATTATCTTTTTTATATATTCATTTATATATATTTCTATTTATATGGGGCACCAGAGCAAGGTTTTCTGAAGACTCCCGTGTAACCTGCGTAAGGCTCGTGAAGCCCTGCGTGTCAAAGCCCTTCGGTCACATTGGAACCCAAACTTTAGGTCATCATCTTGTAGTGATTTTGTTTGTGTTCGTTTCTGAAAGCTTTGTTCTCTTGGTGGTCGTGGGGAGGGGGCGGGGGGGGGATGGAATAATGAAGACTCGGCTGAAGACTCACGAAAAGATTGATGCAGGTTGTAAAGTTATGGAGAGGTTTTGTTACACTAGTTTATTGAGAGTAGTTCGTTGGGTCGCGTCCCTTGGTGCTTCATGAACTGGGTTGGGAAGGGCTCGTGCGATGCGCCGACCTAATGCAAGCAAGGGTGAAGTCGTTGTGTGTGTGGATGTACGTATGTGTGGGTGTGTGTGTGGAGGTGTGTGTGTAGGTGTTCCTACGTCATACATTTTCACGCGTGTTTCATGTCACCCAACAACCTTTTCTCTCCACTCGCCTTCCACAGTCGGAAAAGAAGAAAAATTCCAGGCTTTCCATTATTCAGCTTCTCGTGGTCATGGGCTCACCAAGGCTGCGGGTAAAAATTCAGGGCTGCGGCTCTTGGAATGGTGAGTCCTAATACATGAAACTCTCAGATTGTTGATATGATAAAACTGTCATACATAACATGAATAATACCAATACTGTTTCATAGACTTTTAGTTATAATCGTGATTTTATTCTGTATGTTACCTCAGAGTATTATTTCAGTGTATTTTGTTGTTTTAAGGTAATTTTCAGTTAAAGTTGCTCGCTGCATAGGTTGTTAGTGGCTCCAGTGTGGCCCCATTGCTTGCCGTGGTGATAGAGCAGCAAGTGGAGGCGTCACTTACACCTGATATACCTTCAGGGCTCAGTTCCCACATGTAGGTAATTATTCAGGGTGATCATTCAGCATTAATGAGCGTTGGTACACACTTTGAAGTTATTTGTGCCTTGCGTTTCTTTGTTGCCTCCTCCCGTCACCTTCACAGCGCCACTACCTCGACCAGCACACTTGTTTCCCGCGTCCACAACCCCGCTAGTGTCTTGTTCCGCTGTACCTCACCTCTTCTTGGCCGTAACCTTGTTCTTGTCGCCTAGCAGGACACGGTTCGATGCTCTTCAGTGCAGTCAAGTTCACTGTCCGCTCTGTGAGGGAGCTAAGTGCAAGCGTGATGTAATAATCCAATAAGTCACCTGAGGGGCGGGTGCGGAGCCTTCCCGCCCAACCGTACCTCAGTCACGGGCGTCCAGTGCTTCACCTCGCTATGCGCTCTTCAGCTCTTGAAGGTCAGTGTTACCAACATGACGGAAGGCAATTTTGTCTGTGGGCGAGAATCTAAAGGTCAGATTGCAACATCAATACATTATTCTGGCGCGAGAAGTAGCGTTCCTTTAATTTCAAGGATAGTTGATGATTCTTCAATCTCATCGTTGATAATTAATGGAAATGTAATTGTTTCCGTCGAGCTGTTGATCCGCATCCTAGGCTGGAGCAGTGGAGAGAAGGATGAATAATTAACAAACACAAATGACGCCAGCGAGGTATTGTTTAGTGTTTCCGACAGTAGTGGCCTCAAACTTGTTGAACTCAATAGTAGGAGGAATCAGAGTTGAGAGGCGAGGCCCTGTATGTTCTGTTGAATATTCCTTCCTGTGTGCTTGTGTTGCATCGTCGTACAAAAATGGGAACTCGACTCGGATGTAAAACTGGGAACAGGAGAACCGATCCTAGACAAAACTGAACTGGTTGGTTTGTGTTGAGGGATTCGGGACTCCCACTCATGGTTAAAACTATCGAACGTGTCATGTAGTAATCCATGATGGGTGTAGGTAAATTGGGCGAGGGTTATATATTTTGTTAGTATGTTAGCGTAAGATAGAAGACGAAAATAAATAATCAAGGGCCTTAGTGAGGTATTTATTTGACTAGAGAGAGAAGTTTGCTACATGAAAGAAAAAATAAATAAATAATGCAAGATGTATACACATAGAAGGTGTAGACCACAAGTAAGCTGCCGGTGGTGAACAAGAACAAGAGTCATATTGAAAGTCTTTGTGTGTAGTACCAGGAGAGGATGGGTGAAGGTAGAGGGGTGGATGACCCTGCAGGCGGCATGGTTTAGGTTGGAACCCACTCGTGTACCCAGGCGATTGCAGACCCTTTGGTAGTAGTGTGTGGTGTGTGTGTGTGTGTGTGTGTGTGATTTTAAGCCCAAAACAATTTTAACACGGTACATTCTTTTTGAGGGAAGGACAGCGCAAACACCAAGAATGTGTGTA
>JAPQNM010000044.1:14014585-14022085 GCA_029783475.1 Metacarcinus magister
TCTTTTCCCATTAATGAAACCATGAAGGAATATTTATTTATTTTCGTATATGTTTATGTCTCTCTTGTACTACATTGAACTTATTTTTGCTTCTTTACTTCATTCTTTTTTTTTTTACTAATTTGTTTACTTATTTTCATATATTTGTCCTGTAACCTTTGTATGTTTATTATCTTGTGAATTAATTAACGATGTTTCTTCTTTGTTCCAGGTTTGTAGCAGACCAAGTTGATGTGACACAGTGTTGAGTGAGTATGCTCTTCCACATCTCCTTCCTCCTTTTCCTCCTCCTCCCCCTCCTCATCCTCTTCCTCCTCCTTCTCCTCCTCCTACCATTCTTCGTATTCTTTCTTTTTTTCTCGGCCATCCCCCATGAACATGCAAGTATCAGGTGGCAGAATATACCTCCCAATAAGTAACTCATGCTAACAAGGCTACTACTACTACTATATACAACACGCTGATGACCGTAAACTTGTGGAACCTGTCACTTTGCTTTTCATACCTCGAGATGATGCTATCGGTCCCGTGTTTTTCTCTTTTTCTTACGTGCTTTGAAAATTGGTAAAAGGCTACAAAAACTTTTAAAGAAATTTCCGTTCACTACGTGTTTCCTTAATAGTATACGAGGGAAGAGTTGTAAGAGGGAGGAAATGAATTCGATCCCTGGTGTGTGTGTTGATGCTCCTTTGTTACATGCAATACAAGGGAGGGTTAGACTAGTTACCGCATATGTCTTTTGTTTCCTTTTGTACATATCTGCTTAACAACGCAAAGGTGGGTGAGGGGAGTTTACTTGTGAATAGTAAAGTTATCATTATTATTATCTAAAATTGATCGATAAATAGATGATAACAATAATAATAATGATAAAATAGAGTAAGTGTTAAGGAGGTGCAAGTGAGGAGTCATGATGAGCGTGCCAAGTGCTTCCATCCCTATGAACATAATCGTTATACGTGACTCATAGAAAAGATGTCTCACCTTTCACCAAAATGGACCCATAAAATCAACACTGATATATTTTCTGGTGGAGCTTCGATCCCTTAATGGTCTTGGCACTTTCTGAGCCAGGATCTCACCGTCTCGAAGGCAGGTGATCCCGTTGAGCTGCTGGAGATAAGGTCGTGAGGGTGGGTTGGTGGGGGGAGGGCCACATGGCGTTGGAGATGGTTGTGATGAAAAATAAACGTTTCAAAGGTTCCTGATGTAAAATACTGCTTATGATATCATGTTTCAAGGTCATGATTACTATAGGTTGAGGTTTGTGAGTAGTGGCAGTACAAAGGTGATACTGTAGTTGTAGTTGTAGTAGTAGTAGTAATAGTAATAGTAGTAGTAGTAGTAGTAGTAGTAATAATAATAGTAGTAGTAGTTGTTGTTGTAGTAGTTGCAGTAGTAGTAGTAACAATAGCGGTAGTCGTGACAGCAGCAGCAGCAGCAGCAGCAGCAGTAGGAGGTTAATAGAAGCGCGGCCTGTAGGATGGTGACAGTAACAACATAATTAGCAGTAATAGGGAGGAAGTAAGCGTGTAGTTTCCCCCAGGTCGTCACCCGTGGCCCTGGCAGCCTCCCGCTCCACGCGTAACAATCCCGTCCTCCTCTCATACTCATTACACTCTAATGGCCCTCAAATCACCCCATTAATGATGCAATCAAACAAATTGTGGGCCACAGAAAGGGAAAGGAAGGGCAGGGGCAGGGGTGACAGGTAACTGAGTACTAAGAGGCCTTCAAGACTTGACTTTCCTCCACCACACTTAAACATTGACGAGAATCATAAGTTAGAGCATATGTCTTATTTAGTTTCATCATCTATATACTTATAACGATGCAGCGTGTGTTAATCAATCTACAGAATTAAGAGATGGACGCATTTGTAGAGAGTTGGCAATCGTTGAACAGAAAGTAAGTCGAAAGTAAGCAGCTTGCCTCGCCCAGTCCCAGTCCCTTGTAAGGTGCTGCGTCGTCGGAAACACTACACTGGACTAACCCTGTGGTGTCACGAGGTGTGTTCATAAACGTCCGCACTGCTGGCAGGCATACGTACGGTGCGGCTAAGTTTATGTCCGTGTTCCAGGTGGTGACCCGAGCAGTAGCAGCAGCAGTAGTGAGTGTTTGTGTGATGAACGTCCGGTAGGCAGGAAGGAGGGGGGGAGAGACTGATGAAACAATATCCTTTAGAATATCACTCCCGGTATTGGTCTGGGTTGTATTTTCCCTAAATCTGTAGGTACATTTAGTTTAAATGAGCTCATTTGAACGTGTAATGTATGTATATGTATGTGTGTGTGTGTGTGTGTGTGTGTGTGTGAGAGAGAGAGAGAGAAAGAGAGAGAGAGAGAGAGAGAGAGAGAGAGAGAGAGAGAGAGAGAGAGAGAGAGAGAGAGAGAGAGAAAGAGAGAAAGAGAAGCATTGTCATACGTAATCTAACAACATAAACAAATACAATATATACCTGGATGTGGAAAATCCCCGTGACATCAATAAGGAAAGACCAAACCGTTATCCTGTTATCCTGTTAAGATGTCACGTTGCATCACCACCATTAATTTCCCCTTCACCACCATTAATTTCCCCTCACCACCATTAAAATCCCCTCACCACCATTATTTTTCCCTTCACCACCATTAAGTTCCCATCACCACCATTGTTCCCCTTGTGTAGCCTCGTCCCATCACCTCACCGTATCCTTAACTCTCCTCGTCACTCCTGCCGAAGCCCGTCTGTCCTTCCCTTCATCTAAAACTCTCCTCTTTTCCCCTCTACCATTTTTTTTGCCTCCCCTCGCACCATCCTCATTCATCACGAGTCGTCCTCTGTTGCCTTTGTTCCACTTCATTGCCCTATCCTACGTCCTCTCTTTCCTCCTCTTTCTCCCTTATTCCATTCTTCTTCTTCATTCTTTACCTCTTCCTCCTCTTCCTCCTCTTCTCTCTTCGTCCACACTATTGTTCAAATAAACACCAACCCTGAGGTGTCTGTGTATAATTGCTTCTTTCACCTCCATAGAAAGCCTCGTCAAGTATACTACGTACAATACAATACACATGCAGCAGCAAAAGTAGTATAGTATGGGTTATGAATTCCGTAAAGTTGTATTGTTTTCGTTATGCTCGTGAAATACCCTCATGACTTAACCCCTGCTGCTGCTGCTGTTGTGTTGTCACGGCGTGTAGCAGGGAGTGGGTTAGTCACGCTTCCTGTAACACTATCATCACTGCCTACACAACCTCACTCGCTCGTGGGTGGCGATACGACTGACTCCTTACATGGCTGAACGTGACTCTCTCTAGGTCACCAGAAGCAAGGAAGGTGTTAGGATAGAATCACCAGCATCACCACATTTTCATTGTTATCACCGCCACCACTATCACCACTATCAGTCAACCCACCCCACACACTTTTCCCCCTATAAATTCTCTGAAAGGCGTGAGGTAGAGGAGGGTAGTGGTTTCGTGGACACAAAAATGAGTAATAGGTAAAGGAAATCAAATGGTCAGAACAGTACACACATCCCTCCCACGTCTTCATCTACTCCCACTCAAGTCCCACGGTCCAACCAGTGTGTGTAGGTGTGTGTCGGAGAGCGAGAGGAACAGACAAACATCACACTGCTGTAATATGATGACAGACAGAATTCCACACTGGGAGCAAACGCCACTTTCCTACAGATGATGATTAGGTTACGTGCATAGTCTTGAGGTGTTGTTGACGGTCACGGAGCTAGCTAGGGTAAGGCAAGGCAAGGCAAGGCAGACAAGGAGGATTGTTAGCCATGATGTGTACAGGTTTGTTTGCTACCTGATGCAATGTTATATCATCGCACGTAGAAGTTGCAGATTATCACACGGGAATTTACAGATTATTACACGTACAATTTGAAGATTTAAACGACTATAATATAAGTAACATAAATGTCCACTTATTTATTTATCTGATCATTGTTCAAACGCTATTTTTTTTGTGTGTGTGTGTACTTATCATGTATTACGAAAGAATCTTGCCGAACACAATCAGATGACGTTGTGTGTGTGTGTGTGTGTGTGTGTGTGTGTGTGTGTGTGTGTGTGTGTGTGTGTGTGTGTGTGTGTGTGTGTGTGTGTGTGTGTGTGTGTGTGTATATAAGGGAAGGGGGAATGAGGTTGGTGGTGTGGATGCGTGCAGTATTAGGTCGTTCCACTCGCTTTGCACTGACTCACCGCCGCCAACCACACTCAAATGAATACACGGGAGGGACGAGCGGGAATGACATTTACCCGTTTTTATCTCAATTAATCTTTACATTCCAGGACCTAGACTCGTATTTATCCCAGACGAAGAGCGAGCGAGAGAGAGAGAGAGAGAGAGAGAGAGAGAGAGAGAGAGAGAGAGAGAGAGAGAGAGAGAGAGAGAGAGAGAGAGAGAGAGAGAGAGAGAGAGAGAGAGAGAGAGAGAGAGAGAGAGAGACAGACCCGGACACACTAAACCCACGTCACATCATGGAATACGAAGAAAAAATACAAACAGCATAAAGTATTCTACCTTTCCGCCCTCCATTGATTACCGCTATATCGTGCTGGGGTCGTGCCTGCCTGAGGATCCCTGATCATGCACACAACGCATCCATACAGTTATTGTAGACAGGTCATGTGCATCAACCAGCTCCCACAGACCAGTTAGATATACCAGTCCTCCCACACCTATACTGAGATGCTTCGCCCGTTACCCACGTACCTACCAAACTGTACGCTCATCTCACACACCCACACACACCCATACACACCCTCACACACCCTCACACACCCACACACTCACACTCATCGAAGCCAAGGGTCATCCAACTGTGCCCTCAGGTGTATAGTGTCCTCTCGCCCCCACTCAGTGTATCTTCGCGTAGGAGAATATAGACGAGCAATTGCAGTTCTCTATTTAAAAAAAAATAAAAGAAAATGGTAAGCTGTTAGTATTATCGTTGGTTTATCTTGATTGTTATTACCTTTTGTAACTGGTTAATCCGAGCGCCCCCAGCACAGTGAACTCCCGTGACGCAATGGTTGAGTGAACTGGCAACAATATTCATCAGAGAGACGCATAGACTCACTCCATTATTTGTTTTGAATTTTTATTTGATTCGATTTTCAACCACGGCTCGGTTTGATTTTAATATGCTTGCTCTCTCTCTCTCTCTCTCTCTCTCTCTCTCTCTCTCTCTCTCTCTCTCTCTCTCTCTCTCTCTCTCTCTCTCTCTCTCTCTCGCTCTCGCTCTCGCTCTCGCTCTGGCTCTGGCTCTGGCTCTGGCTCTCGCTCTCGCTCTCTCTCTCTCTCTCTCTCTCTCTCTCTCTCTCTCTCTCTCTCTCTCTCTCTCTCTCTCTCTCTCTCTCTCTCTCAGGGGTGGTAGGAGGTCAAATAAAAAATACAGGCTCGTTACCCGTTTGGCTGAGTTGCTGAATAAAAACAAATGACGAACAACCTGATACTCGTAATTGCAAAATGATTCAGCTCTGTAAATAAATATTGCGAATTGATATTATTGTGACTCCCGGGAGGATTTACCTTCGAATGTATGGATATTTTTGATAAAGATTTTTTGTTTTTTATGATGCTATTGGAGAACCGGACAAGAGCAATAAAAAAAACGTTATTAAAAAAAAAGAAAAAAAAACTTGTGATTGCCGGTTTCCTAAAGATGAAAGAGTAATGAAAAAAAGTGAAGCAAAATTAAGGTTGTCTTGATACTCCTCTCTTAAATGAGTTCAAGTTGTAGGAAGGTGGAGGTAGAGGTAGGTTAGGTTAGGTTAGGTAGATAGGTAGAGAGTTCCAGAGTTTACCAGTAGAAAGGAAGAAAGAGTGAAGATACTGGTTAACTCATCCTTAAAATGAGATAGGTAGATAGATAGATAGATATATAGAGAGAAAAGAAAGATGAAAAAAAGGGGATAGAATGTGTGTGTGTGTGTGTGTGTGTGTGTGTGTGTGTGTGTGTGTGTGTGTGTGTGTGTGTGTGTGTGTACATAAATCACAACGCAAGGGCATTTTTCTCTTTGACATTGAGACACACACACACACACATACACACACACACACACACACACACACACACACACACACACACACACACACACACACACACACACACACACACACACACCAGCATAACATAAATTTACTGAACAACCCTCCGTGTACGCACATAATTACATCCTCACCTCCTAACGTACACACGAGTACATACATACATACATACATACACCTCTGCACAGAAGCCCCATTTCTCTCCTATGTATGTGTACTACATACACCCTTAGGTATGTAAACATGTTCCGTATACACACACACACACACACACACACACACACACACACACACACACAGAGAGAGAGAGAGAGAGAGAGAGAGAGAGAGAGAGAGAGAGAGAGAGAGAGAGAGAGAGAGAGAGAGAGAGAGAGAGAGAGAGAGAGAGTGAGACTGACTGACTTTATCACACAAATTCCTGTAAACATCAACGAAAAAGTACACAAATATTTTACAAAGGGAAGAATGGGGATGGAGACCACTCAAGGGAAGAGGGAGATGGAGGAGTAGGAGTGGGAGGAGGAGGAGGAGGAGGAGGAGGAGGAGGAGGAGAAGAAGAAGGAGAAGAAGAAAGAGGCACGTAAGGAATAATTGATGATGTTGACAATAGAGGGATTTAGGGAGAGTTGGTGAAGGGTATGTGTTAGAGAGAGAGAGAGAGAGAGAGAGAGAGAGAGAGAGAGAGAGAGAGAGAGAGAGAGAGAGAGAGAGAGAGAGAGAGAGAGAGAGAGAGAGAGAGAGAGAGAGAGAGAGAGAGAGTTACACACACACACACACACACACACACACACACACACACACACACACACACACACACACACACACACACACACACACACACACACACACACACACAATAGGATTAGCCAAGTTTTGTAGGGAGGGCCAGCTATTGATCGGTCTTCCCTCCCTTCCCTTCCTTCCTTACCTCCCTCCCTTTCTTCCCTTCCTCCTTCCTTCCCTACCTCCCATACCTTCTATAATGTGTTACACTCCTTCCTCCTCCCTTTTCTCACCTTATCTTTACGCACCGTCTTGCCCTTCACCACCCAATCTTCCTTCTTTTTTCCCTTTGGTGTCTCCGTGCTTCCTGTTCCACCCTCTCACCACCCTTGCATCCGTTACCCTCCCACCGCCACCCTCCCGCCACCCGCCACCCGCCACCGCTATCATTATTATAGGGGAGTGATATTGGAGTATTGATTGTTATTCTCACGTTCTACTACTACTACTACTATTACTACTACTACTACTACTACTACTACTACTACTACTACTACTACTACTACTACTACTACTACTACTACTACTACTACTACTACTACTACTACTCCTACTCCTACTACTCCTACTACTACTACTACTACTACTACTACAACAATAATAATAACAATAAAAATGATAATGATAATGATGATAATAATAATAATAGTAAGGATAATGATA
>JAPQNM010000044.1:14027085-14047085 GCA_029783475.1 Metacarcinus magister
GTCTCGCTCCATCCCCTGCCAGGTGAGGGTGGTAGCGTGACGCCGGGTGCCGAGGCTACATGTGAGTGTGGGAGGCTGGACGCAGGGCGGGAAAACGAGCGTGGGGCTTACTTAGCAGGGTGTGGTGGACAGGGCTATAGGTGCAGTAATGGTGATGGTGATAGTAACTGTAAGACTAGTAATGGTGGTGGTGTAGGTGTAATGATGACGACAGACTGTTGTCGTCATAACCACCAATAGTTGTAGTGATGATGGTGGTGGTGATAGTAGTGATGACTCGTGGTCGTCATCCTCCAGATATATTGAGGAAGGTAGTACATGTTGGTAACAATGATTACTCGTAAGGAGTGAAAGCTAGTGGGGGGATGATATCAGAAAGTATTATTATTATTACTATTTTTTTATTGTTATTATTACAATGTATATTATTAGTGTTGTTATTATTATTTTTTTATTGTTGATACAGAAGAGGAAAATAATATTGTCCATAACAGTAGCGTTTAGGCATTTATTTAATTTTATCTATTTACTAACAATCCATAGGCATCACTTCCCTTCATCATTGTGTTCATCTGCCACGCCAGTCAGTATCACACCAACTCTCAAACAGGATTGTCAAGAACAGCTTCGTTTATACACCTATTTAATTCAATTCAATTCACTTATCTATCTGTATTAGTATTATCTTTATTCATCTATTCACGTCCCTTTTGTATTCATGTGGCTCTTCTGTTACCAACGGCCATAGAGACACTTACTTTCCTATTTATGTTGCAAATGTAACCTTTATTCACTGGTACATACTTGTGTGAAATTAGAAATCCTTCATGAAATTTGTGTTGAGGAAGAAGTTAAATTTCCCCTAGTTAATATTCAATTCACAAGAGGTCATAACGAACAGCCAGCCTTATCTCTCTCTCTCTCTCTCTCTCTCTCTCTCTCTCTCTCTCTCTCTCTCTCTCTCTCTCTCTCTCTCTCTCTCTCTCTCTCTCTCTCTCTCTCTCTCACACACACACACACACACACACACACACACACACACACGCACACGCACATAAACGCGGCATTACCTACAAACACCATCACAGCGGGTCGTAACGTTAATTAAAGTACAATACGCCATTCGTTACTCGTGCATTTTGGGACTGCCACTTACAGCACACTGGCGCGCCGGCCGCTAGCTGAGTGCCAGAGAATGTGATTCCCACGGGATCAGCATCTCTTGCTTGGCCCTACCGACGCAGGTTCACCACACACACACACACACACACACACACACACACACACACACACATGCACACACACACACACACACACACACACACACACACACACACACACACACACACACACACACACACACACACACACACACATACATACATACATACATACATACATACATACACACACACACACACACACACACACACACACACACACACACACACACACATGTATATTTGCTTCTTTCTTGGTGCCATGAAACCCTTCCTCCTTCCTTCTTCCTCCTTCCTCCTTCCCCCATTCCACACACATACTTATTCCAGCCTTGGTAACCTCTCCTATGCTATATTTTCTTACGCTGCATACCGCCAGCCAGGATGACACATCATAAGTCTGTCTGTCACATAATCATATTGCAACACGGCGCAAGCTACTTTCCAGGAAATGTCGCAAGCAAACTGGAAATGACGTGGTGCTAGAAAGTTATGTTTGCATAGACGAAAGAGACTGAGGTGAATGTCATACGATATCAACGAAACACTCAGCCAAGTCATGTTACTGGAGAGGAATTTTGTTCTTTAGTTTAGGGATGACTGGCTGGTGGTGGTGGTGTGTAAAGGCAAGTAAATGTAAAAGAGTAATGTAAAAAAAAGTGTGGGTGTACCTCTCTCTCTCTCTCTCTCTCTCTCTCTCTCTCTCTCTCTCTCTCTCTCTCTCTCTCTCTCTCTCTCTCTCTCTCTCTCTCTCTCTCTCTCTTTTCTCTCTCCATTGGGTGCCGGAAGTGGACAGAGGGAGGCAAGGTCAGGCCCACAAGCATCCCGTCCCATGCTGGTTCAAGTATATAAACAAGATTAAATGAAGTTCAAATGGTTTTCCGACTTTTTTTCTCTCTCTCTCTATCCCTTTTCCGGGGCAAGACTTTCATCCCACTCGTCTCTTCCTGTTCCTTCCTCTCACTCACTTCCGCTTCCTTTGGGAGTAAGAGGAAGAGAGAGAGAGAGGGAGACTATATAAAAAAAAAGTAAAGACGGGTATCAGTGGGCGGAGTTTCACCTTCACTACCACTTTTTTTATTCGTTGTGATTATAATATCCAGTTCTGTCGCATATCATTATTATTATTATTGTTTTTATTATTATTATTAGTCTTAGTAGTAGTAGTAGTGATAGTAATAGTGGTAATAGTATTGTGTCATTATTATTATTATCTAACCTACATTTTTTTTAAAGGAAGAATTTGATATATTAGTTTTCCTCTTTTCAAGTTAACTGAAGCATAACAAGGACGCACGTGATATCAACTCTAACTGGTGTTGTATGAGGTAGTGGGTGTGGATGGGTGGGTGGGGGTGCAAGGCAGGCTTGTGTCCGGTTAGGCGTCGTTTTCGCGGCAACGGGAGTTCGCGCCAAAAGTTTAGTTTGACTTTTTGCCATGTGATTGAGTGCGGCGCGGCGATCAGCGTCACTCCCTCCCTGGACACGATGACCGTAACAGTGATTGGTGAGAGAAAGACACAAAAACATGCTACACTCACTTTATCATCGCTATCGAACCAGACAGAGAGCAATTTCAAGTGAGAAATGAAAGCGTTGACGAAAACACATGACTGCCAATGGAAACAGATGGTGGTTGTACGCGGGAAATTGTGGAACTTTTCAATCAGTGGGTAATGTAATGTGATAGGAACAGTTAACTGGCACTGATCTAGAACGCGGTGGTGAGATTCATTACTGTTCCTCATCCTCAATTTTTCACTCAAAGACTATAGTATATAACTTTCAACTTTCAATTATTGTATAGCTTTAAACATCAATTCTCATCTCGCGTGATTGTTCGTTGGGTTTTCTCTTTTGGCCAATTCAATGTCATCTGCAGCTATTGTTATTATCGAGATTTTGCTTTACTCTCTTTAGTTCAAGAGAGACTTCAATACTAAGAAAGCAATTATCCGTTGCCTAACCCATGGATAGATACACACACACACACACACACACACACACACACACACACACACACACACACACACATACACACACCTTGAGACTTCATGCAACACAGAGAGTAGCCTTGAGTGCCGCGTCAGGCTCCGGTGCACCAGTCGCGGCTCAACGGTGGGACCTCAACCACCAGGATGAGGAGGAGGAAGCAGAAAAAGGGAACTCAGGGCCACCTACACACCTGTCCTAAAACCATATTATATAACGTGCTGATTTTCCTTTAGTTTTTGTCCCTAACGTAATGTAATGGCTTAAAGGATTGACCCAGTGTGATATTTCCGTGATTTTCTGTTTTGTTTGACTGGCGTTGATGTGTGTGTATGATTCCACGCATTTTCTTTTGGAGTTGTGTATAGCAAGAAGTGTTTTGGCGCGTCGGTAAGGTGAGGTGTTCGTGTAGCAGCGTAATGTTGTGTGATGGCGTGTGTTGCTTGCCGGAGGACAGCAGCTGTGGCGATGCCGGGCGGAACTGTCTGTCTCGTGAGCCACCCTTTGTTCTCCCCTCACCTTTCTCTCTTTCTCACTCTCTCTCTCACTCTCTCTATCTCTCTCTCTCTCTCTCTCTCTCTCTCTCTCTCTCTCTCTCTCTCTCTCTCTCTCTCTCTCTCTCTCTCTCTCTCTCTCTCTCTCTCTCTCTCTCTCTCTCTCTCTCTCTCAGTTTTCGTTAAGTAGTACTGCACTACAATTTATTGAAACCAGTATTTGTTAGTCGACAATACTACTTTCCGTGCTGTGTCGCGCGTTTTGGTGCGGGGCCAAGGCGAATCCTCTTAGACATTTCCGGTGATTTAGAATCGGTTAAATGTGGAAGTTGTATTCACACTATCGCAATGTAGCTGAACCCTAAGCAACATATACTCTCTCTTTCTCTTTTCTTTTTCTCTCTCCCTCTCTTTTAAACAAGGAAGTTTAAGGCGATTCAAGTATAATCTCGATGCTCTTTTTCGACGTCAGGAGTCAAGGTTGAGCTTCCTGATACATCCCTAGTGTAGCCTTCACCGGCGATGCTGCACGTGCTTACCAGATCGTTAGTTCCTGCTTCCTGACCGCCTCGCTGCCTCATCCGTAGTCCAGTTGGCCGTAAAAGGTCTAGTTGGCGACCTGCGACTCCTTCCTCGCCGGAGCGTATCTCAAGGTCATTAAAGTTACCAGAGAGTTATTTGTCAGGCGAAGATGTCAACGCTCAGATTGCAATGGCGTAAGTTGTATATCCTATATCTACGTGCAAAGACAGCCTCTCCTTAAGGTTTTAGTTTTAAGGTAAAAAAAAAAAATGCTCTGTAAAGTCATGTCAGCCTTCACTGTGATGCTGGGGAGGAGGATGCCAGCGAGCCAGTGGCCTGCTGGGTGACGTCATCGGGCCGGGAAGCACTTATTCACGCTGGAGCCTTGCCTTGCACCCACCCCTCCTTCCTTCTTCCTTTGTTTGCTCTCCTCTTAAGGTTGTTCGTTCCTGCCCATATTTACCTGTTCTACATTACACCTTGACTCTACGGATATCCTGTATTTATCTGTATCGTGTAGTCCAGTATTATGTGCGTCTTGAGCGGCATCAGTCTCCATTGTGCCTCTGTTGCCATTTCGTGCTCAGGGTATTTCGTCACCTTGCCCCAGTCTACACGCCCATCCTTCCGCATCTCTTCCTTCAGCACGGTGATGACTCGGGGATCGGGCGCCAGGACATGTTTCTGATTACAGCACCTTGTTCGTAACGACTTCCTGCTTCCTCTTCCTATTACATTTTTTTTTCTTCGTGGAGGTGTAGTGGAGGTGGGGGTAGAACAGGATGCGTTGGTAAGATAGTTACCATATAAGGACACTTCAGAGTGGGATGGGTGTGGTATTTGCTGGTAAGAAAAAGAAAAATAACATAGAACCATGAACAACCAGGTTAAGTGTTCCGTGTTTACGTATGCGAAACTTGGCTCATATGTTGCTTGATATTGTTATCCCAAAACGAAGAGTGCCCCGTATAAATAATGTAAAATTTAATATTGCAGTCAGCTTGTAGCATTAATTTCATATTAAATCGCTTCCTAGTACCTTAAAATGCCTACACCATGCTGGGGATTTGAAACTTCTTGCTGCTTTTTATTTATTTATTTATTTTATTTACTTTCTCTTTTATTTTGCTGGGAATTGCTACTGCTTACAGAAGAGCACAAACTAATATTAGTGTTATCTTCCTTTTACCAATGAAGCAAAGCATCTCCCAGTTTTCGTTATGATTTTCTTTTCTTTTTATGAAAGCCATCACGTTTTTTACATACTAAGGTAGATTAGCAAAATCCCACCACAGTCGTAAAATAAATTATTGATGTTGTAATAATATAATGGGAGCGCGTCGTCATTCATGTGATAGGGGAAACACCTGCAGGTTTGAAATACACATGCGGGCATCAGAATATTCATGTGAATATATGAAAGCAAGGAAAATATATTTATTATTCTTACAGTGAATGAGACAAGGACTCACAGGAATGGGCTCAAGGTAGCTAAACATATTTGAGAAAACACAAACTGAGTAATAGATTAGTGGAACAATTCATAATCGCCGTTAAGTACAACAAATGTACATTCATTACTCACGCTTCGCCGTAACAAAGGCAGCTGCGTGCAACTGGTGAGGATGAATCATCGTGCGAAGCGACTCTACTCAAAGCTGGCAAGCGACGAGAAGTCTTGGAATAATTGGTGTGAAATCTGTGTCAGGTGACCAAGTCTTTGTAAATGAAAAAGAGTATATATTACAGATTACACATAGCAAAGGTTTGCCATAATGGTGTATACAGACCTCATCAGTACACTTAACAAGTAATTAAACCATTGAAGCGTCTGCTGACTCAAGGTTTTTTTCCTGGCTCGAGGATCTGACAGCATAATAGTCAGTAATGAAGTGGTGGAGGAGTTGAGTGGACACATCAGGAGTGTGCGGTGTGTGTGCAAGGTGTTCTGTTGTCACACCACTATTACTGTGATACCGTTTACCCGCCGCCTCTGTACTGTACAACTGCACGACTTGTACGTACTTGCAACAATTAACATCCATCACTCAGATATGTGCGTGAGGAAGCGAAAGCCGTGTCAGCATGTGACTGGAGGAGCCGTGGTGGTAAGGTGCTGTCATCCATAGACGTGCGTGGCTATTGTGAATATCATTGTGTTCGTGTGTGCGTGTCACTTGTGAAAGTACGTACAGGGATTCAGGCACAAGGATGCACGCACCCACGCACCTTGCTTTCTCATATATATATATATATATATATATATATATATATATATATATATATATATATATATATATATATATATATATATATGCATAATGTTTTTTTTCTTCTTTTTGTGTTGGTGGGTATTGTTTCTTTCATAGTGAAGGTCGGTATAATCGAAGCCGTGTTTGGTGTCTATCTCATTAACTTAACTTGTAAGCTGATTTATATTCTACATGAAAGCCGCTTAACTAGGAACTGTCCTTGCCTCTCCATTATCCCACAAGTGTCCGAAGTCCATTTCCGAAATTCGTAGAGGCAGTTCATAGTATTGCCTTGTATTGACCGTCGCCACGCAGCTGTGAGGTTGTGTGAAGTGTTTGGGAGTAGCTTTGAGTAAAGATGTTGACAGTCTTACTCGAGGCTCACTGGGACTTGTACAGTGTTCGTACGTCCTCTTTCTGTTCCTTTACTGACATCATTTTGTGCTGACGGTCTGAACATATCTGTGGCTTGCAATAGCCGCTATTGCTTTCCAAATTATATCACTCACATTCTTGGCAGGTTAAGGTTGGATAATGAGCTGTTGTATTGTTACAAACACAATACTTATATGTCCTTTCAAGTAGTGAGCTGCTGCATTATGGATCATTGTTGCCTTGTGGTCTTTCCCACTGTCTGTGCTTGATATTTAGTTGTGATTGTTTTTGTATTGGTCAGCCTAAGCACGTGGGCGGGCAGGGTGTTCGTGTGTTGCACTGGAACATCTTCGCTTGGTGGCATTAACATGGCCAAGGGCGTCACCTCGATACCCTCACACATCGCACAACTAATTTAACTACAACTATATTCGTTCATGGAAATCGTGTTTTTCCTCCTTTTTTATTCATGGGGAGGCAATTAGCAGGCTTTTTTTTTTTACATACCCTCCTATATTTTCCTAAACTTTTTGTACCCTTAACTTGCCTCATTACTCATGTAAAAAAGAAAATGTTTATTATAATGAATTCCCACCAACATCCGTGTGTGGAATACGTTGAGAAGAGAGCATGGTGGGCGGCAGTGTTCACTACTGTATAGCAGATCACTAGATATTTCTTGTGTTGCTTCTGTTTTTTTTTTATATTTTACTTTGACTGTCCTTGATATTTTCCTTGAATATATTTTTTCCCATGTTTTGTTTATGGAGTTCATGATGAGAATTGGAGGTCACGTTTGCGGATGCGTTTACTTTAAATGAACTTCCGCACTAAGCTATCATTTTCATGGCGATTTATGCTCATGTTTCAGAGTTGTTACGTGCGTTGTGTTGTCTTCGTTACGTCCTTATATAATAAATATATTGTCAAGGACGCGTTTCTCTCATTTGTATCACATGACCTTTTATTCTTATTGGATTTCCATTCTCATATTTTTGAACACTCGGCTGTGCATCGTCTTCATCATTAGAAAATATATACAGAAAAAACATGGCACTAATCTGCTTTAATTTTTCGTAGTCAAGTATTATTCTTCTATTTTTTGTTAACTTATTTTTTATCAACACTTGTATATAGTGCTATTATGAACGCTACTATAAACTGGCCACCAGACTTTTCAATTTGCTTTTATGTTTGTTCGACCAACCAAACCATTTTATCGCTATCATTGTTGTCTGTTCGAGAGCTTCCTGTCAAAAATGATTCCTGCACGTCATCAATAAATCCACTTCTGCTTGATTGATAATAGAAAAAAGGTCAACAACTGTTACTTTAAATTGGCTTCTATTATTATGTTTTCGGATTCTTGGGAGAATTCTATCAAAGTTTTCTAATATGCATAACATAACTGTTTCTAGAAATATTCACATTTACTTTATATTTTTTGCTTACTTATTTATTTGTTTATCTTATTTCATTTTTCTATTCATTTATTAATTTATTTTACTCGTCTATTGTATTTCATAATATATATATATATATATATATATATATATATATATATATATATATATATATATATATATTCTCTTTTTTATCTTAGTTATTCATCTCATTATATTTCATTTTGTTTGATTTTTTGTTACGAAATGTACAAGGCTAGCCAAGAAGATATTCAAAGAATCCTGTGGTTGTGTTCTAACGACGCATATCCGTTAAGGAAAAAAACTAATATCAGCTCAGCGCTTACTAGCACCTTTACGCTACATTAACACTCATGGCCTTCAGAAACTATCCAAACACACATTGTTTGCTTCAGTGAGATCATTATCTTTATCTTATGTATGTGCATGTGTTGTCAAGTTTGTGTTGCCAAGTTAGCGTGTTCACGTCGTTTAACTCTGCAAATCGATAAAGGCTATGGTAATTTTGTTACTTCCTCTAAATGTATGATGAAACAGTGACCGTGTGTGTGTGTGTGTGTGTGTGTGTGTGTGTGTGCGCGCGCGCGCGCGTTCTACTACGTATGTGTCGCCACGCAGGGGCACACCACTGCTTGGACTCTGGAGTACCTTTGCCTTGAGTGAATGTTAATCCGGTCGTTCGCTGCATTACAATGTTAATGCATCAATAGTTTACCTATGTGTTAGCTAAGTGGTGTGATTAAAGACCCGCAACACATAATGACTTGGCAGGAATGACTCCCCCCCCCCACCCCCTACCCGAGCTGCTATGCCTTGGCTCGCGTCACTATGCTTATGAATATATATATTTACATTTAAATTATCAAATCAATCCAACAATACACAATCTAAGCTACCGTAAAGTCATGATTTGAAAGCGTGTCCAGCGGAATCTGTAAACTAGTGTGACTGTCGCTGTTGCTACCGAGTCTGGAGCATAACTTATGACTCCTCGTAAGGTAGGGAACACAAGCTTGTATCCGTGTCTGCTTAATCAATAATGTACACAATACCTGCCTCCGTGTAACGATGGTTGTTCCGTAACTTACTGAAAGCTGAAGCACGTTGGGTTGGTGTGATGCTTTGATGTAAGTGTGTGGACACCTTGGAGGGTTAACAGGAAGCACCACTTAAGGAGCCTCCAGGGGCCATAAGTCAGCATCTCGCCTCGTAGCTGATCGTTTAGGTCGAATATGCTGCGTCATATAACAGCTTTAAGTGGAAATCCTTCAGAGCACATCTTTAATGTGTACAGTGTTCAGGCATAGCACAGGAGGAAGAGAGGGAGGGAGGGAGGAAGGGGCGTCTGGGCTGCAGTTTGGCTCGGCTTGGGAAAATTAATGGGCCCGGGAGTTGCTAGGAATGGCTGTGTGTGTGTGTGTGTGTGTGTGTGTGTGTGTGTGCGCGTGTGTGTGTGCGTGTGTGTGTGCGTGTGCGTGTGTGTGTGTGTGTGCGTGTTTGTTTTGTGTGTATGTGCGTTCATAAACTTTTCTCTGCATAAACAAAATGTATTAGTGTCGTCATCAGACATATATTGGACTCCTTTTTTTTTGTATCCTTCCCTTTATTTGCTTACCACTTTTAAAATTGTATCCTTAGCAAATTAAAAAAATCCTTTAATTTGGAGAGAGAGAGAGAGAGAGAGAGAGAGAGAGAGAGAGAGAGAGAGAGAGAGAGAGAGAGAGAGAGAGAGAGAGAGAGAGAAAATGTTACTTAACCCAAACAATCACAAGGGCTCACTGGCTCACCTGCCCTTATTACCTTCAGAAAGAATAGATACTCATCCTAGCAACTGGATCAATACTTAGCGGATGTCTGTCTTGAGGTGGTGAGTGTGAAGCTAGAGTCTTTAATGAGTTGATGGTGTTGTCATTCCTGCCCAGCTGTTGATAGAAGTCTTACATGCCCTGACGACATCGTGGGGGAAAAAATAACTGTCTGATCCAAGTTGCAAGCTGTTATTTATCCGAGAAGTGGATATATATGGTATAAGCTTCGTCGATATAGCTAAATAATTTCCTCCTCCTCCTCCTCCTCCTCCTCCTCCTCCTCCTCCTCCTCCTCCTCCTCCTCCTCCTCCTCTTCTTCTTCTTCTTCTTCCTCCTCCTCCTCCTCCTCCTCCTCCTCCTTCTCCTTCTCCTCCTTCTCCTTCTCCTCCTTTTCTCCTTCAAACTATCCACATTGTAGTACATACAGTGTTATGAAAATTATATTCTTTCCTGTTGTTTTTAGTTCATATCAGTGCACCATATGGATGGCACAATAATGTGGCACTACGGAAAGCTATGTGAAAATGCACATTTTCATAACAAAAATATCCAAAAAACTTAAGCCAATTGGATTATCAGACTTTAGCGTGACGGACGGGCCTGGACGGACTTGCTGGCAGGTTTTGATGATAGTCTGTTCCAGACATATATATATATATATATATATATATATATATATATATATATATATATATATATATATATAGTTAATCAATGTTTTAACTGTAGAAAAGAAGCTGTTTTTATTTATTCCTTATATATTTATGTTTTATATATATTGTATCTAAATAATACTATTATTTAGATTATTATATATTCGTTATATCATGTTACCGCTGATTTTCTGATGTTTGTTTTAGACACTTAAATGTCAAGGACGGCTTCGAAAATTTAAGTATGTGAATGAAGTTACCATACACACAGCGTGGGTGCGGCCCCCCAATGGCTGTATCGTGGCCCTGCTCCTGTCGCCGCCGCCGCCTCCTCCCTACACTTCATCGATCGGCCGCGGTCCGCCCTGCCGCCTCCACCACCACGGGCTATTTCTCCAAGATAATAAGCACATTTCACTGTCATGGCTGCGCTTTTATTTCCGCCCATTCATTTTTTTTTTCAAGATTTTTTTTATCTCCCTTTTCTTTTTTTTCTTTTCTTTTCTTTTCTTTTCTTTTCTTTTCTTTTCTTTTCTTTTCCCCCTTGCAAAATTGTGGCGTTGCGTTGACCAGCTGCCAACACGCCGGGACAACAGTGAGGTAACGGTCCGACTCCCGCGCTCATAATAACGTTGTCCAGCGGAAGTGAAGATGTTGAGGCGCCACGAGGGTCACGTCTCTTCTTATTGTTTAACACACACACACACACACACACACACACACACACACACACACACACACACACACACACACACACACACACACACACACACACACACACAAAGAGAGAAAACTGTCGCACTATAAATGTCTCGCCAGATTATATCAACGGGAAAGTCAGAAGAAATAATGTCCTCTTCTACTGGTGAACACTAAAGTAAATGTAAATATGATAATGGATTATGTTGCAGAGGCTGGTCTGGATTCTGTATTTGTATTATGTGCTTAAGTACTCAGGGATGAATATGATGTTTCACATTTGTCTGAGATAGTAAGATACTGCGAGCCTTGCTGAGCTTTAAGTTCTGTAAAATTCGAAGAAAAACATAATGCTAGTATCACATAAGTTCGTTAGTTTGTGAAAAGAAAAGGCCATTGCAAAACATATTATTTTATTTCTTTCCATCCCCAACGTTTACGTTTCAAGTTAAAGCAATAGAAATTGCCATCTCAGGACTAATGAATTTAATTTTTTTCTTTCTGCCAGTGTTGACGTTGGTGTTGCTGGTGGGCGCGGTCAGCTGCTCCCCGGTACCCAGCGAGCCTTCTCATCCGGCTTCTGTTGGTGGCCATGGCACGTCACCCGCTGGCGCGGCTCCTATGGAAGCCACCCACGAAGCACGGCATGTCACCTTTGAAGTGATTGAGGGAGTGGGCGAAACTACACTATCAACTACCTCACCGGAACTTTCTGGCGAGGACGATCCTCCTATTCCCACCGCCACTACTCCTCCTGTTCTTCCGGAATCCGAACCACAGGAATCCAATCCTGCAGTAACCGAGCCGCACCACACGCAGCAGCAGCAGCAGCAGCAGCAGCAGCAGCGTGAAACCCAGCCTCATCTTAGCCATGGGAGCCCGCTAGTCACCGAGCTCCATGAATCTCATGACACTCACCTTCATGCATCATTGCTACAGTCACAAGCCGCTCCACATCATGATTCAGAAAATAGTAATTCACATGCATCATCTTCTCAGCGTCAGTCCACTAACCCTGAAGTCCTTCAACCTCATGACACCAGTTCAATGGTCACGCAAACTCATAACACCAGACCTGAAGTCATCCAGTCTCATGGTGCAAACCCAAAAGCTACTCTTTCTCATGAGAAAAGCTCAGAAGCTACCCTACCTCACAAGATAACTGAACAAGACAATGAGCATGGAAATGACAAGACTGTCCCGCAGATGGTTACGTCTGAGGAAGGTTCCACAGAAAGATCAGACTCATCACAGAAAACACCAGCTTCACAGTCCTCTGAACATGAACATTCACAATCATCAGAAAAACTCCCGCCTCATGAAACTTCGATTAATCGTGATAGTAATGAGAGCAGTCAGCGAGTGAGCCATGATGGGACCCAGGTTCACAATCGTAAAAATACCAGTGAAGTTTACGTTGTTCCCCACCATCACTACCACCAAGAGGTTGAGGCTGTTGTTGAAGCTGACTTGCACTCATGGGAAAGCAGTGAGCACAGACACTTCTCTACCTCTACAATCAGAGGTAATAAAGAAGATACGGACAATGGAGAGGACTTGGTCAATATAGGGAACCAAAGAGTTAAAAATGCAGTGGTTGTAGAAAGTAATAGAACATTGCCTATCAGAGGGACTGTCAGAGAACCTGTTTTGATAGGGCATCCCCGTGAACAAATGAAAACCCAGAACAGTGATACTGAAAATGGAAAAGTTGAATATATTGACACTGTCGCATTATCAACAGATACTGAAGAGGATACCACAGATGAAATTATAGTTGAAGGACCACAACAAGGGTCAAAAATCCAGGTTAGTATTGCAGAAGAGAGAGTTCAACATTCCCATGAACCAGTAGGAAGCCATGGCAAACCATTTGAGGAGAGTGATATCAGAGGTCAGACTCATGAACTTTCTCATTTACAAAATGAAAAATCTGAAAATAGAGAAAGAAAGCTTACTGGGGAAGTAGAGGTAGTTCCTTCATTGTTGATGGACAGCTCATCTCCTATAGACATTGTGGAGAGGAGTGAGGAGGCTGAAAGAGAAGTGTTAGAAGGAGCTGCATCCGAAACTGTTGTCGAGACAGCTCCACGAGAGAAAAATCTTACAGCAACAGAAGTAACTGCCGAGGAAAGCAGACGTAGGTCGCTCATTTATGTGAAGAGCAGCAATGAAGATCAAACTCATGATGCTACTAGTCTGGAAGACCAGAAAGAAAGTGAGAATCCTAGTGGTTCAAAGATGCTTGGTGGACTAGAAAGCATGAGTATGACATCCCCTACTCCTGATACACCTCAGGGAGAAGAAATACAAGTTTCTGAAGACCCAGAAGCTACTATAGTGCCACCAGACACATTTGCTGAAAGTGAGAATACTACTGCAGCAGAAACTGAAGGCAAGGTCAAGGGAAATGAGAGTCTTGCCGCAGCTCCAAGTGTTGCCCCACCACCCACTGAGGATTACACTGATAACTACAACGATCCCATAAGCTCAGGGAACCTCCCAGACCTAGTGGCTACCCAAGAGGAGATACCCAGCAGAGAAGAATCTCAAACAGACTTTCCACTCCTGTCAACTAGGTAAGGACATAGCATTTCTCTGACTACAAAGCATGCCCTTTTTGCCCTAGGATGACTAAGTGTTCTTTTTTTTCAGAAAGATAATTATTTTCTATTGATATCAGTTGCAAGGTTAATTGATTCTTACCATATTGAGCACCTGCTCTAAAATTAATCAGGTCTCTGCACACCACTGGCTCTGACGGAGTAAATGTGTTGTTATCATCGTATACATGTTCAGCAGTTTGATTTCAGCCACATTATTTATATGACAAAAGTTTAACAGGAAAGTGTAGTAGTAAAATTTTGTTTCTGACAGCGATAAGGAGGTGAGTGGTAACCTGAGGACAGAAGGAGGTGTGGCTTGGGCTTTGCCGCCCCAACAGGAGCAAGTGAGTGCCGTGGCTCCAGATTCCCTCACTCCAGGCTGCATTGTGGCCATCGTGTTTGGTGTTATTATTTCCGTTACTGTCGTGTTGGGTGAGTAATCTGTTTTTACTTACATTGCTTAATGTTATTGATAATTAAATGAATGCTTATCAGTTTAATTTAATGATTTAGCTTAAACTTCATGATTGCTACCATCTGTCAAAATGCCTCAGGTATCGGAGGGTTTGTGGTATGGCAGAGACGCACGCTCAACCGTCCCAAGGTGTTGGGCTCTGACAGGGGCTATGCAGGATCAGACTCTGGCGGCTACATTGATGATCAAGTGCGGGTTTCCTACGTCAACTCTCAGATTGATTCACCCAAGGTAAGGCTGTCCCATACACACATTGAACACTGTTTTAGACAATGAGAAACACCACAGAAAAATAAACTTTCGACTTGTCTTACGAATGCTTGTGGTGGTGAAGTAAAACTGATAATAAATGGAGTTTATACGTTATTCACTCATTATTCTTGCCAAATACCATGAAATTATTATTTTTCCTTCTAATCATCATGTTTTACCACATATAATTCTGGCGTCAGCTTATTGTGTGCGTTCTAGGCAGCAAGGAAAAGGTCCTTTATTTGAGGTATGCCAAGTTGTGGTAGGTGGATGTAATTATTATCAAAGTGAATCCTTTACAAAGATCGACAAGACTAAAAGTGGAGTAAAGCGAGTTCTTGTCTACTTTAGCATATTATTTTCTGAAGACTTATACAGCTGACTGGTTTACCCTGATCAGTGTCGTGAGAACATTTTTAGAACAGGGGCTCCACGCTGAACTGCCCAATTGTTCGCCTTACATGTTGTACTCACTGTCCTTAATACATCTGTGAACACTTTAATAAGTGCCGATCTCTACTTTACACATCTCCGATATTAAGGTAAATTATAAGAACAATGGCTCCACGCTGAGCAATGTTGGTTCTACGTATTATACTCACTCATAACACGTGAACATTTTATTGAATGTCGATCCATACATACTTTACCCACTCGGCCGATATTAAATTGCCATCCATTTGGTTATTTATTCGCAAAGAGATAACTCACGTATCTTCTTCATAGAGCCAACAAGCTTGGAGATCTGTTGGGAACCGGGTTTTTGCATATGTAAGAAAAAAATGGCCCCACCAAAAATCCCTAAACTAGGAATATTTTCTTACGATTAGGGAAACTTATTTTTTTCAATATCTAATTAACCTTACCAAACCTAAAACCGGAAAATTAAGTTTAATCTTTCCTAACCTAACCTAACTTTTTTTTAATTACTCTTCCCTCCTCCAACTAGCCATCCAACAATCCCCGCGCACACTTTCGATAAAAAAGATAGATCCAACCTTTAGTAACCTAACCTAACCTGAATGCAGTAAACACACACACACACACACACACAATACATATATCTACATGTATCTACGTTTATGCAGCTGTGTATTAGGGAATACCATGATTGTAAGAAAGCATGGTACATAATCACTAGAGAACGTATTAACAATGTGCAATATATAAGAAAATAATGAATGGTGAGTCACCAGGACTCATAGTAGAGGAAGGAGGTCAAAACAATTAACATCTTGATTTTATAGTGTCTTTCTGCTTAAATCATATATGTACATCTCATGAATATTCAATTATATATATATATATATATATATATATATATATATATATATATATATGTATATATATATATATATATATATATATATATATATATATATATATATATGTGTGTATATATATATATATATATATATATATATATATATATATATATATATATATATATGTGTATATATATATATATATATATATATATATATATATATATGTGTATATATATATATATATATATATATATATATATATATATATATATATATATATGTGTATATATATATATATATATATATATATATATATATATATATATATATATATGATGTATTGTAGAGATGATCCTTACTGCATTGGTGCTTCCATTTGTTGTGCTAAATAGGATATGTATGATCATCTTGTCATATCTAGCTATAACAGTTGCTTGTTTGCAGAATAACTTGTGTTTGGCCAGTCGCCAACCGTGTCATATTATAGGTTCTTGCATGTGAAATTATTATAGGGGAACAAAAATTATGTAGCTTAGTTACTAAATACTAATTTATGTACACATATGCTACTCTATTAACAATATTTTTATATGTATTAGCTATAGCTTTTCCAACACCTCTATCAACCGATACAAAGAGCAATATACTCCTAGCCAAATTTGCTTCACTCCTGTTTTTAACAAGTTTTCTAGTTTATGGAAGAGGTGCTGATGTGACGAGACTTACCGCAAGTAATTTCATCAGCAGAAAACAAACAATTATATAGTTGTGCTACAAGAGAAATTAGCAGTTTTACAATTCATTGCATAGATAATTTTATATCACTGTACCTTTTTTTTCCTGTAGATGTACTGTATTTTGGACAGGGTATGTACAGAGTTTATGCATCTTTATCTAGATAATATCTGAATACTGAAGTTTAGCAACTGTCACTAGTTTCCCCATAGTTTTGCATGAATTAATTTACACATGAAGGACTCATGTCATGCTAGGCTGGGATTGAAAGTTACTTGAATTATGCTTATATGAAGTAACTAAGAAACTTCAGGCTTTCTTTAAATTGCTTTCCAGCTATAGTCTGCAGTAATGCACGATTTGTACTTTTATGTGTAGGGTTGTCTTTTTGGGGAGAACTCTACACAGCGATACTGTGAGGCTTCAAACTTTGAAGGAATCTTACCAGAGTATACATTTATTTATTATGTGTAAGTCTTTTTATGCATTATTCGAAAGACTCATACTTTCATAACTTTTCAGCATAACATTTGCATGTATGTTTTCTTATGTAACTCATTGGCTCTTGGGATCTTTCACTGTGTGGCAATTTGGGCGGTGAAGGGCACAGGTGGTCAGGCCTCTCAGTCACCTCAGGGAGAGCAGGTGCCACAAGTCCTGATACATCTTAGAAGCCTCAAGCCTTCTTTGCCTAAGGGTCTAGGGAAGAGCATTCAAAAGAGCCTCCCATCCATGCCCAAGATTGCCCCTATGAACCTTCCCAACATTAGCCAGTTCATCACTAAGCGTGAGTGGGTTGAGGCACCTCCTCTTCCTGCTTGTAGGATCTTAGCACTGCCAGAAACTAGTGCATAGGAATTATGATACAGTTACAGATTACAAGAACAAATAAATATGGTCCATTGATATTATGCAGTAGACAAAAGCAGCTTAACAATGTAATATTGTCCCATCCCCAATAACAATCATAAGTTTGGTACACACACACACGCTCTCGCTCTCTCTCTCTCTCTCTCTCTCTCTCTCTCTCTCTCTCTCTCTCTCTCTCTCTCTCTCTCTCTCTCTCTCTCTCTCTCTCTCTCTCTCTCTCTCTCTCTCTCTCTCTCTCTCTCTCTCTCTCTCTCTCTCTCTCTCTCTCTCTCTCTCTCTCTCTCTCTCTCTCTCTCTCTCTCTCTCTCTCTCTCTCTCTCTCTCTCTCTCTCTCTCTCTCTCTCTCTCTCTCTCTCTCTCTCTCTCTCTCTCTCTCTCTCTCTCTCTCTCTCTCTCTCTCTCTCTCTCTCTCTCTCTCTCTCCTCTCTCTCTCTCTCTCTCTCTCTCTCTCTCTCTCTCTCTCTCTCTCTCTCTCTCTCTCTCTCTCTCTCTCTCTCTCTCTCTCTCTCTCTCTCTCTCTCTCTCTCTCTCTCTCTCTCTCTCTCTCTCTCTCTCTCTCTCTCTCTCTCTCTCTTTTCGGGATTTGAATTGTGTACATTTTGGTTTGGGTTGTGAGCCGAGCACGTTATCTGTACACCGTCGGGCCGCAATATATATATATATATATATATATATATATATATATATATATATATATATATATATATATATATATATATATATATACACTATTGTAATTGGTATTTTTGGAAACAGGTTGCTAGATCTTGAAATGTAACACTTGAATTTATTCAGTGGTACTTTGTTTGTATTGGTTTCTTATGTAATTTGTGTCTTTTCTTGTATGTCATTGTAAATGCGTTTGACTTAGTAGCAAGACATAATCATGCATTGATTTTGTTGTATCAGAGGTTAGTTTCAGGATTAGTTTGCCTTTGATCATGCTCCATGACTGATAGAATGTAGAATTTTTATTACATACTGTGTTCCCACTTCATAAGATATTGACGATGTTAGGATCCATTAAATACAATAAATAGTGGTTTTGAAAAGTGAAGATATATAAATCTCGTGCATTGATTTTTCTGAACTGGTGTTGGGTAATAAATAGCAAATGTTACCAAACACTTCTGTATGCATGTGTGTGTGTGTGTATTTACCTAGTTGTAATATGCAGGAAAAGAGCTATGCTCCTACTATCCCGTCTCCAAATCTACTATTATCTAGTTTGCTTTTGAAATCATGAATATTTCTTTCATTAGTGTGTGTTTGATTCACCATGATCAGGAGAATCACGCGCTGTACTTGTAATTGTCATTCATTACTTAACTTCAAAAGAGCTTAGAGCTCATAGAGAAGTATCTATGGGTAAGACTGAGACCTTTCACACATTACACACCCATCCCCTTGCTCAAAGGGAACAGTAACCGCTCCCTGTCAGTAAAAAATCCTTAGCGACCTGAGCAGGGTTCGAACCCTCTCCTTACCAGGTGGCAGGATGCACGTTAAACACTGAACCATGGGAGTGAGGTGTGTGTGTGTGTGTATTTACCTAGTTGTAGTATACGGGGCCTGAGCTACATTCGTGTGGTCCTGTCTCCGTATCTATATTTGTCCAGTTTTTCCTTCAGTTGATGTACATTCTTTGCCATTATCACCTGTTCCCTCAGTCCATTCCAAGTATCTATACTTCTTTGGAGAAAATTGTATGTGTGTGTGTGTGTGTATATATACACATATGAATGTATGTGTGTATATGTATATATATATATATATATATATATATATATATATATATATATATATATATATATATATATATATACATATATATACATATACATATGTGTGTGTATCCACAATAGAAATTTGCGTGTGCAATAGTGGCAAGTTTGACAAGCTGTGTAATGGTTTGTGGAGCTTGAGTGTAGCAGGGAAGTGCCACCAGAAAGGAAGTGTCAAAAGTTCAATCTCAGAATCTACTGATAGTCACCAGCATATTCAAGTAATAATGTATGTACTCTATTCAGTGTACTCAAATTTATATCATACATAAAATAAATGGAAGTGTGGTTCTGTATTACATAACTACTAGTATGGATCTCATGAGAGCTGATGAACTTGTCATAATCTTCAACTCGAGAAAATATTTTTATATATTTAGAAAAAAATATCAATATGAGGTGGGAAATACAGTGATTTAGTGTTTTTAGCCATTGTATTACAGTATGGTAATTAGAAGGCTGAAATTTTAATTTTTAATTTCCTCTACTTGACAATGTAATTGAGTAGCTTACATATATGCAGTTCTTCGGAAAATTGACTCAACTTCATATTGTACGTATTATTTTTTCC
>JAPQNM010000044.1:14054585-14104585 GCA_029783475.1 Metacarcinus magister
AGTCTTCTCAAATAAGAAAAATATTATTTATGATAAGAATTAAAAGATTTGGTGCAATGCTTCTTTGTAATGTGGTTTAAGAGTTAACATATTACATATACATATATGCATATATTTTTTATTTTGATAAATAATGAACCATTGAATATTCAGATTTGACTAAAAGGATAGACTGCCGCCCTCCTATGACTGTGTATAGTGCAGTGAGGACTTTGTTATTGGAGACTTTACTCTGAAATAGATTCCCTCTTGGTAGTACAGCTGGCCATTCGGCTCAGACAGAGATGGCATAAGTAGTAACCAAAGTTGGGCATTAAAGTATAATCCAATTGCATATCATCAAACGTTATTTCACCAAACTGAATTCATATTAGGTCTTCACTAAACCTTTGTATTGTTTAGTAATTTTTCTTTAAATTGTTCAGTAATAGAATTGCAAAATTTATAAAAGGAGATTCTTGAATTTAGCATAAATCATAATTTTCTATGGATTTTGAAGCTTTTTTTCCTTTTTATATTTTCTAAAAATAGTCATTGTTATGAGATTATTGTTAACTTCTAATAATTCGGTAGTTTATTAAAATTGTCAGGTTATTGATATGGGTTTTAAAAATTGGAGTTATTTGATGATCATTATTGAAATCATCCTTTTATGTTATTGTTGCCCAACACTTGTATAGTACTACCAAACTGGCTGCCTTTGTCATTCTAAAATTATGTAAGTGTCATATTCCCCATATAATTTGAATTTCATTAATTTTGATATTATTTCATCGCCAGTGTACAGATAAAAAAAAATTTACTACAGAGAAAAATGCCCTACTGGAAGCAAACTGTGAGGTGAATAAAGACGGTTCATTGTCAGGATTTGAGTCCCGGTGCAGCAAAAACACAAGGCATCAATGTTAGCAGTTGAACTATGAATAATCCCTGATAGCCTAAGTGGAGTTTGTTGACCATGCAATTTGTTACCAAAGCCCATCTCTGTCCTGAGCCAAGTTTCCAGGGATGCTTTAGAAATAAAAACCACATCAGAGGGACAGTTTTGAACACCAACATCCCTGGTTGCACTGTACACATTTTATTAGAGGACATTGCTTATCCTCTTTGTGGAATCTGTATATATTATATTGAGAGAATATCTAAAGTGTATTCTCACGTTGGCTTCCTCTAGTTCATGTTAAAGGAAACTACTCCAAAACATTTGCTTCACTTCGGTGAGTACAAAACCTGGGCTTCGACATGTGATATTCACCCGATCCGAAATTGCCAGTGACAGAGAGACCTCATTTACTGCTGCCATTATCATGTTGGCATGGATAGATGAATAAGTATACGATAAATAAAAGTGCTACATAACTTGTAGTATAACATAGCATAACAAATTAAATGTGGATTTTCTAACCGATAAAAATGTTAAATCAACTTCACATGGTTTGGAGAGCAGGTTAGATGAGTGTCTCCAAAGTCAGGCATAAGTATTCATTACTATTTCTATATCCTGTTTTTGATGTTTACATGATGTCCTTTTTCAAACCAAAGATGTATAGTTTAGAAATGAAGTTAAAAGTATTAAAGATTATGGTCATGCATCAAGTGTTTCATAACCTTCAGTTTTATGTGTTCTAATCCTCTCATTCTCCTTCCTCCACTTTCTCACGTACTCTTGAGGTTTATCCTGATATTTTACCACACTCATATACACTCTTTGCCAATTCACTTTCTGGCATCCTATATATGAAGATTGTGCCTCAATGGTGCAGTGGTTAGCACGTTTAACTACGAGTCCGCTGGCCCGAATTTGATCACGGACGAAGGCGGGCGGCGCACAGCTCACCCAGCTACTCATCCTCCCAAACGGGTTGGTAGATAAAATGGGTACCTAGGGAAACCTGGGGAAGGTGAACTGTGGAAAGTCGGATGTCACAGTGGCCCTGTGTCCGGGCATAACGAATTCATTTTCACCACAGGCTCAAAAGCCTATGTGACGGGAGATGAGCCCCCGCAGCTACGTGCAGCTATAGCATTAATATTTGTAAAGTGAAAACCTCATGGAGCATATGGCCTAGGATACATGTTCCATGTACTTTGAAGTCAGCATTCTTTGGCCTTCTGAGTGAAGAATCATATATTCTAGAGATGTTGGTCTGTGAAATACAAAATGCACATTTTGAAAATCGTCATTTTCATAGAAAATGACTGAAGGATTTTTATTATGAGTAAGTTACAAAATCATATTTAAACTTATCAAGTGACTCAACAAGAATGTTTGATCAAAAATAAGCAAATAAGCACACTACATGTTCTGTTCAGAATTGTGAAAGGCTTACTTGATCACACTATTATACTAAGGTCTGCCAAGTGTACAGTTACCTATCCACACATTCTGATGACCATAGATCATTTCACATGATGCAGCATTGTTGTCAAATGTCTTCTCTGCAACCTTTAACTCTGGATTTATTGCCACCTGAAAGTGTGAAGTAAATGACTTGTTATTACTTTCATACATATCATAGAAACTAGAAGAATTACTTAAACCTAAGTAAATTGTGAGTAAGTAAACCTGATCAAAAGAATGATCACTAACCAACACAGAATTAAAGGAAAATTGCATACATATGTCAATATGTATATGTTATATAGAAAGTTAAGATTATGTAATAATGATGCACTACTTGATCCTATTGGGAGCAAATGTTTGATAGATGTATAGTTGTAGTATTGATGTATGATAACATAATTTCAAATATTATACATTAGTTTTGTGTGTAGATATTTGAAGTATCGACTTCTAAACCTTATTAAAACATATTCATGGCAGCACATACATATCATAAGTTAGAATAAGAAGATGGTTATTGTATCTTAAAGTTTATCTCAGGATCATGTCCCTTAATTTATTGAATTTTTGTTATCAATAAACCTTTAGACCCAAATCATTCTACCTGTGTGGTTACATACTGTGAAAAACTATGTACTTTTTCTATAATATAAACAGAATATGACTTGCCTTGAATGTATATGTGCCTGGCTTGAGATCAGAGATATCAACCCACTGGCAGTCAATATTGTAGGCGTAGGTGTCAGTGCAGCCAGGACTGATACCTTGGTCACCAAAATTGGCACACTTGAACACAGGTTCCACATCTGGCAGACAGTTGTTGTCCTCGAGACAAAAAGAAGCTTTATGCCCTTCTGCTACTCGGTTTCCTTGAGCATCAATGATGTCATAATGAGCAAACACTTCCATGCTATGATAGTGCCTGAAAGAATAATGGTCTTAGTGTGCATAGTGGAATTTTGGCTTATTGATTTGTTATAATGATTACTGCCATTATTTATTTGTATATTTTTACATATTCAATAATTGCCTTTTCATGCCTCGAGGTTGCATTAGGCAGGTGTTGTATTATTTAAAAATTTCATTTTACAATAAAACCTTTTTTCATTTTAAAATTCTAGCTCTCCAAAAACTCTATATGTATAAAATGAAAAGCTAAAGATAAATGTCAGAGGTAATCCCTCCTAAGAGACCTTCACTCATAGTGCAAACAACATGGTAAACTTTAAGTTAAAACTCATACTGTGCCTTACAAGTGAAAGGTAAACAGATTATGCAGTTTAATCATCACATTCTTTGCAACACAGATGTTGTACCCTGATTCATCATCATCATTATCATTCTGAAAGACTCCATACATGCTGATTGACTTACATATGACAGGCATGCCACTCCCAGTACTGTTTGGGTAGGTTGGGTCTAAAAGCTGCGTCTCCTTGGTTGAATATCCTGGCAGTAAAGCGCAGCAGCCGTCGAGTATTTAGGTGCCACCCATAGCCACTCTTCTGTGAAGGTTGATGAGCAAAATGATATACAAGTCATAATGTGCTTTTAGTTATGACAAAAAATTATTGCTTTGATTCATTGATGTACGAAGCTTTTCTTATATTGTGCAGACCATTCTGACAGATTTTTATAAGAATTATGTATATACTTTTAATGGAAACTATTTTCTGAAAATCAGGAAAAATCGCAAATCAAGTAAATGTCACAGTATGTAGTACAAATTCTGCTCATGACTGGTCATTAGAAATAATCAACAACTCAGTCTTACCTCCACCTCTGCAGTTGAGGTAGCCAGGCAGTTTTCTTCCATGGCACATTGCAGGAAGAAGAGCTGTTTGTCCTCCAAACGAGCTGACCGAGCCAACTCCATGTGGTCTGGCACCAAATCTGCCATTTCTTTCGTCAAAGAAAAGTTAATTATCAGGAAATGCATCTTAAGTATTGTAAAATAAGTTTGTGATAATTTCATATATCCTGATAATTTATTATACTGATAACATTTCTCTTTACTGTAATTAACATCCCTTGATTAATATCCCAGCAATGTAGGAAAAATGGAATAACAAGATCTGAACCCTTTGTACTCTTACAATGTTAGATGAAATATCATATTTTGTCAGTGTTACGAAGCATCATATCATATATATATATATATATATATATATATATATATATATATATATATATATATATATATATATATATATATATATACTGTAAGAATAGGATACTAGGGTTACAAACCAAAAAGGTCAAAGATAATTATGAACTTACTCTTAACACAGGTGACTCCAGCAATGTTACCATCAAATATTGGATCAGGGCAGAACACATCCCCCACTGCATCATGGAGGCACTGTTCTAACTTTTTCTCATTCCCAGTGCACTTCATGCCGCTGATAACGATGTCTGATTTATTTCCTCCAAAGAAGCCTGTTCGTGAAGATTTTTTAGTGATACAGGAAACATAAATGATTTATTGATAATATAGGTTACCTAGTGACAAATTTTTTGGCATATTCCGTCTGTAGCGTGCCAAAGGAGCTTCACTTTCTCATCCCCTTATAACCATTCCCTACAACAACAACATGGTTTCCTGTGTCTTAATTATTTCTACAAATTTTCAATGGAGGCCTCATGATCTTTATTAGTTACAGTTCGAATTTCTCCCTTTACGGAATTCCCTATGCATTCGGCCGCCTCTGCTTACTGTTGTGTGAATTGATAATAACTACATAAATGTGCGTGTATTCGTCGCTCCTGTCATGAGTTTATGCATTAACAATTACAATTTATAATCGCACACTTAACTGATACAGTAAAGTCTTGATACACTATACTGTACATGGTGAAACAGTTACGTAACATTCCAGAGACAATGTTACACTACAATTGTATTTAGGTGTGTAAAGAGTGAGTGTGGCAGACTGACATCTAGGCTAACAGTGGCATGATAATATGTTAATAGAAAGAATATCAATCTTATGTTATTCATTTATAAACATTGACAAGTATGATTTTTATGGAATGTTTGTTTATTCTTACCTGTGGATGTAATACCTTGGGCATAACCCAAACCCAATTGGCGGCACACCACCATACCCTCCAGCAAGGACCAGCCATCTCCACACAACAACCCCCACTCGTCTGACCCTGTCAACCTCACTTCCACCCGACCCTCCTCGTCTGTCCGCCCACCGCGTAAACGTAACTTTACCTTTCCTTCTATTGCGTGCTGAAATAAATAAATTGTCCATAATCATATATGTATATATATATATATATATATATATATATATATATATATATATATATATATATATATATATATATATATTCTTAAACTATGGTACAGCGTACAAAACTTCAATTTGAGTAAGAAAAATAGAATTAAGGCAATTAGATATCCTATGACCCATTTTGATTTCGAACGGACATAAATATGCTCTCTCTCTCTCTCTCTCTCTATATATATATATATATATATATATATATATATATATATATATATATATATATATATATATAATATATATATATATATATATATATATATATATATATATATATATATATATATATATACACACATGTATGTATGTATTTATTTTTTTTCAACGAGTGAGTGAAAACTAGACTTTTCTAAACATAAGAAAAAATTGCATAATCTGAAACCACCCACCACAATCGAAGTAATCATTGCTCCCATCCGTGCATGAAAAAAAAAAAAAAATGAGCATGTCTTACTGTTAATACGGTTTTATTTGTGATAATTGGCTGATCTCTAGGCGGCAGAGTGGGCACCGGAGTGGTCGAAGCAAAGTGACTCTTGCAAACCACTCCTGCTGCTTCATCCCTCTCACAGTCATGGATGCCCCACCCGTCAAACTTGCACTGCGTCAGGTTCTTCTCAGTACCCATGCAAAACAGGTTATCCATCCAGAATCTGTCTGTTGGAGATGAAAAGGAAGAGTTGAGGAATCGGATGCAGCAGAATACTTCCCACAATAATTCCACAATACATGAATTACAAGAAGTGATTCTAAAATGTGGACGGAGGAGTCGTATGTTTTTAGTTATTGAATAGAGTTTTGTCTAGAACATTAAAGTCACCGAAATCACCTATACAGAAGTTATTATGCCTGTTGAACACTTTAAAATAATAACTTGGCTGATATGAAAGGGAGACATCAAAAGTAATTAGCAGGATTAATGGAATGGGTTAGAAATGTAAATGTTTAATGTTTGTGTCTACAAGTATTTAGGAGGATATTCCCTTGACTGATTGAGTGTACGTGGGTTGGCCATCTAGAGTGTGTCAAGTTCGTTATGTTATACATCATCCTAGAAAATCATGAGACACTAACCTTTAGCATGCCCGTAGACTCCACTGAATGTAACTTTTTCCAGGGCAGGGAAACCCAGAGCCTTGCATACCATTTCTCCCTCGCGTTCATCCCACTCGTCGTCACAAATGTTACCCCAATGGCCCTCGTGGAATACTTGCACGTTTCCTGTAAAGAAACAAGTGTTAGAAAAAAAATATATCAAAACTTAAGTATGAAATTATAATAAGAAAAGAGATATCTCACTTAATAGAACGTTATACCCGATACCTGCATGCAGTGTTTATACTAAGTTATATAAACGTTATCAACTCAGTCCCCAGCTTTTTCTTATTGTCTAGAAATGTAAGATATGTATTTCTTAAGACAACACAAATACCATCCACACTTCAATAATTTCAGTAAATTGATGAATTCCTCTCCAGATTATTTTAACCTCATGACCTTTGCGTCCTTCTCTACCGTCATCCTCTGTTCATTACATTGAGTATAGTAAATGATAAGGAAATAGAATGTTAGTAATTGTTCATCGTACTTTCAAGCATGAATACAGACTTAAGTAGACGTATTTAAGTATCACCTATATAGTCATCACTGACACACCTTTCAACAATCTCAGCACAACATAATATACTGCTAGAAGTCTGCAGCAGTTTAATTAAGGACGAGAGAGAAAGAGAGAGAGAGAGAGAGAGAGAGAGAGAGAGAGAGAGAGAGAGAGAGAGAGAGAGAGAGAGAGAGAGAAAGTCTAATTGTGACGCTGCTGTGGCTTCTTTTGTCAGTGTTAATTAACTGTGACCATTAAGAGCTTCATCGTCTCCCTCATGCCGGCCAGCTCTGTCCTAAAGGGAGGGGAAAGTGACCATGAGACTGATGATTGGTAACTGAAGTGTTTGTGTAGTGGAGTGACGGGTCTAAAAGGGGAGGAGAGGGAATGGAGAAATGGATCGATGAAGAGAAAAGGAGCAGGATAAATTTTAAAGTGTGTGTGTGTGTGTGTGTGTGTTATGATAAGTTTACATGAACCCACATATAAAAAGAAAAAAAACTACATATGCAAGTAGTTATGATCGTTTAGTTTTTTGTGCAGTTTATTGGAAGGTTTACCGCGTGGAAGGTCGAGGGAGTGACACGGATTATGGCTGGGTAATGAGCTTTGCAGGCTGTACATGGGCTGGCTGGCGAAGGCGAAACGGTGCGCAATGAAAGACTTGTTGTGTAGCTCATTCTGTACTCCACAACAACAACAACAACAACAACAGTAGTAGTAGTAGTGTATATATTTTTCCCACTAACTATCACCATTATGTATCATTTTCAAGCCGCAGCCGCAACATGAGTCGTTACGCTACGCTAATACTTATAGATTTCGATGAATGAACGGCTGTCACGTGGCAAGCGACGCAGGAAAACTGACGTCATGCAATAGGACTGTCTTATCCTCGAAAGTGGTGACGCCAATAATACCCACACCCACACCCACACTCACACGCGGCAACACTTACTCCCGCCCACCACCCACGCCTCCTTGCCCGTTCTCTGTCTACATTCCCGCCTTGAATACTGATACTCGGCTAAGACGAGAGAGAGAGAGAGAGTGTGTGTTAGAAATAATAAACATAGACAGTGACGGACAGCCAAGAGAGAGAGACGGAACGTAGACAAATGGACAGACTAACATCTAGAAAGATGAATATAAACAAAGTAACAGACGTCCCGACAGAGATAGACAGACAGCCAAACATACCTTTAACATAGGAAAACAAACCAACACCATTGAATTTTTATATTTTCTTGGTATTGTTTTATCACTACGAAGTGAAGATCATATTTTGGCTTTTCTAGTATCTTAATACTCAGATCTACTTCTCTCCTATAGCCGACGCCTTTAATTAATCACCCTTCGATGCCAATTAACTCATCTATGCCAACACACGCCCTGGACTGGACAGATTTAATTAAATGCATCCAGCCCTCTGCCTGTGCACGCCCTCCTCGAGTGTACGTAATTTGACACTTTCGAGCCTGAGGAGCCATGCAGTCACTCACACGACAAGAATTTCCCTTCACATAACTTTCCCGTTTAGGTAGTGTCGCTTGGAACTAACGTGCCATCATGTTTAGTTGAGAAGTCAGGGTACAGTGCTCGGCTCGTGGTCTATAGGTAGCGAGTTTGACCCTGGCTCACGGCAGCTTCTTGGTGAGAGAAGTAGCGCACTCTCGTTAGCCCTAGTACAGTTATATGGTCTAATAGCTACCGAGTTCGGGGTGATTATTTAATTTCCTTTTTTATCGCTTATACTTTATGAAACAATAATTACAATAAGCTGTTACATATGAAAAAAGAAGTATGCTTTATATGGTTTTATTGTCATATATTTGTATCTTACTTAAATCATGTTTTTATTGATTTATTTATTCTTTTTTTATAGTTTTCCATATAGCATAGACGGCTAAACACGACATCTTAATAACTGTCAAATGATGTGAATGTTTCATACCAATAGTGAGAAAAAAGTGTATTTTTTCACCGCACTAATACCAATTTTTTGTTGTAATGTATTAAAATGTATAAAAAACATTTCGAAGCAGAATGGCATCATCACTTCGGGTCCAGCAGCGTGGCAGCAGCAAGTCTCGGATGAGAGGGAGAACAGTGTGTTGATGCAGGAAAATATAGATAATTAATAAACAAATATAATTATCTAATTCAGATAATTGCGTCACCATGTGTGATTTCTAGACGCGTTTCTAGTCACGTTGTAAGTGTAGTTAAGACAGAGTTTGTACAGACGCCTCATGAAGGTTGTGAAGCTGTCTTACACATCCTTTGTTTTTATTTTACTTTTACTTTAAGAAGCTTATGTGCCACCCACATAAGTAAACCTCCTCATCGTGCTTATGTGCCTAACTTGCAACTGGATATTGAATAGTTTATGTCATACCACACCAGTAAACAAGCAAAAGAAGCCTCACATTCCTCAGGGGCTTCATTTATCCACAACCTTGCACGTGTAGTCCACTTGAGGGACATAAGCTGTCATGAGCCACACCAGATACGTGTACATTATATACATATATATATATATATATATATATATATATATATATATATATATATGTATATATATATATATATATATATATATATATATATATATACATATATATATATATATATATATATATATATATATATATACTTATACATATATATATATATATATATATATATATATATACATATATATATATATATATATATATATATATATATATATATATAGAGAGAGAGAGAGAGAGAGAGAGAGAGAGAGAATGTGTGTGTGTGTGTGTGTGTGTGAGTGAGTGTGGTGATATGGTATGGTGACGTGTAGTACAGTACAGGTTTCATACAACTACATGTCTTATCGCTATGTCCAGTAAGGCGTGCGAGGCAACTCTAGCACAAACGAATAGAGATGAGTTGAGTAACGTTCCTGATCAGCTATGTAGTGCCTGTGTTAGAAAGTCAGATGAAATCATAACTTAGCGTGACTGATGGGTTGTCTCTGACTGCATGAGAATACGAGGAAAAAATATTACAATAACATTGCACAAATATCTGAAAGTATGTTCGAGTTTTTTTCAATATTGATTTCACATTGAGTTAATGTACTCTACAGTTGGAATATACAATCATTGTATTTTGCATTTTCACCTTTGGTCAGAAAAAACAATCTAATTTCAGGTTGTTAAGAACCAAACGAGATTATCATTAATATTTAGACGTAGGTTTTCCGCCATTTTTTGCCGGAGAAGTCACCAGCCAGTGAAATGAGAGTCTGCCACACGTTTTGCACAAGGCGTGAGTGTGAGTGCGTGTGTGGGGTGCGTGAGTGTGTGAGAGGCCAGCTGGGACCTGTTGAGGATCAAGGCCACTGGAGAGGCTCCTTGAGAGAGAGAGAGAGAGAGAGAGAGAGAGAGAGAGAAAATGTTTTTACAGTAAGGGAATATCGTCCCCTTCATAAGTAGCAGGGTAGGTGTTGGTCGTCCGTTAGTCAGTTCTCCTTGCGGTTGGACGGCCTTCCCCACCACTAGAGATCCTACCCACCATGCACGCGGTACTACTACTAACTACTACGTACTTATCGGGTGGTGGGCGTGACTGATAAGAGGAGCCAGATATGAGGTCAGAGTGTGTTGAGGATTGGGGAGATGAGACAGTCTGGTGGGTGGAGTCAGAGGAATGTTGCCGTGTGTTAGTGAGTGAGGCGAGCCAAGCAGGAACATGTGGCTAGTGTTAGAGATCGTTGGATGAATATAAATTGAGGAAATATAGGATTAATCCTGCCATGTTTTAAATCTTTCTGATAAAACTTACACAAATTTTTTTTTCATGCAAATGTTGTTAGATTAGTTTGCATCTAGCGTCACAGTACCAGTGGACAGGCTGATGACTCCTGACTTGCCCGTCCTCTGGCACCTGCCAATGAGCGGGTAAGTCAAACACCCCCCTTGCGTCAGAGATGTTTCTCTAGCAGTCACTGCACACCCGCAATGACTTACTACTCCAGAGAGCTCTGTATAGCCGAGCTAACCAACGTGTTAGCAAAAATAATAGAAGAAGAAGAGCACTTACCTTCCCACTCTGCTCGGCCGTCTGTCAGCCGCAGTGCGCCCTCATCAGTACGCCTCCGTGCTTTCCTCAGTCGCCGCCGAACAAACTCTGCTCTCCTTCCCGACGCGTGTCGAAGCCTTTTGCTTCCTTTTGCCCCATCAGCCCGCACCCTCTTGCCTCGAGGCCGCCGCCGCCGCTTTCTGCGTCTGACTCCGTCAACCTCCTCCGTCAACATCATCAGCACCATCATCAGCACGAGCAAGATTGTCAGTATCCGCAGCGGAGACATTGTGACTCACGGAAGGGTGCACGTCACCAGTGTTTGTGGCTTATCATATAGTGCACTCGTACACCTCAGGATCTCACTCTCCACCTTTCGTTAGTGCTTACTTGTTCCGTAACTTTCACCACGAAAAAAATATATAATTCCTTTTAGAAATTTCAACGAAATATTAACTCCTTTCCATCATATGAAATTCTACTCTAATCCAGATTTAATTTACCAAAATTACAATCGTATGATACTCGAGGCTGCGGTTGTTTACACTCGAGTGCTGCACAGGACAGTGTACAGCGTGACAGTCGGCCCACGTTCTGCTGTGCCGGGCTTGGTGGCACTGAGTCGGTGACCGGCAGGCTGAGTGCCAGTGCCCGTCGGACACCTGACCCCTCAGCCGCCCTTCTGCCCAGTGGAAAGTATCGTACCGGAGCAACACGTAGTTTACGCTTTAGCGTACATAATGGGCTCAAGAATGCTGAATTGCAGTGCCAGGAATCTCGGCACAGCATTATGAAGGACTACCAATTTACAACCGTGTGTTGACGAATTGATGGAGGATTTTACACATTTTCTTCACGGTTACGAAATTGACCCCATGGATGAGATAGATGCGAGGGTAGGAGTGTGTGGGTTTGATGGTGGCGCCAGGGATTGTCAACAGTCGCCATGACCCTAGTTCATTCCTGCACGTGCTCTCTCTCTCTCTCTCTCTCTCTCTCTCTCTCTCTCTCTCTCTCTCTCTCTCTCTCTCTCTCTCTCTCTCTCTCTCTCTCTCTCATGTTCGTCACTTGGATTTCTGGGGCAGATCGAAATAAGATTGCACGAAGAATTAGGTCGCTACCCTCCTTACCACAGCTGAACCCAATCCTTGCAGTAGGACGACAAAACGCTGCTCGAGATAAGGACCGGCATCTGAGGAGGTTACTGTGTTTTCAAGACAGGCGACAGAAAAATATTTAACGAATACAGGCCGCGTGTCTTAAAAACCTATGTGACTGAAAAACAAGAGTGAAAATATAAACTAACGAGACACAATTAAATGATAATTTCCAACCTTGAAACTAGATAACAAATAACCGTATCTTGGTCGCCCACTAGAATATCATGTCATGTAATAAGGAAGAGTCATGCAAAGTAAAGGAAGCTGAGTGTCGCAGGGAATTCACATCAGTGACTCAGTAGTGCATTTGTAGAAGGGTCACTCTTAATGGTCGAGTAGAAATTGTCCCTAATTGATCTGATGGAGGACCAACTATTTCTTCTAATCTGTGACAGCTTAACAGATCGAAGGATGACGTAGAAATTGACTAGCCGAGTGACTTACTGAATAACTAACTAATTAATGAGTTACTGATTGAATAGCTGACTAACTAACTGACTGTCTAATTAACTCACTGACTAACGAATTATAACTAACTCACTTAGTGACTAACTCATTAGTTGACCAACAAACTGAGTCACTAACTTACTAACTAACTAAACGACCAACTAATTGACTGAATAACTAACTATGTAAGTAACCAATCGACTGACCTACTCACTGATTGACTAACCGACTAACTACTGAATCAATGAACAAATTGTTTGATAGAGAGAGAGAGAGAGAGAGAGAGAGAGAGAGAGAGAGAGAGAGAGAGAGAGAGAGAGAGAGAGAGAGAGAGAGAGAGAGAGAGAGAGAGAGAGAGAGCGCGAAAGAAAGAGAGAGAGAGAGAGAGAGAGAGAGAGAGAGAGAGAGAGAGAGAGAGAGAGAGAGAGAGAGAGAGAGAGAGAGAGAGAGAGAGAGAGAGAGAGCGAGAGAGAGAGAGCGAGAGAGAGAGAGCGAGAGAGAGAGAGAGAGAGAGAGAGAGAGAGAGAGAGAGAGAGAGAGAGAGAACCATTAATGAAAATATAAATGTAGAATCGTAATCTTTTTTTCTGTTTTACTTTTTTTTTGTGTGTGTGTGGTGTTGAAGAAGAGATATGAGAGGTAGGCGGCTGGCAGGTACAGAGGAGCTATCCCTCCACTCACTGATAGCGATAGAATACCAGTTCAGCTGATGGGGAGATTATAGAGTCAGTGATAACGATATGAACCACCTTCGATTTCGTCCTAGTTAACAATTGTGTGTTGTGAGAAGGAAGCAAGCACACGCACCATGTAGCTTTAGAGGGAGATCACGACCTTTAAAAAGTATATTAAGGTGTTTATTGAGAATTTCTGCATTTAAGTGTTGGTGAAAGTGTGAAGAACAGCAACCTTAAGGGAAAACAATGTGACAGCCACTTGTACTAAAGGAGGTTTGGCCCGAAGTATGAGAGGATCGTGCGTGTGTGTTCGGTTCGTATTCTGCAAGACAGTCACGAGGGGGTGTTGCGGCTGCTTCCCGTATGCCTCTTTGATGGGCTCACTGTCATACACTCCTGTTGCTTTGCTTTCTTACCATGGACAGGTCAGCATCAGAAGGGAATGGTAGTAGTAGTAATAGTAGTAGTACGTAGTAGTTGTAGTAGTAGTGGGGGTGAGTGTTGTGTCGTTAGTGATTATATTAGTAGTTGATGTTGATTGATGATGATGGTGATGGTGATGATTCTTGCATAAACCAATAATAAGTAACATAAAGAGTCGTCTGGCAGAGGTGTGACGCCCCCTCCAAATGACGCCATGCATGTTGTCACGTAATCCCATTCCTGACTGTCCTGTCACTCCTATGTTCCACTAAACATGGAGGGGCAACAGTACTGTAGCCTTTCTCTCCTACTGACCCAGCAGAGAGTTACGCATGAATGTGTCGCACTGAAGAAAAAAAAATAGGTCTAAACACACTACGTTCACTTTCGGTGCACTAGTGAATAGCTGGGAAGTGACGTAAAGGCTATGGTGAGAAGCTCTAATGTTTGCACCAGACAACCGGATCGCCGCGCCGCCCCTTCCCTCAGCGGGGACACCACGGCCACGGCTCACTGCTGGCGATGTCACGGGTAACTGAATACTCGGCAGAGGTATTGTTTTACGTCAGGGAAATTGATATTGGATCATCTACACGAACTGAGCCCGATTAAACACTAGAGGTGATGTAATTGCTTAAACGAGTGAGCCTACGTCATTGTGAATGTTGTAGGGTTGGGGCGAGGAGGAGCAAGGCGTGGCGTTGTGTGGGAGGCGAGGTTACCAGGCCAGGGTCGAGTGCCATAGTCACTGCCACTTCTTGTGTGTCGCCCTCTTACCCTTGTCGTTACATCATTAGCATTATAATGTGAAAACTCTTACGTTTATTTAGTTCGAATTTTTTCTTCGTCTGGAGATAAATATACAGTTCCATAAAACTAACACTTAAACTCGATATTAATAGATTTGGAGACACGACAGTGCGAGCATAGCTCTTTTTCTGTATGTTACAACTAGGTAAACACACACACACACACTGCTCAGGTCGCTTAATTAAGGATTTTACATTGACGGAGCGATTACTGTTCCCCTTGAGCCAAAGTGACTACATTAGTACAATATTAGTTCATGTTTGTAAAAAGGAATATCTGTCAATTTAAAAAGTTGTATTTTTATTTGATTATACATACATGTTGTTATTAACTAAATCATATAGCATAATCTGTTTTTTGCAGGTGTTGGCTGCACAGTCCTCAGAGAGATGACAGGAGAAATCAAATGTATTCTTCCACCAAAACCACCTGTGTTCATGCATCTTGAACTCATTCCACTCCATCAGAAAAAAAATGAAAGTTAAGTGAGAGATGAAGATAAAAAAAAATGCTAACACAATTCTCTCAAAGTAATGTTTGTTTAAAAACTTATGCCATTTCAAAGATTTTAAGAATACAAGACAATTTTGTTCACCTTTATGTAATATTTGTACAATAAACCAAAACATTCACCACAGGAAGAGATAAACTCGAGACAGATCTGATCATAATGCTTCAAGAATATAGTCTAAATATTCTAATAGTAAAGGAAGTTGGGTAAGATATAGTTTTTTTCTCAATATTAAAGCTTCATTATAGAAAATCAACCCTACGTTCCATGGGAAAAATGGATACAATCTGTCATAGAGAAAGTTTGGACCACTTCAATTTAATAAAGCAATTGAAAGTATTTTACTTGAAAGTACAAGTTGTTAGACGGGCAAGTGAAGCATCAGATGTACTTGCACAACTTTGCTCTCACATAGATTTGCTACAACAAATAACTTCCCAAGACAAATTGGCCCAAGAACTCTCAAAGTTCTGTCAGTCATTACAGTCTAATACAAATTTGGCTACTTGTTTCCTAATTCAGTTTATGAATTATATAGCATCAACCATAGACTTGGAAAAGAACTTAGATACAATTAAAGAAGCTATTCATTATTTGCTTCCTTGTATTCATGTTGCATTGAAGAGTCAACCTAAAACACAAGCCTTAAATGAGATTCTTAAAAATGACCTCTTTCTTAACTTGTACAAATGTATAATAAACACTTTTAAGAGAGAAACCCTGTACCAGGAAGATTCAACTGCAGATATCCTGAAATATCAAATTGATGAAGACAGAACAGTCAAGGCACACATAGTAAGAATGAATCAAGGAGACTCTAAAAGGATATTTAAAGAGACTTATGGTGACAATGGCAACATTGCAAGTCTTTACCTTATTTATGTGTGGCAGATCTATATGATTTATGAGATAAGAGAAAAGGGCTCTGTACAGTCCTCTATATACAGCCTCACACAAATTATGGAGAAATCTGGAAACTATGTAATGGTTGTACCTGACAAAGATCTGAAGAAATTGGCATTGACTGATTCCTTCTCACCAGCTGGAAAATACCACAAAATCTTAACACAAAGTGACAAAATATCAGCCCGTCATCCAATATCAGACCTAGACTTTGAATGGACAGACTTTCGGATCGGTGCTCTATATCCCAATGGAGTGGTGTTCCTTGTCAACTCTGCATCATGGAAGAACCACCTCAAGAATATTTCCACTGCCATTGAGAGTCTGGAGGTGAAGAGGTTCTTAAGATTCTCACCTGCACTTGGTTCAACCTTTGCTTTGCCACTAAAGGTGAGATACATTATTATGTAAGTAGTTTCATAATGTGATGGAATGTTTATTACAAACACTCAAGACTTTGGAACATAATGACTATTAATCAATCCATTTCCTTTAGTTAATTTGCTGATTTGTATTTTCCTATTCCACTTTGAAAACCATCTTACTTGTGTGGGAAAAGGCAATATGTATGAAACGTCCCCTAAGACAAGACATTTTAATGAATATATATTTTCTAAACAGGCTGGTGCAAGCATTCACAAGAAAATAGAGAATGTGAGTTTCCTCCGTGTTCGAGTGGTGAGGGTGACACAGTCTGTTTGCCAGGTGTATGGGGTAGACACAGGTAGTTTACATGAGTGCAGAGCCAAGGATTTGGTGCTCTTACCAGCTTCCATCATAAACCTCCCTCCCTGTGGACGATTGGCAAGGCTCCCTGGTCAGATACTTATATTTTTTTTATCCAATTGAATATAATGTGTGTGTCTTCCTATTGATCATGAATTTATGATTTTTCATGAAAATATAATAGCATAATATTCTTATTTTTTCTCTTATATTTCATGATCAAAGCTTTTAAATGTACTTAGAATTATGTTAGTTATTTATGTGGTCCACTGCATCCATTGCATACTTCTGCATTGTTTTTTGAAAATTGTGAAATATTGCATTATAAGCAGGTACAGTATGTATGGTAATACGTACTTGTGCATAGATACTTATGTACTTAGATTATTGTTATCATCATTATCATCTTTTTGATATATTATGCTTACTTGGATCAGCCTTTGTCACCTGATGGCAGCTCACAAAGAAACACAATTACATGCAACTCGTCTTGATTTGGTTAAACCTTCATTAAGAGAAAGATAAAAAAAATAACTGTGGGAAGAGCCTGTTAATGTTTTCAATGCCTATTTCTAAATTTTGATGTATCGTGTCTTCAAAACAGTTGTGCCATCACCAGTTTCGTCATCAGTGGCTCCTGCATTGTCCCTTGTGGCAGCATTAACCCAGCACACTCACCTGACCCTGAGCCTCTCACCAGAACACATCCGGTAAGTGAGCTACAACATTGATTAAAGTCACTTCTATTTTAATTCAGTGTAGTCAATATTAAACGGGAAACTCAAAAGGTTAGTCTGCTTTTCGTAGTAGAGATTACCTTTACCTTCTAAGCTACTTCCCTTTATGGGGATAACAGTGTGATATGTATGTATAGATAGATAGATATGTTATTATTATTATTATTATTGTTATTATTATTATTATTATTATTATTATTATTATTATTATTATTATTATTATGATCATCATCATTATTATTTGTTTTATAATCATTTGCTGTATGTATTGTTTGTTTATGTATTATTTATTGTTTACTTATTTATTTGTTGATTTATTTTTCAAGTCCGACCAGTCTTTGGCTCCAAGTACCAGAACTAAACCTGCCAACCTTGCATTTCTTAAAGGCATTGCAACACCTACCTGCCAGTGATCATTTCTTGCCCATTATTACATCTGTGGCTGTAGGTATGTTTTCTAAAGAACACGGTGGTACTTTATTGAATATACTAAAAAAGATTAAAGATGAAGATGGAAAAATCTTGAAATGAAATCAGTGAGGGACATTGTTTCCTATGTGCATGAGTGACAATGGAAATCATCTGTTTATTATGCAATATTTATAATAAGCAATTATTATCATCAACTTTTAAGAGAATACTGAAATTTACGATGTGTGTGTGTGTGTGTGTGTGTATATATATATATATATATATATATATATATATATATATATATATATATGTGTGTGTGTGTGTGTGTGTGTATACACACATATATTTATTTATTTATACATATATATATATATATATATATATATATATATATATATATATATATGTATGTATAAATAAATACCTCGCGAGAGAGAGAGAGAGAGAGAGAGAGAGAGAGAGAGAGAGAGAGTGAGAGTGAGAGTGAGAGTGAGAGTGAGTTTATCTAATTTACTTATATGTATGCCTTGTTGTATGCTGGGTTCAAACTCATTTCGTCCTGTATCCATATTTACTTTTATTCAAGTTTTATTCTTAGATGTTCCTTGCTCATCCCACCTCAGTGTCCAACTCATTCCAAGTGTCAATATGTTTACTGCGTGTGTGTTTTTATATTTTGATGTTCTACTTTTGCTTTGCAGATCATCTACTGAGACTGACAGAGGAGGGCCAGCCAAGCCAGGAAGCTATCACACTTATCTCCATTCTGACTCTGGCAATGCATAAATCTTCAAAAATTTCTCTCATGTTAGCCAAAAGAGGATTATTTACAGGTATGTTCAGCCCTTTGATGGGGCTGTAAGAATACTACCATCATATTCCCTACGGATTGTAAAAGGCGACAAAAATGGACAGAGCGAGGGGTCTGAGAAGCCCCTCCTCTGTATTCACTCCTTCAAAAACACAAGGCGCAAAGAGGAACGGGAGAATAATGTCTCCCTGAACCCTAAATGCCTTGTCTTGGCTACATCCTTTTAATGGAAGATTGATGCATTTTTATGTTACACTACATGGGAATTTTCATTGGTAAGACCCATATTAGGTATTGATGTATATCATTATGTGCTCCTTATGAGAATTCAGTTATAAAACTACCTTCCTGTTTGTGAGGAACTGCACCTGCCTCGTCTTCCCCTAATTAGTGGTTGAACTACCACTCGTCTGCCGGCGCTTGTTCACCGGCTTCCCCGCCACTACCCCCACCCCCTTGTCCAGGGGTAGGGGGGTAGTCTAACCGAGCCAAGCTCCACGCCACCGGCTTGGAGAAGGACAGAACGCCTCAGCTCTCACACCTGACAACACCTCACCACCTGCTGCTGGTTCTCAACATTCCGAAGGCATTTCTGGAGACTTGGGCTCCCTTCCAGTGTGCCCTTCAACTGTACCTACACCATTCGACCCTCCCTGCTGTCTGAGGAGCAATCTACGTTGCCGAGTGTTGCTGTCACGCATCTCACCCTCAAAACAGCTGTACAGGGAGTTATTTGGGGGTCATACCCCTGCTCTGGTAATTGTTTACGAGCAGTTCGTCGTTGGTGATTTATTTTGGCTTTTAGCCTACTGTTTGCTATTTGTGTGTGTGTAAATGTATTCGGGGTATCATACTCCATGATTTTTCTTCCCCACAACTCTATAAAAAGATAATATTAATTGGTAGTCACCTCGGCCCTGACATATTGGCGACCTCGCCAGGATAAGAACTACCAATTATTTATTATCATTTTACAGATTGTGAGTTGTTATCTGTAAGTCGCTGCTGCGCGCCGTTGCTGCCTGAGGCCCGGGAGTAATGTTATGAGTGTTTTGATTGCCGTCAAACTCTTGCTTTTGCCAGATTTTTGCACGTGAGGTGTTGTCCAATTTTTTGTTTTTGTATTGTGTTCTCTGTGTGGTCTTCTCCATGTCTTCCTTTCAAGAACTGAAGGAGCAGGGTGAAACCCTCGGTCTGCAGGGCAAGGAAATTGGCCAGTGGATCCTTGAACAACAGAAAAACGAAAGGGAAGAAAGACAAGCTGAGAGAGAAGAAAGACAAAGACAAGCTACGAAGGAACGAGAAGAAAAACAAGCTGAAAGAGAAGAAAAACAAGCGGAAAGAGAAAGAAAAGAAAGACAAGCTGAGAGAGAAAGAAAAAGAGAAGAAAGACAAGCTGAGAGGGAGAAAGAGATCAAGCTGGCAGAAATTGCAGCTAAAGGTAAGCCCTCAGTCCTACCATCACATGATCCTGTTTCCAGACCTAGTCTAGCACCATACAAGGATGAAGAGGACATTGCCAACTATTTAACTAGGTTTGAGCGTGTGGCCGAGATGCTGGTTTTACCCAGAGATACCTTTGCCGTTCGTCTGGGTTGCCTCCTTACTGGTAAAGCTGCCGAACTCTACACGTCCCTTCCGTCATCCACCACTGAGGATTACGAGTTACTGAAGCAAGCCTTGTTAACAGGCTTCAGTAAAACTCCAGATGGCTACCGGGTGGATTTCAGGTCAAACAAGATTAGAGTAGGACAGAACTACCATCAGTTTGTTACCCAGTTATCGAGGATGTTTGATTCTTGGGTTGAGTCTTCCTCTGTGGCCAATGTTTATGCTGATTTAAGAGAGTTTATCATCTTTGACCAATTTTTGTCCTCCTTATCAGCAGAAATACGCCTATTCATCAAGGAAAGAAGGCCTACCAAGCTGAAGGAAGCAATACAACTAGCGGATGACTGGGCATCCGCCCACAACGCCTATCCTAAGGTCTCTTCCAACAACAACGCTAAGAAAATCTCCCCTCGACTTGCTACTCCACTCCAGCCTCTACCTTCTCCTGGGAGTCAGACTCCCTCAACCGTGACTTGTCACAATTGTGGGGAAGCAGGACATATACGACCACGCTGTCCCAGGAATCCTCGAGCATTCAAGGATGGAACTACTACCACGCCCCCCTATAAGGTTGGATTTTGTTTAGAGGACCATAAAGTGGTTAAATTCTCAGTTACGGGGACTATTAATGGGTCATGGTCTTCCTCTATAATTAGGGATACTGGATGCTCTGGAGTTGTAATTTCTGGGGAAGCCTTGCCAGACATTGACCCATCACTCTGCCCCAAAGTACAAGTTGCTGACTATTTGGGACACATCGACGAATTTCCTGTCGTTAAGTGTTACTTACGGTGCCCATTTTACACTGGTTGGACAGATGCTGTAAGGGCCCCAATTAAATTTGCTAGTGCTCTAGTTGGGAATATTCCCGGAGTACAAGATCCTGATAGTCCTGATTCTCTACTCAGTAACGACAACCCTCTTCTCCATAGTGACCATGACCAAGCCACCACTGACGTTTCTTCCCTACAAGATCCTCTGTTGCCTCCTGATGACTCGCCTTCGCCCGGAACTTCCCTCTCCTCTCAAGAAAAGGACAACCGCCCTTCTGGATGTCAGCATCTACCACCAGTTGAGTCCTCCACTACTCAAGTGTGTGCTGTGGAGACCAGAGCCGGTCGATCTAAACGGGTCCACCCTCTTGTTCTGCCTAAGCTCCATCCTTTGACTGTAACCCCTGATGAGTTTCGTCAACTTCAGGAATCCTGTCCTTCCTTGACGTGTTTACAGTCAAAGGCTACCACTCAAGAAGTTGAGAAGGCACGGGATGGTGCCACATACCAGTTCATACATGAGGACGGCCTCCTGTACCGAAAATGTCTCTCATCGGATCACCTTCAAAAGGTAAATGGTTTATCCTTGGTTGTTCCCAGCGATTGCCGTCCTGTCATCCTACGTGTTGCTCACGAAGGTCCTTTGGCTGGACATTTCTCCCACCGGAAGACCCAGATGAAGGTCTTGCAAGACTTTTATTGGCCAGGGATGTGTGCAGACATCCGGGATTACTGCCGTTCCTTTGACAAGTGTCAACGTATGTCGGCTAAGGGTAGGATACGTCCAGTACCTCTTCAACCGTTACCTGTCGTAACTGAACCCTTCTCCAGAGTTGCCATTGACTTGGTAGGTCCCTTGTCTCCACCATCTTCTGAAGGACACCGTTACATCGTCACTCTAATTGATTTCTCCACTGGGTTTCCAGAAGCCATGTCTCTTAAAGATATTGACACCATATCTGTATCTGAAGCTCTGCTAACCATCTTCGCCAGAGTGGGAATCCCCAGGGAAATACTTTCCGACCGTGGGACTCAATTTACTTCCCAGCTTATGGCAGAGCTACACAAACTACTGGGAGTAAAACCCATCTTCACCACGCCTTTCCACCCCAGCGGAAACGGGCGAGTTGAGCGGCTGCACGGTACCCTGAAGTCTGCCCTTCGGAAGCTGTGCTCTGATAAGCCCAAGGAGTGGCATCGATATTTAATCCCTACTTTGTTTGCCCTCAGAGAGATCCCTAACGACCGGACTGGATTCTCTCCATTTGAACTCCTCTATGGCAGGTCAGTGCGGGGTCCCCTCTCGGTGCTCCGTGACCTTTGGGAAAACCGTAGGATCCCAGAAGATGAGAGATCAACCTTCCGTTACGTCATCGAGCTACGGGAGAAACTGACCGAATGCGCCCAGCTTGCTGCCAAACATGCGGATGTGAGTATCGCCCGGTATAAGTCTTACTTTGACGTAAGATCTCAAGACCGTCAATTTCAGCCAGGCGATGAGGTATTATTACTACTGCCTAGTGACTCCAGCAAGTTGTTGGTTGCTTGGAGTGGCCCTCACAAAGTTTTGGAAAAACAGGGTAAGGTGGACTACTTGATCGAGATAAGAACATAAGAACATAAGAAATGAGGAGACTGCAAGAGGCCAGTTAATGACCTACACGAGGCAGCTCCTTGCCCCCCACCCTTGGAATAATCCAATATTTAGCCATCCCACCTGTCATTCCTATCCATACTCTGATCCAACCGTCTTTTAAAGCTATCTATTGACTCCGCACTTACTACGTGTCTACCCAGCCTATTCCAATCGTTCACCACTCTGTTAGTGAACCAATATCTACCTATGTCTGTCCTGAATCTAAGTTTTTCTAGCTTGTACCCATTTCCACGTGTTCTATCCTGACTACTAAATTCTAAAACCTGATCAATGTTACCCTTATTAATTCCTTTTACCCATTTGAAAACCTCAATCAAATCCCCTCTTGCCCTCCTTCTCTCTAGGGAGTGGAGATTAAGACGTTTTAACCTATCTTTGTAGGGTAAATTTCTCAGCCCCTGAATCATCTTGGTCATTCTTCTCTGGACTGCCTCCAAGGAGCCTATATCTTTCCTATAATAAGGGGACCAAAACTGAGCTGCATAATCTAAGTGGGGTCTTACTAGCGCTAAATACAACCTCAGAATGACCTCAGAACTCCTATTTGTCACACACCTACTAATAAATCCCATTATCTTGTTGGCTCTATTTCTAGCTATAATACACTGTTCCCTGGGGCGCAAGTCACTGCTTATTTGAACTCCTAAGTCCCTCACACTATATGACTTTCCTAAGGTATTGTCATTTAATGTGTAGTCTACAGACCTATTACCTTTACCTACACTCATAATGCTACACTTGTTAACATTAAACTGCATCTGCCATTTCTCTGACCACTCGTACAGCCTATTTAAGTCATCCTGCAGCATCCTAGCATCATCTAAATTCTTTACCGGTCTTCCTATTTTTGTGTCATCGGCAAATTTACTGATATCACTGTTTATTCCTGTCTCTAAGTCATTTATATAGATTATGAATAACAATGGTCCTAGTACTGATCCTTGTGGTACCCCACTAGTGACATTACCCCAGATGCCCAGATGCCAAGAGGACCTAAACTTTACCACGCCAATATCCTCAAGAAGTACCACCGGCGGGCCCAAGTTAACCAGCTACAAGTCCTCGACGAGATTTCACCTTTAAGCGAGCCCAAGGAAAAGGGTAAGTCATCCTATTTTAGTGAGGGTATTGATGATTTACCTGAGCTTGCTTTAACACCTGATGGTCCAACTAATGCTGAAGAATCTGTCATTAGTCCTGCTCTCACTTGGAACCAGTCTGCTCAGGTTGAAGACCTCTTTCTCACATACCAGTCTACTTTTTCGGATCAACCTGGCTGCACCAAGACTGTCGAGCACAACATCACCCTCACTACAACGGAGAGAATACAAGCGAAGATCTACCCGGTGCCAATCCATCTCCAGCACTACTACCAGGAAGAGGTTGAGCAACTATTGAGTCAAGGAATCATCCAACCTTCAACCTCTCCACACTGCTCTCCGGTTATCATGGTCAGGAAGTCCGACGGTACGTATCGGATGGCCATTGATTACAGGTTACTCAACTCAGTTACTATTTTCCATGCTGAACCATCCTGCAGTATTGAGACAGAGCTGCATAAGTTCGTTGGTGCTGAGTTCTTCTCAGAGCTAGATTTGAGTAAGGCATATTATCAGGTTCCACTTTCTGCCAAAGCTCGACGCTTCACTGCGTTTCCAACTCACAAGGGCCTGATGGAATTTACTCGGATGCCTTTTGGTCTTGTTACGGCCTGTGCCACTTATATTCGCTTAATGAGGATTGTGCTTGCTGGCTTGGCCAATGTTTCTTTTTATTTTGATAATATTTTTGTGTATTCATCTGATTGGCCCACTCACATCTCTGCCCTCAAGTCTGTTTTAGATAGACTACAACAAAACGGTCTGACTGTCAAACTTAAAAAGTGCCGGTTTGGAGCAGAGTCCATCAACTATCTGGGATTTGTTTTGTCCTGCGACCATCTTCAACCACAAGTTGGCAAGTTGACTGCCATCACCTCCATGACTCCTCCTACCACCAAGAAGTTACTCCGGAGTTTCCTAGGTTTGATATCATTTTATAAAGCTTTCATTCCTCAGGCCTCTGAGCTTACCGGCCCCCTCTCTGACTTGTTGAAGAAGCCGGTACGGGATCCCCTCCAGTGGACTGAAGATCTGCTTGAACGGTTCAAGCTGCTGAAGCAAGCCTTGACTTCGGGACCTATTCTGCGTCTTCCGGACCCCAGCCAGACCTTCGTCCTATGTACCGATGCTTCAAACTATGGATTAGGTGCTGTACTCCTACAGTACCATGATGATCGTCCACATCCCATCTCTTACGCCAGCCGGAAACTACTTGACGATACTCTACCATCGAGAGGGAATGCCTGGCCATCGTATTCAGCATTCATAGGTTTGACTTCTATCTTCGAGGTAAGGAATTTATCCTTGAAGTAGACCACAAGCCTCTAATATACCTTCAGAAATTCAAAGGTAAAAATGATAGAGTACTACGATGGGCTTTAGGTCTTCAACCCTATAAATTTAGGGTTGTTCATGTTGCCGGGACAGACAACATTGGAGCCAACCTTCTCAGCCGGCAATAGCTTTTCTTTATTTTGTTTTCCTGCACTCCAGTCTTTTACAAGTTTTGTTTCCTGCACTCAAGTATTATAAGTTTGTTTATGTCTCCTGGTCAGCTGCAGTTCTTCGACATCAGCTGTGCAGCAGATGTTTTAGTGGGGGCATGTGTGAGGAACTGCACCTGCCTCGTCTTCCCCTAATTAGTGGTTGAACTACCACTCTCGTCTGCCGGCGCTTGTTCACCGGCTTCCCCGCCACTACCCCCACCCCCTTGTCCAGGGGTAGGGGGGTAGTCTAACCGAGCCAAGCTCCACGCCACCGGCTTGGAGAAGGACAGAACGCCTCAGCTCTCACACCTGACAACACCTCACCACCTGCTGCTGGTTCTCAACATTCCGAAGGCATTTCTGGAGACTTGGGCTCCCTTCCAGTGTGCCCTTCAACTGTACCTACACCATTCGACCCTCCCTGCTGTCTGAGGAGCAATCTACGTTGCCGAGTGTTGCTGTCACGCATCTCACCCTCAAAACAGCTGTACAGGGAGTTATTTGGGTGTCATACCCCTGCTCTGGTAATTGTTTACGAGCAGTTCGTCGTTGGTGATTTATTTTGGCTTTTAGCCTACTGTTTGCTATTTGTGTGTGTGTAAATATATTCGGGGTATCATACTCCATGATTTTTCTTCCCCACAACTCTATAAAAAGATAATATTAATTGGTAGTCACCTCGGCCCTGACACTGTTTTATCACAGTCCTGTCCCCAAGTGCCAACCTTTAAAAGTTTGTTAAAAGCTAATTTATCTTTCAGCAATGTGTGAGGCAGCCCTTACATGGAGGTGTGAAGAACCATGGGAATGTATCGAGGCTTTGTTAGGCAGAAAACAATTCATAAGACAATTCCTTGGTCACTCCACTAATGCAGCACATCTTGCTACTCCAATAAAGTGAGAAAACTCTTCTTAAAAGCTGCTTTGTTATGTTTAATTGCTCTTCAGCATCATCTGTTAATGACATAACTCATTCATAGCCTTTATTAACTGGTACCCATTGCCATGTTACTATTTTCTTCAATTGCCTCTTTGAAGTGAGCAGTTGCTGCCTCATGAACTCATTATATCCTTAAAACTAGTACACTCATACTTATTGCCTTTACCTTTATACAAAGGAACTACACATGCACTCGTCCAATCAACTGGTGACATACTGGTCACAAAACAGACATTTAACATCTTCCTATCCACTCAATCACAACACTTGTCCCGCCACTTTTCAAACATTTTACAACACATCCATCCAAACCTGCAGCTTTCCTTGCTTTCCTCTCCTTTACCGCCCCCTTGTACTTCCTCTTTCGTGATTTGTGCGTTATTCAACCTTCATAACACCTTCACTCCATTTTCCCTTCCAAGTGCAACAACTTCAGCCTCTCTTATCTTCCTCTACATTTGATATTCCTTTAATATACTCAACTCGTGTCTCCTTAACTGCTTCCTTTTCAATCAACATTGTACCGGCCTCTGTCTTCACCTTTTCTTCATTTCCAGTTGTTCCCTTTCAGAAATATGAAGCAACTTCAGCATTGCTCAACCAGATCCCCAGACAACCTTGACACCTCTCCAACTGTGATGCAGATGGCAAACCTCACAACTCCAAATTATAACTGGGATTTGATCATGCGAACCACTTTCACCGTCCCCCAGCTGGTCACAAAGCAGTGTCCTGGCAAGTGGTGCTCCAACATGGATGAAGTTTTGCCCAGTCATAAAAGTAAGATCAAATAATATGAGTTTTAATTTCAGAAAGCTTAATTGTGAATTTGAGGAATTTTTTTTTTATGGTTCAATCAAGTAAAGATTAATAGTAGATCCTCATTTCATTTTATATTTGCTTTGTAGACATAATTAATGGTTATCTGATTCATTAAACACTGGTGTAGTTTATGATCCACCTACCATAGTGCATGGTGGCTGCATCCATTAATTATAAATCAGATTTCCTAAGGAAATGTATTGTAGTAACACTAGATCCAAGTCGTTCCATTCATTGAAAAAAAATCTGAATCACCTATTTACTAAGTAGATGACATTTTCATCCAGTGAAACACTATCAGTGTTATAAGAAAATTAGATTAGAATTATTGTGTACTTTATTTGTTCATTATAGCTAATCATATTTGGCTCTACTTTGAAACGTCATGGACTATTTCCTTTCTAATAATGTTATATTCCACTTATGAATTTGCCTCTTTAATACACATTCTTTTCATTGTATATCTTAAATTGGCAAGGTTTCTTGTATCTATTTCTTTGCTTAGTTGGTCACTTTGAAGAGCTTGTAATAATTGAGGTATTTTTGTGTTCTAGGTATCCTTCAAAGAGGTCATTTCTTGGGTGTGAAGACTGACCTTACCCACCACATCATACAAGAAAGGAATGTTCTCAGCATCTGCTCTGATACCTTACTGGAGGTGAGTGTATGAACCCAGAGCTCTTTTATGCTCTTCATTCATTCTGATGCCAAACAGGAACATTTTTCCAATCCCTCATATTCATAAAATTCTCCTGGAACTCTTAAGATGCCCTGTCTTTTGTAGCCCCTTTTGAGGGTGATATAAGCCATATGTATATATATATATATATATATATATATATATATATATATATATATATATATATATATATATATATATATGTGGCTTATATCACCCTCAAAAAGGTGCTACAAAAGACAGGGCATCTTCAATTCCATCTCTTCAACTCTTGTCTGGTTTCCCTTTACCACATCTGTTTTCTCTTGGGAACAGTCAATTCATTTGTTTCAATTTTGTGCTCTTTTAGCCGCATGTCCTGCACATTTCTCCCCCTGCTGCTTTATTATTTCTAGTGTCCTTATTTTCACTTCATTTGCTATTTGAATTTAAGTAACTCATTCTGCTACTTTATACTATTCATTATCCTCAGATTATTTTGGGAATGCTGAACACACATCTTGGAGGCAAGATCTACATTGGGCTAAACCAGTTTGGAGTGGTAGAAGGAGTCAAGATGACCAGAGACCAGCAAGATTGCTTTCTGCTTGGTAATGAATTACTGGAATTGCTCTCTGATACTGTAGTTCCACTCCTTTCCTGGGGTGGTGGGGAGCGTAGAGGAAGGCAGTCCTTGCACCTCGCTAACTCATCCATCTTGGGTGTTCTGACAACCCCAAACACCTCTCCTGTGTAACAATACAGTGGTACATTCACTAAGGCCAGCTGGTGTGTGGTTGGACAGGAAAAGTCCACTGAGGTGTTCTTGCACCCTCCTTAATGCTTAAACTTCTATGGTCCTTCTTGATCTTTCCCTTCATCTTTCAATGGTCCTTCTTGATCTTTCCCTTCATCTTTCAGCTTCCACTTGAATTGCAAACAGCGTTGTCTAGCATAGTATAGTGTTCTGATGTTGTAGGACTACATAGAGGGAGTGGCCGTGATAGAATAATAATCCATATTAAACTGCTTTGGCTAAATCTCAAGTCATTATGTACTAAATTTCTAAATATTTGTGTCATGTGGCATCAAGTGTTTATGTAACATTCTAATATTGCATTGTTCTTCAGGTTTTTGCAAGGTTGTGACATCAGACATCTGGCCAAGCCTGTTGCCCTGTGACTCAGTAGTTCACTTTGTACCAGTGGTGCAACATGTTGCAGCTTCTCTTGAACCAGAATTTCCTTATTTTTTAATTATTCTAACAGTAAGTTAGTCTGTTTGGGTTATAATGTAATCTTGTGTACGAATCCTAAAAGATGTATGGTCCAAAAGAAAATTACTATTTTTCTGGATACCTTATACCTGATTATATTAATATTTCAGGTAAAGCCAGAGCCGCAACAAATGTACTTTCCCAGAGGTCATCCAAAAACGCTTTACATGAGAGATGGAGGTGTTACCCTCACACTACATGGATCACGGCAGGCTGAATTGCTCTCTAAATCTCAAATTTGGGCACAGGAGTTAGAGCAACAAGTAAAAGAAGAAAAACAGGCAATGCTACAATTAGCTTTAAGCAGAAGTCATCAGCATTAACGTAAGTAAGCAAGCATCAGATGTTTGATGAAGCTTGATCAGTTTTTTATACAATATTCCATTTTTTCCTTTTGCCTGTTTATTATTGCGTAAACTATTTCTGATCTCTTGTGACAAGGGGGCATACATATGCACACACAATGTCTTGGGTTAGGAAAATTTCACTTTAGAGCAATATTTATTTTTCTATTTATTTTTTTGTCTTTAATATCTGTAGCCTTAGTCTGTTTTTATAAATACACACACACACACACACACACACATATGCATTTTAGGTGCAATAAATATAACACTTATATAAGCATGGCCCAGATTGGGTCAGTGAACATTTCTTGGCTATTTACAAAATTCAAAGTGATACGTGGCTTTAGTCATAATATTAAGGTAAAGTGGGGGCACACGCTGTAACTGCATGTTGCTGTGGGCCCTCATCTCCTGTCGCATCTGCCTTTGAGCCTGTGGTGGAAATTAATCCGTTACCCCGGGACACAGGGCCACTGTGACATCCGAGTTTCCACAGTTTACTTTCCCTAGGTTGCCCTAGGTACCCATTAATCGACCAACACGTTTGGGAGGATGAACAGCTGAGTGAGCTGTGCGCCCTCATCTGGGATCTAACTTGGGCCAGCGGGTTCGTAGTCAGACGTGCTAACCACTGCACCACTGAGGTCATAATACTGCTTGATATTAACTAGTATCGTCATCAACTGTCAACTTCTTTCCCTCCTCTTTGGTGAAATAGTCCCTGAGGGCATCAACAGCACGGCGGCGATGAGAGATTCCATTCTTTGTAGTACTCTTCATCTCTGCATAGGTTTCATCATAACCTGCAAAATCCAACTTGCTTGTGACCTACATATACTTTCATGTTACTTATCATACTGACCTCAAACTTGCTACAAACTTACCTCTATTTTGATTTTAATGCATAATGTGCATGTATGAAGTTTTGAAATTTGTTCATTAATAATCAAAAATACATATCAGAGGAAACAGAGCCCCCAACAACCATACTGACAATCACTCATCATTACCTAGTACTGTTTTCTATTCACTGTGAAACTCAGATAGTTGCATTTCATGGATACACAAGATCAAATATAGATATCAATCACGGTACAGAATAAAGAAAGGTTGGTTTGACTTTTCTGCTAGTAAAGATCCATTACAGCATGATGTCTCAGTATACACATACCTGTAGGCAGAAAGCATGGGTCCCATCCAAAGTTATTGTCACCACGAGGTTCAACAATTGTACCCGCAGTTCTACCATGGAAGAGAAGCACCTCCTCCTTGGGGTCCCCAGAAGAATATGCAAATGTGCATACTGCTTCAGCTGACTGTAAATTAAATTGTGATAATTATTATTCAGCTCAAAATATTATTCTTAAAATAAAAACCTCACATTCAATACCAATAAATCAATGTACCATATTTTTGGGTGTATTAAATGCACCTCAATTTTCAAGGCTATCTTCAGGCAAAATAAAATGTCTAATTCAAATTAAATAAAGGTCCCCTAACAGAACACAGTTCTAGTCATTTTGTATAATAATGCATTATCTTCAGCCTACCAGAAAAAGAAAACAGGCCTAGGAAAGTGTAAGTCCCGGCAAACATTGTGACGCAGGACAGGGTAGGGTAGGGCAGGATTTTGTACATAGTTATTTCAAATGTAGATCTGCACATTGGGATGCAGGCAGCACAGGATCGACTCTCAAATAAACAGGAGGTGTTGGGGAAGATGTGTTTTGAGGAAGCAAGAGTAAGGCTCACCACACAATTCGATGCAAGGCAGGGCAGCGCAGGATTCTGTATCTAGTTATTTTCAATGGGAATACATGATTGATTGAAATTTAATTGCTGCAAAAATTACAAGTCTGTGTTCCAATGTTCAGACTCTTATATGAAATAATTAGATACATAATCCTATGCTGCCCGCCCTGCATCACAATGTGTACCGGGCCTAAAGGTTGATCAGGTTAGTTCATAGTCCTTTCTGTATAAGGTATGCTATGCCTAGGGGGGCATAACATTTTTTACCTTCAGCAAATAGGACGCTGGGTGGTTTCGAGACCTGTTTTTTTCTGGTGGGAGGGGGAAAGTGTGTCTGAAAATATAATAAAATATGGTATACATAGAACTGTCCATTATTTGACCCTGTGGCGGGGATAGCTACAATACTACCATTTGGGACGAATTTAAGTTCTCAGCTCTTCCAATCCACCATTTTGAGAGAGAGAGAGAGAGAGAGAGAGAGACTAAAAAAATAAATCAAATCAACATTATTATACCAAAGGAGTTTTGTCACTCACCTTATCCTCAAAACCTGCTAGCATTCTATGAAGACCTGCAGGCTTTAACTTTTCCAAAAACCACTTTATATAAGGACCTGAAAAATTAATGTACACAATAAACATTTAACTGATACGACAGAAAAATATGAATACAGTATACTGCTATACTAATAAAGGTTACTTTGCCAACAACAAATCTAATATTCTTTCTTTGTCTGGATTTTCATGCAACTCTTTTCCTGCACATGTAAGGTGGCATAAGAAAAAAACATAAAAAGAAAACAATAAGACATTTGTTGTTTCTTCCTTGTTTAGTGGAAAGTACTTCATCCTTAAGGGGTTCTAAGCTTAATGATCTTGTCCAGGTTAGTTGTGTTTTCTAATCCTACTTGTCTTTGCGATAATTTATCATGACAGATTTGGCTCAAAGAATACTATTTCTAATGAAAATAATTTAGCCATCCATCAATTAAAAACATCTTGTTCATCCATAGAAGTGATCAGCTATTGCTCACGGCTTTTTGTCAGCTATCCAATCCGTATGAGAAACAGGTTTATAATGATGATATTGATAGATATTTTTAATTTCTTCCATTTTCTTGGTTGTCATTGACATTGCATTGCTTTATGGATTCCTGTAAAAAACAGGAATCCATAAAGCAATGCAATGTCAATGACAACCAAGAAAATGGAAGAAATTAAAAATATCTATCAATATCATCATTATAAACCTGTTTCTCATACGGATTGGATAGCTGACAAAAAGCCATGAGCAATAGCTGATCACTTCTATGGATGAACAAGAAGGAAAAGGTAAAATGCTTACAATCACACCAAACCTACCTGGTGACAACACTTTCTTAATAGCAAGGCAAGGCAGAAACGCATTACCATTTAAGAAGCAGAACCCCTTGGGCTGAGTACAAACAATTGTTGACCAGCACAAAATTCCAACTTACCTGGCAGACCGCCCATAGCATTAAAACAGAGACATGTGTCCTCCACAATGACAGGACCCTTGATCAATTCTACAGCTGCCTCACACTTCTTCCGGCTCACGTCATCTGCTTCCCCCTGATACTCTGGCAGGTCAATTTTTTTGTTCACTAATCTGTAAGGTGAGAGTCTTTAAAAGTCTATCCATCATTACTTTACAGCATCTTTTATTCATTACATAGAATCAATTTCAATTGAGTGAAATATACGACAGGGGTCCTCCAATTCACTTTGTCCCCAAAAAATCCTCAACAGATTTCCTTTTAGATTATGCTCACCTACTATAAAAGAGCAAGTCATTTTTATTCTTCAGTGGTAGCAATATACTGCTACAAAAAGCGATTGACAGTGTTGCCCATACACGTGCAAAATTATTTTCCCTCAGTACATCATGGTCAGATCATAACACAGTTGTAATGTAATACTGTATGTAGTGTATTCATGCAGTTATTCTGATTATCTGATATACAACATTTAGTACAAAAACATCACAGCAAATTAATATTCAAAATGAATCCTTAGAGAAACAGCTATACCACAAAGTACTAAATAAAGCCTATAGCAGTTAATAAGAAATTATAAAAGGATTACCTGAAAGGAAATGAGTCTCCTAGAATGGCCCTGACCTCCTCCAGCTTCTTGGCATTTCCAGTCACAAATACAAGAGCTCTTGTAGCCATGGTATTCTGAAACACAAATTTTACATAAATTCATACACAAGTTAATAAACTTAACCATAATTTTGAAAGACTCCATACATACTTGCAAATGTAATGTCATAGCATTACAGTTGTCTTAATATTTAACTATAGTTTTTGACTCATTGTTCCCTCTGAAAACGTCCTAGAAGGGGATGGCCACAGCAGAAGAGCCTCCACCTCTCTCTATCCAAACATTCCCTCCTTGCTTGTTCAAGCACTACTACTACTACACTCATCACATTCCATTGATAGAAGAACTCATTTTTTTGACATTGGGATGTTCTTGTACTTGTTGGGAATTTGCTTTGGCCGTGCAGGCTGTGGTGTTTGAGTACTTTGAAGGCCAGGCCAGGGTTTTGAGAGCCACCTAAGAGTTCAGTTATTGTTGGTCTGCGGAGGTGGAGAGATGACAGTGAGTGGAGGAGTGCCATGTGGTGGCGACTGGCGAGGACACTGTAGTAGGAGGTGTTCTGGGGTGTGTGGTTGTGTAGGGCACCAAGGGCAGTGGGGGTCATCAGTCATGCCCAGCTTGTGTAGGTGCGAGCTTAGGCGGCTGTAGCCAATTCATAGTCTGACATTAGGATGTTTCAAACCGTACTTACTATTTTAGTGTCGGTTGATGATGATGATTCCGGCCTGCTGATCAGACGAGATCTTGATCTTGATGCCAAAGGTGAGTTGCCAGCTGAGTTGCGGAGGCCTTGCCTTTGCAGCGGTGTCTATTTTACATTGTTTTATATTCTGCGACAGGATAATAATAGAGCAATAGTAGTCTATTGCTCTATTATTTTCCTGTCTCTTGTTTTCCACATTTTGTATAGTATTTTTTTCCGTTCTATACGGTACTGTTTGTATAGGAATTGTCCAATGGTTTCTTCACTATTTTCTTCATATAGTTATTGTAACTCATGTTCTTAATTCTTTCACTGTGGTAGTCTGAGCAATATAATAGGAAATGTTTCAGGTTCCAGGTCTTTGTTAATTCCACATGTTACGCACTCTGCGTTTTCATGTCTGTCATTTTTGGTTGTTCAGTGGTAAGCAGTTTGTTTTAGTAATAATAATAATAATAATAATAATAACAATAATAATAATAATAATAATAATAATAATAATAATAATAATAATAATAATAATAATAGTAATAATAGTAATAATAACTATTATCATTAGTAGTAGTATTTTATTTCACCCGAAGGCATAAGCAACACGAACAGACGAAGTACAAAAAAGTGACAACTAAATAAAGTAATAATATAATAATACTGTTTTGCTATGTATAGGATTATTAAAGATGGATGGTTGTCATAGATGGTGTCTTCTTCAATGTGTTTCTTCCATGTTTTATAGATCTTAAGTGTTGCTTCACTATTACCTTTCTCCTTCCAGAATCTTGTGTCCTAGTGTGTTATTGTGTGTGTGATTGTTTCTGTGATTATAGTTTAAAATTTCTGGCTACCTATTTCTAGTGTGTCCATATATTCCTTAGTTATTTTGCCTTATTTTGATATTGACATGTTATATATTGTGAAACTTTATTTGAGTATTATAGTTCATTGTTGCAATTTTATATACTTCGGTAATATAACAGTTTTCCTTCCATAATTCTAATTTTCATTAATGAGGTTCCCACCTTTCCCTAATATGTTTTCTGCAGTTTATATATATATATATATATATATATATATATGTGTGTGTGTGTGTGTGTGTGTGTGTGTGTGTGTGTGTGTGTGTGTGTGTGTGTGTGTGTGAGAGAGAGAGAGAGAGAGAGAGAGAGAGAGAGAGAGAGAGAGAGAGAGAGAGAGAGAGAGAGAGAGAGAGAGAGAGAGAGAGAGAGAGAGAGAGAGAGAAAAAATCATTATGCAGAAAGTTTCATAACAATAAACATATGAACGGAACATGAGTAACAATATTAGTCATGAACCTTTTTCAGTCAGTATTCCATAACTTTATCTTATCTCACTCAGGTGACCTAAGTGATAAGCTACGTATCTACACATACCAGTGTCAGGTACTCAGATACATAGGTCTTTCCTGTGGCTACAGTGCCTCAGGCCTCTCTGTATCCCCACGCTGCAAAACTACACCATTGCGTGTCGCTCAAATACCGGTGAAGCTTAAGAGGTTTAAGAGGTGCACGTGAGTGAGCACGACTGCCAGCTGATGGGGTGTGGGCGGTGCCTTATCAGTGCCTTGAAAGTAACAGGTGCAATACTACGCTTTATCTCGAATCCTTCACCACTTTGACGCTTCACCGGATGGGTTGGTCTGAGACGGTGTTTTTTAAAGGAGGTTACGTGAAAATAAGTATGGTTTAGAGTACAGTTATGGGTGGTGTCAGCTGGTGGCTACGGCTCCCTCACCCGCCGCCAGAGGGCCTCCCAGCACTGAGCTCCAGGAGTCGCAACACGCGTAATCAATAAACTTTAAAGTAAACAAGAAACGTACGTATTTTTTCATGTTATTGAGAGAGAATGTTTCACGTATACGTTGAAGTTACAAACGCAAGTGTTACGTAAGAGGTATTAGCAACTCTGGTGTTAATTGAAGTATTTTATTAACTCTCACTGCGGCCAGCCCTCACACCCACTGGCTTATCAACAACAGTGAAGATAGAACGGTGGCGGCGGACGCCGCTCTGCCTCACCTTACGTCAAAATATGCAATATTGTGTGTAGCACTAATTCTTGGGTTTAAAAACAGTGTATATATAGTGTTCACATCTAGTCGTGCATGGAAACTAACTCGCTGCATGGGCCAGTGAAGCGTGTGGTGATAAGTTTTTACTCAGGAAGTGTTATATCTCTCAGCAACGGATGTTTTGTGTGATAAAAAGGTCTACGGTTGTGTCATGGCCGCGACGCAAGGATACATTAGTGGGCAGGAAATCCCATTAGATGATCTCCCCTCTTGGAAAAGAGAACTGATACTTCGTAAAAGGGCCAATGCAAGAATACACGGAGCAATGGGCTTGCCTGTCCCCACACCGATGGCGGGTAGGGGACGAGGCTCGCTGAGTGGCCCGTCATCGTCTACACCATGCTCACCGAGTGGCCCACAGGAGGCTATATGCTCGCTGAGTGGCGCAGGACCCCCCCTCCCCAGCGCCAACACAACAACGGCAGTCAGTTCTCGTGCTGTGAGTGTGCGGGGTGTTGTGCGCTCCGAGGATGCGTGGAAAGACCGAAAGTATGCTGTAGCAAGTGATCCTCCCATTACCACTGTGAACACCACCATGCACCATAAGGGCCTGCACGACGAGGGCCCGCGGGTCACCTCGCCTGCGTATTCCTCCATCAGTGGCACTTATTCCGCCGAGGACGAGGAGTTGCGGTATGGTCCGGGTATCGTGTCCAAGCTCAAGAACCGGTACATGAGCCTTGCCATGAGGGAGAGTCGCTCTAGACCCTCCCTTCGCAGGTTCAGTTCCTTGGAGGATCTGTTGGACAGTGAACCACGGGGCACGATATCCACTAAACCCCGTGCTGCCCCTGACGCGGCTCCGAACCACCGGCGGGAGGTAATGCGACGGGCTCGTTCCGTGGACTCCCTCAGCAGCAGGTTGGCCGAGGACCCGAGGCGGGTTCGTACACCCGCCATGGCCAAGAGTAAATCTGCTTCAAGTCGCCTCCAGTCTAGTCTGAATCCTCTCGGAAAGGAAGACGTTATCATCATTGAGACAAGCAAGAGTGTCGCTGCTCGGGAACCCCAGGCAGTCAACGGAGCGGCTCCCCGTCCTATGGAGCTCTCTCGCTCTCGCCAGCTGTCCTCCTCCAGTGTGGGCGAGGAGGAAGACCTGCCGCCCCAAGACACTGTACGTCACGTCAAAAAAATATTCGAGCACTCGAGCAGCAGACCTCCACGGGGCACGGCGGCTCGGATCGCTGCCCACAAGGCGGCACAGTCCTCTAAGTCTAACGGCGTGGCCCCGGCCTCCAAGCCCGCCCTCAAGGCCAAGCCCGCAGTGGTGCCCCCCCGCAAGGTGACACCCCCCTCCGGCCCCTCCCATTCCGTCACTATAGAGGAAGCGAAGATTTCTCTGAAGAAGGTCACGCAGGTGGTGCGGCCAACCCCCAGATCAACACTAAGTGTAAGGGCAGCAGCCCTGAACGGCGATGACACGGCTGGCGGTGTTAGTGGGCAGAAGGCTGTGGGCAAGGAGAGGGTGCGGCTCGGCCTGACCCCCGTCACCTCCTCAGTCACTGCTCCTATGGTGAACGGTGACCCCGCGCCCAGGCAAGCACAGGGCGAAAGTTGCAGTGCAGGCGAGGTGGAAGAAGGGGTGAGGAGGATATCCAGCACCGCTGTCTCAAATATCAGGAGTGAGAGTCATTCTCAGGAATTTAACTTTACTGATCATGCTGTGAGCTCCCCAGCTGTCCCCAAGCCAGCCTCCCCGACCCCCTCTCCGCTGCCAGCCTCCCCGATAGCTTCCCACAGGGTGCCCTTACATTCCCCCTTAAGTAGCAAAGTTGAGAGGGTTGACGAGAGTGATCGTGTTCACCTAGAAAACCTGAAGAACGTGGAAAAGTCTCGGTCGCCGCCCGTGGATGTTCACACCACCCCTGTCCTGCCTCCCAAGGTGGAGTCGCCTCCACAGTCCTCACAGAACGCTGTCAAGCAGGGCAAAGTGGAGACTGGCGTCCCAGATTCCAAAAAGGAGGGAAAGGTCTCTCCCAAGAAAGGTTTTACTAAGAAAGTGGAACCCAAATTCGAGGTGCGATCGGTGGGGGAGACTAAGCCCGCCAAGCCCAGTCCGCCCCCCACCGAGGAGCTGATGAGGGAGGTGGGCAGAGGCGGGTTGGTTGAGGCTTTTAACAAAACGCCAGCTGGTGGCAGTCCGGGGAGCGTCCTAAATCCTACCAAGCCATCAGCCAAGCGGGACCGTTGGCACCAGCAGGAGAATAACACGCTGGTGTTTAACTTCACCACCAGCAAAAAGGAGACTCCGGACTACATCGAGAATGACGGCGTTGATCTGTCTAGGAGACGTCCAGAGGTAAGTGGGAAAGGGAACACGGGGACTGGAAACAGCTGTGCTCACGTCATGGTGAGTCGTGGCTGCTGCTGTTACTTTCACACTGTGGCTGCTCTCTGGCCTCTCTTACATTGCACCACTACCTCCACCTTGCTTCCACTCCCACTCAACACCACAGTACTCACTCACTCACGCATTGACCACCTGCTTACGATGCTACTCATCACCACACTGCTCTTGCTCCACTACTCCCTCAACACACTACTGTCCCTCACTACTCACTGCCCTCCCTCCACCTCGCTGCTTCACCCGACTCAGACGCAGACGTAACACTACCCTCACAGCTTACAATAACATCACCATGCTGCTGCACAATAAGGTCTTCAACGCCTGCAGCAGTTCTCTTGCTATCTTACTGATGCTAACAATGAAATGTTCATCGCTACAGATCATCCTTTCATGTGTTATAATTAGTAACACATCTAACTTTTACTTCTAATTTGTCTCTAACTCCTAATGTTCGTGTGTGTCTCTATGGTCCTCGGTCGTAACATCTTAATTCATGGCTAACTCGTGGTCCAACGTGTCTCTAACTTGTATCAAAACTTGTGACTAAAACTAGTGTCAAAGAGCCATATATCTTAAACTTATGGCCTTACTCATAACTAATTTCCAACCCTAACGTTTGTTTTAAAATCCGTGGCCCTAACTCGTCGTGTCCAGCTCGTGGTGTTAAGGCTCCTAACTTGCATCTAAAGTGTGGTGGGTATGTACTACTTATATACATAATATCGAACTTTTAATCCACACACACACACCTCTTAACTCGTGGCCATAATTCTCAGCCTTGATGTTTGCCTCTTAATTCGTGTTCCTAACTAGCAGCACATATATACACCTAGGTTCGTGTCATCTTGGTGTGAAGTGGTGTCAAGGTGTTGGTGGTGTGGCGGTGTAGCTAATCATACGACATCCTGTGATATCCCGTCCTTGTTGATGTGGTGTGGGAGGTGTTGTACTCGGCGTCACCATAGTCCCGCTCCTTTCCCTCTCTCCCTCCCTCTCTCCCTCCCTCTCCCAGTCAGCTGAGCCACTGCTGTTACAACCTCGTGCACCTTTTGTTATGGGTTGACTCAGGTGTGTGAGATTGCAAGAGGTGTTGGTGTTAGTGTTAGTGGTGGTGGTGGTGTGCTTCTCTTTAAATCCTCGTTGACCTTCCACCAGATGTAAACACTTTGTTTTGTGTTCGTGTGGATGACGTGTTCCCATATTCGTGTTTGTTTGATAGTGTTTTCATGTTTTTGGTATATCCTTGTTATGTGTACATGAACTACCTTGTCATTGAAATAGGACGTGTTGAGCTGTGATGTTTTAGTCAAGGCGAGAAAGTGTGTGTGTGTGTGTGTGTGTGTGTGTGTGTGTGTGTGTGTGTGTGTGTGTGTTTTGATTCATCCTCGGTAATATTGATGAAGATATTGCAGTGGTTTTGTTTTTCATTGAACATGTGAGTTTAGTGTCTGTCCTCGAGGCGTGGGGTGCAAGGTGAAAGTCGTGGTGGGTGTGTTGCTAGCGGGGCGGGGCAGGCCATTACTGCCTGGCTGGGGCAGGGCCACCACCGCGGGCTGCACCAGCTGGATTCACACCTAATATATGTATTGTAAACACTATTCGTGAATCGTGTCACTTTTTTTTTTGTTATCTATTCCGTCTTTTTAAAACCCCGTGATCGGTTATCGAGCTGGAAGGCAGAGTGCTTGTTGCTTAGTCATTTAGTTGGTTGGCACAGTGAGGGCAGCTGAGCATCCCTGACTGCAGCAAGTGGAGGTGCAGCGTGACTCACCCTCACCTGGCTCCATGTCCATATAGCGGCCGACCTCCACCACACCTGCTGCCCGCGCACCTCCAAGGCCCTGACCAATAACTTAGCCTTAACAAACAGTTGGATCATATTCTCTACATACTGTAAGGCTCAAGGGTTCAATGAGCTTGACTTATTTAGGGATAAACAGCAGCAAAAGGCGACTGTTCATTACTAAGTATTGCTCGCAGTATATATGTTACTGGTTCGCTTTTTGGTTGTGTTAGCAAGGTTTGTCATGGTGTCAGTGTGAGGGATGGCTCGCCGCTGTGTGGGGTAGCAACACCTGTGTCCCATCTGTGGAGGGCCGGACGCCGCACGTGTGGGGCCCAAGATGGGACAAACCCTAAGATAGTGGTGCTGGCTACTCAGGCACCTCCACACACACACACACACAGACACACACACACACACACACACACACACACACACACACACACACACACATGCCCTTGCTCCATCTTACAAGCTTACATGTACAGTGAAATCCAAGGACGTATTACACAAGGTCTGGATAGGATATTACAAACGATGTACAATACTATATGTACACAAAGCACAAAGTAATTATGACAGTGTGTGTGTGTGTGTGTGTGTGTTCTGCCTCCTTTAGCATCCTCGTCTTGGGTCTTGGTTCCTCCGTCAGTCAGTCAGTCAGTCAGTCATCATGGTAGAATGTTAGAGAGCCTCGTCAAGGTAATAATAACATACTAAACCAGCCACACCTTCACCGAGCAACGTGTGACAGACCTTGATTTTAACCTTTCAAAGCCACGGCAACGTCTGTACACGCATAAAACCTTTAAGAAAAAATCCCACCACTGTCACATCTCCCTCAGTCGTGACCAGCTGGAGAACAGGAATGCAGTTGTTGTAGGTTGTCACATCTCTATACTTTTTATGGTGGGGAGAGAGAGAGAGAGAGAGAGAGAGAGAGAGAAAGAGAAAGAGAGAATGACACTGATACGGAGGGAGGGAGGTGTGGGCGTGGGTGTCACTTCCTGTCGCCTCTTCCTTTAGCGAGCCTCTCAGTGCCACCAGTATCCCCCATCATCCCTGCCCTACCTCTCTCCCTCGCCCCCTTTCCCTCTCTCTCACTCTCTCTCTCTCTCTGGTGGTGTGGGAGTGCATGCCTCGCTCCCTCGCCCTCGTGTGTCCCTCTGTCCCTCGTTTCATGATGTGACGCGTTATCTTGCTGCGTCAGGGATATGCCTCTTGTAATATGTATTATGTATTAGTATTAACATAAAGAAATGGAACTGTCCCCGTGCTGTCCTCTCTCTCTCTCTCTCTCTCTCTCTCTCTCTCTCTCTCTCTCTCTCTCTCTCTCTCTCTCTCTCTCTCTCTCTCTCTCTCTCTCTCTCCGCCCCAAATTCTAGGACTCGCCCACCATGGAGGCTTTGCTCAGTGGCTTAAATAGATTATAATAATTAAGCTTCATCAAGCAACACACACACACACACACACACACACACACACACACACACACACACACACACACACACACACACACACACACACACTCACACTTACACTTATTCACTATCGGTCTTTCTGTCAGCCACTCTGTCGGTATGTCAGTCGGTTCTTGCCTCTCGTTGATGTTTGCTTTATCTGAGAGTTCCCGAGTCGGTGGTCTAGAGAGAGTTACACAGTGTCTTGGTAGGGTCTCACAAGCCGCGTCCTCAATCCCACATAAGGCGGGCTTGAGCCGGTGGGGGGGGGAGGGGCTGCTTGCGTCAGGATAGAAGGTGGGATGCGTGAGGCTCTTGGAGGTGGCTTTACTTAACACCAGCTTAGCGATGCCCTATTCAGATGATGTGCGAGGGGGATACACAGCGAACGGACGTCATGGTTAGAGAATGTGTGTGTGTGTGTGTGTGTGTGTGTGTGTGTGTGTGTGTGTATGTGTGTGTGTGTGTGTGTGTGTTTGTAGGTGAGGTAAATGCACATGGGCGGGAAGGAAGAAGGGCGTGGCGGTGTGAGTGTTCTTCGCCACCACGCCCCTCATGGTCATACCTCCCTGTCATGTGGCGTTTAGTGGCGCGGTACTTCCCCTTCACCTCACCTCGCCTCCCCTCCCTTCCCCTCACCTCCCTTCCCCTCCCCTCACCCTTCCCCTCCACCTACTGTCCTCGCTGTCGGAGTGTCCTGCTGCACTGCACGGCTCCGGTTAGGTCTCCGTGCGCCTCATTCTGCTTTGGAAGGATAGTATTTTATGACGGACGAGATGAGATAATAAAGAGGAGGGTGTATCTTGGCCTCGGCGGGTGGTAGGATTGGCGACACCACCACCACCACCACCACCACCACCACCACCACCACCACCACCACCACCACCACCACCACCACCACCACCACCACCACAGCCTCCCGCCATCTGTGCCCTTCAGTCATTAGCCAGAGTTGTTTTGTGGATACGTGCAGGAGCAGCAGAACCACAGTGGACGAAGGCCGCGGGGCAGACGTCACCTCTCGCCTGTCCCACCATGCCCAGCCCTGTCCAGCCCTGCACCGCCACCCCCACCCCCACCGCCCCTGGCCCTGCCTTGTAACTCACCCACCCCTGTATTACCTGTACACACCTGACGGTGATCATATGCACACACACACACACACACACACACACACACACACACACACACACACACACACACACACACACACACACACACATCAACTGTGGCTTTTGCACCACCACCTCTGCCTCCTACCAGTCTATAGCCTAAAGTATAGTAACTTTTAGTAACTTTGACTTAATTAAGTGTCTCAGCATCAAGGCTCCGTATGGGACATCACGCCTACGAGGACTCCGTTGGTGGTGGTGGTGGTGTTATAGTGTGTGTGTGTGTGTGTGTGTGTGTGTGTGACGAGAACAACATCCTGTCCAGCACCACCACGCTGGCATCCCCTTCCATGCACGCTGCCACACCCTTCCCGCCACGCACGCCGTCATGACTTCCACGCTCATTGAAGAGACTTAATAGATAGATAAATAGATCAGTTTATTGACGCCAGATTACCGTTCCAACTGAAAGGCATTACTCGAGAACAAAGAACAATGGAGTATAAGTCTTTGCGTCAGTACGGTACAAATGCATTAGTTGTGGGTCATAGAGCGGTGGTCTTAATGGCTTGTCTGCCTGCCAGGTTATCTGCATTCTTTTACGTTCAAGGGGAGACTTTTGGTTATGCTTTTCCTCATAGTAACTGTCTGACTCCATCTAACGCTTCACTACTACTACTACTACTACTACTACTACTACTACTACTACTACTACTACTTCCACCACTACTACTACCACCACCACCACCACCTATCTACCACCTGCCGTGCGCTTGATGATCCTTGGATGTGTAAAGGTTGTCCGAACTGTGTATATATTTCCTCTGCATATTTGGTCTTGCCTTCAGGAACACGGACGAACAGTTTTGAAATAGTGGGTAGTGTGAACAATTTTACCTAATTTTACCTACTTCTATTATCGTTAGTAGAATTAAGGTCAGTAAGGTTTTGCTGCCGAACGAGTTGTAAGAGTGGACGACAAAAAAAGTAGACTATTATACTACCTTGTCGAACATCCTAATCCTTTACTAAATATTAATTATTTACCAACATTATAAAAAAAAAAAAAAGAGGTTTTAGAAAGATATTTGCTAAGGAATCAATTTATTTTTTCATGATATTATTTACATGGGTCTCTGTAGATGTGTCTATATGAACCATGATCATTATTACAGGTGAAGCAGGTACGACCACCTCTTAATGAATGGTTAATCGTGAAGAGGTGGTTCAGTAGTTAGGGTCGTTACTGCCGGTCAATTACAGGTTATACGTTGATGGGCTCGTGTGTTGACATGGAGTGGTCTTAGAGAGAGAGAGAGAGGGTACGCAAGCCTTGTTATGTGACTGTTACACACTACACACTACACACAAACACACACACACACACACACACACACACACACACACACACACACACACACACACACACACACACAGTCCTGTTGATAGTGGTATCGAGCCGTGTCTCCGTCGCTGTCAAGTCTCTTCGCAAGACACGCCACATAGGGGTTTCCCACAACCGGTGTCACGCTTACACACACACACACACCACACACCACACACACACACACACACACACACACACACCTCTCTCCTCTCTCTCTCTCTCTCTCTCTCTCTCTCTCCTCTCTCTCTCTCTCTTTCATGCGGGACAGTTGTTTGATGGCCCGAACAGGAAGCTACTTGGGATTCTTGATAAGTCGCTTTCATGCCTCCTCTGCGGCAGGGATTCAGCCCCTCCAGTCCCTCCCAGCCCCTCCCAGCCCCTCATTCTCTTCCTCCTCCTCCTTGTCTTTCTGTTCTGGTCGCGGTAGTGGAGAAAATGCTTCGTGTCATAGTAAGTGGCAGTGGTGGGGAGGTAGGGAGGGAAGAGGAGGAGGGAGGCAGGTGACGGACATCGACAAGGGAATGGAGTGGAGTAAATGGGGGGAGGGAGCAGAGAGGGAGGAGGAGGAAGAGGAGAGAGGCAGGTGACGGACATAGACAAGAGAGTGGAGTGGAGTGAATGAGGTTGTGGGGGGAGGAGGTGAGGGTTGGAACTTCTCAAGGGAACGTTCAAGTCTAGGTACACTTCCTCGTTTAAGTTAATGGATATTGTTTTCCATTCCCTGCGTCATGTTGTGTTCGTCGCCATCATTAAGGTGTGTGTGTGTGTGTGTGTGTGTGTGTGTGTGTGTGTGTGTGTGTGTGTCGTCCTTCTTGGGTTTCCTGAAGACTTCCTTGTAATTTACCTTCGCCGTTGTTGTCTTTGCTCCATGTGTGTGTGTGTGTGTGTGTGTGTGTGTGTGTGTGTGTGTGTGTGTGTGTGTGTGACCCAGATAATTATCGGTGTAAGGCTCTTGCGCTGAAAAGTTTATATATATATTCATTTTTATGCATTATTTTTTTATTCATTTATTTTCGTCGTGCGTTGGTACAAGAAAGAAGAAGAAAAAAATGTATATATGTGTATTGTAATTCGTGATTGTTATTTTTTTTATGCTTTGTAATGTTCACTTCTGGATTTGTTTGGGTGCGTCGAGGAATTTCACAATTATTGAAACGTTAACAAAACAAAAAAAAATGCACGTAAAAATAAAAAATAAATATATATATACATGTAGATTTTTTTTTTCTTCATCATTTTATTTTGTTTTGTTTTTTAAAGCTTCCGTCACTCCTCGTGTGCATGACATTTCGAGGAGGACTTGAAGGATACAAAATAATAATAATAATAATAACAACAACAATAATATATAATGGTAATAATAATAATAATGATAATGATAACGATAATAATAATAACAACTTATATATTTAGAGTGAGAATATTATATTACTACCACCACCACCACCACCACCACCACCACCACCACCACCACCACCATTACCACTGCCCTGTCTTCCCCCTTCCATTGGGTGTCGTGGTTTACCGTCACAGTATTTCGTCCCCTTCCTCTTCCCTCTTTCTCTCCCCCCCACCCCCTCCTTCCCTCCTCTCCTTAACCTCACCCACCACAGCTTTGTCTCCTCCCTCTTCCCTCTCCCTCCTCCCTCTCCCTCCCACCCGGTAACAGCTGACTGGCCGTCCTTCACTAACACATAAAACCATAAGTAGATATCTGATTAAAGCTTAAAGTGTATACAGTGTTTGTTGCTGTTGTTGTTATGTATAGCTGTGCAGTGCCTGTGTGTGTGTGTGTGTGTGTGTGTGTGTGTTAACGCTGTCGTGCACTCCGATCCCGTTTGTCATGGCTGTGTTCTGTTGTGTTGTGTTGTGCCAGACTACATTATTCTGTACACCTGCCTTGCATGGCTTACCTTTGTGTGGTGCAGCCTGGCGTTAAACACTCCATGGCAGGGCCGGGGATTGTGCTGTGCTGTGCTGTGCTGTGCTGTGCTGTGGTGCCTTACCTAGTGCTGTAGCGCTGTACCTTTCCTTGTATGGAGCGGATCTGTACCGTAACACAAAGATAATGTGCTGCATTCCTACCTATGTTCCGCTGTGTCATGCATGTTACGTCCACCAGCTTTGTGTGTATGTATGTATGGTATAAATACTGTATGCATGTGTGTATGTATGTATGTATGTACCGTAGCTGCATGACCTCGTGACCTTTTGGTGAAGGCGGCGCTAAGTGGAAAGCAGATCAAGCCATAAATAATCATGCGCAGGACGGCGAGTGTCGGGCGAAGCGGATGTAGGAGTGGGAAGGGGATGAAGGATGAAGGACCGAGTGGAGGTGGAAGGATGGAGAGGGCAGAGAGGAGGAAGGGAAAGGATATCCACAAGGTCCTCAGTGTGTGTGTGTGTGTGTGTGTGTGTGTGTGTGTGTGTGTGTGTGTGTGTGTGTGTGGAGTGGATGCTTCAGGTGGAAGGAGGTGGAGAGAGATGAAAGGAGTCCAAGTAGGTGGTTTCTATATAAATCTTTTGCATAATGCGAGTCGTGGGAGTATGTGGAGGGAAATAAGAGGAAAGTAAAAGGGAGAGAGAAAATAGATAGATAAAAAGGAGGGGAGATAAAAAAAGTGATGAAGAGAAGAGAGAAGAAAGGAGAGAAGGAAAGAAAAGTGAAGGGAAGACAGATACAAAGAATGCGGAGGTGGAAGAGAAGAAGAACATAATTTCACACCAGATTGACATTATTATCATTATATTTTTCCACCTGCACTCTCCTTCCTCCTCCTCCTCCTCCTCCTCCTCCTCCTCCTCCTCCTCCTCCTCCTCCCACGTCACGACACTTTCCACACACTCACTTTCTCTCCTTGACTTGTTAGTTGAGTTCTTTTTTATTATATTAGTGTGTGTGTGTGTGTGTGTGTGTGTGTGTGTGTGTGTGTGTGTGTGTGTGTGTGTGCGCGCGCGCGTGGGAAGCTTTTCGTTTATTATAATTATTTCTTGTATTGCAGTTTTATGACCCCCCCAATTTAACTTTAATTAGAAGTGAACGATCGCACAATGAAATGAATCTGATCTCATTAACTATATACGTGTTTTTTCCACTTATTTTTCCACCGCAGTAATTGTTTATTTTTTTTCCCCGCCTTTTTAAAATCTTTTGACTCCACCACACTTTTCATTCCGTTTTATTATGAATTAGTGGTTTTATTTGTATTTGATTCATTTTATTTATTCATTCATTTTATATATTCACTTTATTTATTTATTTATCATTGTTCCCTCCTCTTGCCGCCCCTTGTCGCCCCCCCTTCCTGCACTCCTTATAAGTATAGATACCTGACTTTGTATGTATGTATACCTATAAACGAGTTCCGTGTCTCGCGTTTACATGACTAAGCTGTTGGTCTTCTTCCTGGTCTACGTTTACCATTCTTGTTTGCCTGTACGTACTTACTTACACTGGCCGACACACACACACACACACACACACACACACACACACACACACACACACACACACACTGGTGAACTTCATGAAAAAAGAAAATATGATAAGACATAGAGAAAGGAAGTAGAATAAACGTAAATAATTAGATAGATAGATGATTAGAGAGAGAGAGAGAGAGAGAGAGAGAGAGAGAGAGAGAGAGAGAGAGAGAGAGAGAGAGAGAGAGAGAGAGAGAGAGAGAGAGTCAAACATGCACGTCACGCCGCGAGCACTTCCTGAGAAAGACCAACTCGTTCGTATACGTGGTGTGTTAAGGGAAAGTTTACATCGTCAGGGGCGGGGCGGGGCGGGGCAAGGTAGATTTGGCGGTTTTATTTACCTATCATTTATTTTTAATTTTATTTATTTATTTATTTTATTTATTTTTTTTTTTTGCACCTGCCTACTCTTTTTTTTTCTTTCTTCTTCAATTAGTTAGTTATTGTTGTATCTAATTCCTATCTTCCAACCTTCCTTCCTTCCTTGCTTCATTCATTCATTCATTCATTCATTAATTACCTCCTTCCTTTAATTATCCCTTTGTCGTGTGGTGGTTAACAGCATCAAACTATTATACATGACCTCTCTCACTCTCTCTCTCTCTCTCTCTCTCTCTCTCTCTCTCTCTCTCTCTCTCTCTCTCTCTCTCTCTCTCTCTCTCTCTCTCTCTCTCTCTCTCTCTCTCTCTCTCTCTCTCTCTCTCTCTCTCTCTCTCTCTCTCTCTCTCTCTCTCTCTCTCTCTCTCTCTCTCTCTCATATGCAATTTTGTAATGGTTTTATTATTTGTGGTTAACTTTCTCCGTCAGAGTGTTAATTAAACCTCTTTTTTCTTCTTCCCTCAGGTAAGGCTTGGCCACATGAACCCCACATTGGCGGCGGGGCGCTGGTCTGCACCCCGCCGCGGCACACACCACATGGCCGCCACACACCCCGATACAGGTACTGGTGTTGTCAGGTTATGTGGTTGAAATGGATATGTAGTAGAAGGTTCCTGGCTGTAAAAGTTTAAATGGTTGTGGTGTAGGTGGATGAGTGGAAGTGGGTGAAGGTGGTGTGGATGCGGGAGGGTGGAGACTTAAGCTGATCGGGTGGTGGTGGTGTTGCAGCAGTGTAGGGGCGAGCAAGGGACGTGGGAGCGGCTTAGCGGGGCGGAGGGCAGGGCAGGACAAGGCTAGGCTGGCAAGGCTGGCGGGTGTGGGCTTAGAGGGCTGCAGGGCTAGAGGGGGTGAGAGATTTTTCGTTTTAACAAAAGTGTGTGTGTGCATGTGTATGTGTGCGTAAAAAAGGTGTAGTGTAGTGGACATGAATGCTTGGAAACAAACGCATCGGAAAACGAAAGGTAATATCACAGCCTCGCTCTCCACACTCCCTCTCCTCCACCTGCACCTGCATCCACCCCAATCAAACCCACCTCGCCGTTGCCCTGCCTTGTATCTTATCTCACCCTCCCATCATCTCCCAAGTGGTCGTCGTTACTCAGTAGGCAAACAAGGCCCTGTCCGGTTAATACTCCGTCCATCTTCCTACCGCCGCTCTCTATCCTTACAACACCCACAACACCGTGGTAAGAGCGACGCGTGTGATTGGTGAGAGTGGTAATTAGCGTGATAACTTACCTATCTCTATCCCTTCCCTTGTGTGTATGGATGTCTTCTATACCGTACTGATGCCGTGAACGTGTGTCTGTGCGCATGAGATACAGGTGTAGTTGATGACCTGAATGGTGACGCGTCTCTCAGATAATGGAAGTGATAGTAGCAGCGTGGGAACAGAGAGCAATGGGCCGCTTCTGCTGCCGCGGGGACGAAGGTGAGAACTGGGCCGGTGGTGGTGAAAGAAATGGTGACGAACGAGGAGGAGGAGGAGGAGGAGAGAGAAGAGTATAGGAAGACCAGGGTGAGAAGGAAAAGAAGGACAAGAATGAGGATATGGAGGAGAAAGTGGTGGCGACGAACGAGGAAGATGAGGATGAGAAGGAAGAAGAGGACGAGGACGGGGAGGTGGTTAGGGGGACAGAGATAGTCGAGGAGAATATTACCATAGCTGATTAATACATTGACTCACTCACCCCCTCCCTCCCTCCTGTCTCAATTACCCTGATGCCCCCACCCCCAGCAGAAGTGTGGTGTGGGTGGCGCGGGTGTCAAATCGAGGTGTTATAAAGGACAAGGACT
>JAPQNM010000044.1:14109585-14119585 GCA_029783475.1 Metacarcinus magister
GTTGTGTGTTGTGTGATTGTGTTTTGTTTCGAGATTATTATTATTATTATTGAGAGTTGTTGAAAAAGGGAAGTGTACTATGCAGTTTGTTGTTGTTGTTGTTGTGTATGCATCTGAAATATATGTTTTATATTAAATATTGTGTTTAAAAGATGTAGGATGATGAGGGTAACGAGTGTGCGTGTTGTGGTGGTGTGTGTGATAGTTTGCCTTGAATGTATTTAGTGGTCTGACGAGTGCAGTGCAAGGATACGTAACCTTTTTTGATTAAATGAATTTCACCACAACACTCACTCACTCACTCACTCATTCACTCACTTACTCGTACGTACGTGTTGATGTCTTGGTGAGGCCGTGTGGTCTGAGCTGCATGCATTACAATAGACAAGTGGATGGCGGTGATATAGTGGTGGGAAAACGGGCTATTTATTTATTTAACTATTTATTTTATTTTCTGAGGGAAGGGAAATAAGTGAGTGTTAAATTTGAAGTGTTGGCTGGTGAACTCTGGAACATTCTGCCTCTTAATTAATGTGTTTTGAAGTGTGGAGTTAACGAGTAGTAGGCGAAGCAGAGACAGGAATACAAAATAAGAAATCAAACAATAGAAGCAGGAAGAAAAAGAAGAGGAGGAAGAGGAGGAGGAGGAGGAGGAGGAAGCAAGTGTGTCCTTCTACAGTGCTATATAAAAACACAAAAATCAAAGGCGTGAAATATGTTGTTGTTCCCAGTGAGTGCATGAACGAGGTAGCGAGACGGAAAGTGTGTGTGTGTGTGTGTGTGTGTGTGTGTGTGTGTGTGTGTGTGACAAGGAGGAGGAGGAGGAGGAAATGCAAAAAGAAGAAGAAGAAGAAGGAAATCCCATTATAAAAGTATTAAAAACTGTTTGAATATTGGAACAAGTCTGCAAACCATAAAATTTGACGGAAAATTACTGGGAAGACTTGAAGGAGGAGGAGGAGGAGGAAGACGAAGGAAGGAATATGACTGAGAAGACTTGAGGAGGAGGAGGAGGAGGAGGAAAAATTACCAACCTCATAATTTCTCTCCGTTGATCCGGATTAGAAGAAGAAGAAGAGGAAGAAGGTAACTTTCCCTCTATTCTTCTCTTATAAGGGAGCCACTTTTCCAGTATTAGGGTGAGGTGAGGGGCACTTATAGCCACCTGCGTGACTGCCTACAGACGTGTGTTGCCCGGGGGGGCGGGGGGGGACAGGTATGTAATGGGTGCATTGACTGGTGTGTAGCGAGGAACTGTATGTGTGTTGGGGGGGGGAGGAGAAGAGGATGTGTTTGTTAGCAGGTGTGTGGAGGGACATTGCGTCAGAATCGTCATGTTTGTAGTGAAGGTAACAGTAAGTCGCTAGAATATTGTGGAGGAGGAGGAGGAAGAGGAGGCGGAGGTGGAGACGGAGGCGGAGGCGGAACAGTAAAAGAAAGTAGTGAAGGAAGAAAAAAGATTAATAGATAGAAAGTTGTAGAAGGAAAATGTGAAAGAGGAGGAGGAGGAGGAGGCTGAAGAAAACGAGGTAGAGGAGGAGAAGGAGGAGGAGGAGTCGTAGCAGTATTTTAGGCATTGTTCCTCCCGGTAATGATGCCGCAGAAAGTTGAGGAACGTTCATGCGACAATGGCACAAACCTAACAACTTAATGAGACGAAAGGCGGTGAATGTCTTGCTAGGTATGTATGAGAGGAAGGAAGAGAGGCACTAAAGGAGAGAGGGAGGAGATGGAATATTTACTTGATTCTCACCGTGTGCCACTGCGGAGGAAGAAAGCGGAGGAGGAAGAGGTAAAAGAGAAGAAGTTTTAGGAAAGAAGTTAAGCTCTAAGAAAATATCGATACTTTGAAAACTTAAACAACATAAAACACTAAACCTATCAAGGTGTGTGTGTGTGTGTGTGTGTGTGTGTGTGTGTGTGTGTGTGTGTGTGTGTGTGTGTGTGTGATCGGGCCGTCCTTTTCCGTCACTCGCCTCGACGTTACTGATAACACAGATAAGCGGGAAGGAGGAGGACAGTGACGCAAACAGGCAGAAGGGTAATGCTTTGTATACACTCAATGCTTCCCGCTATCAGGAGGAGGAGGAGGACGGGAGGGAGAGAGAGAGGAAGGAAGGTGACAGGTGGCGTAAGTACAGGTTGGTACGGGGCAGGGACAGGGGCGGGGACGGGACGGGGCGGGGACGGGACGGGGCAGGGATGGGAGGACAGTGATGAAACGAAGAAAAAAAGGTAGAGGAGGGAAAGAGATGCAAAAGGAAAGGACAAGAAGACAGGTGACATTTGAATAGAGAGAGAGAGAGAGAGAGAGAGAGAGAGAGAGAGAGAGAGAGAGAGAGAGAGAGAGAGAGAGAGAGAGAGAGAGTGTGGAAAGCGGGGAACCTATCATCATCATCATCATCATCATTACTATTATTAAAGAAAGGTTCAGATTTAAGTGGAATGAAAAATAATTATCCTTCCCTTCCTCCCTCCTTCCTTGCCTCCTCCTCTCCCTCTCTCCTTCTCTTTCCTCACACTCTCACTCTCTCACTCTCTCCTTCCAGCACTCTTAATTCCCTCCCCTCTCCTCCCCCCCACACACACGCAACCCCAAGCAAACAGCCTCTGGAGTGACTGACCGGCTACTTCCTTTCTCACTTTCTCACTCACTCACACACGCACTCACTCACTCACTTGGTTTTTTTTATCTCCCTCCTACTGCCACACGAAATCATCTCTCTCTCTCTCTCTCTCTCTCTCTCTCTCTCTCTCTCTCTCTCTCTCTCTCTCTCTCTCTCTCTCTCTCTCTCTCTCTCTCTCTCTCTCTCTCTCACCACCATCGCAGTACAAAGACAAAAGTGTTGCAAAGAAATTATCGTAGTTTCTCCTTGAATTACTGCAAGGACAATAGAGTTACGAGTGTACAATGGCGGCTGCGACGATAGAGGAGGAGGAGGAGGAGGAGGAGGAGGAGGAGGAAGAAAGAAAGAAAGAAAGAAAGAAAGAAAGAAAGAAAGAAAGAAAGACAGAAAGACAAGAGGTGAATTACATGTAGGAGGACTAGGAAATTAACAGAATCAACCAGAACAAGGAAGAGGAGGAGTAAGGCAAGAAAAGTAGAGAGAAATTACAGAGGAAAACAAGGAAAGGGGCGGGTAACAAATATACTAGTTTGGGACGGAAAAAAAGGAGAGAGGAAGAGGAAGTGTGACTCTCTTACAACAACAATAACACCACTATAACAACAACAACAACAACAACAACTAATAATAATACCACCACCACCACCACCACCACCACCACCACCACCACCACCACCACCACCACCACCACCACCACCACCACCACCACCACACGCCTCAAGGTTACAGGCCGCGAGGGTAGGCAGGTCACAAACCTCCAGTAATTCGAGTAACCCAGTGACCTGTGACCTGACGTGACCTGTGACCTAGAGCGTGGGAATCCTGTAGGCTGTGGACCTGTTGAGCTTCCGCCTCACGCGTGCAGTGTGGGAAAACAGCCTCACCAGGAGGAGGAGGAGGAGGAGGAGGAATGGGAATCAGTCTCTCAACATCATCTCAAGAGTTACAGGAAGGTCATGATCGGGGAGGTAGGGGCAGGGGCAGGGGCGTGGGTATGGTGGGTAGAGGGGCAACAGCACCGCGTGGGTCAAGGGAACCGTCAGTAACAGTGTAAGGGTGAGGTCTTGCTTGGATTCTGAAGGGTGCGGAGTGACAGGTCGTCGTGGTGGTGGTGGCGGAGCTGTGCATTCTGAGCGGTGTGCTGCAGCCCTCGTTCACCCTGCTTCCTGCTGGCCCTGGGAGCATCGGCCCGAGCGCGGGAGCAGGAGGCAGCAGGAAGTGGGTCGGCGGGAATAGTTAGTGTTGGTGCGGCCGTGACCTTCAGGATGGCCGGGGGCAGCGGCTGGCTGTGGCTCGCTGGCTGGCTGGCTGGCTGGGTGGGTATACCTGGCCGGCTGGGTATTGGCTTCTCAGGTGTAACTTCTTGTCTTACTAAGTGGATGGATGGATGAATGGCTTGGTGGATGACTGACTGGGTACTAAACCTGCCTGACACTAGTTGGATGACTTGGTGGCCTAATTATCACCTGTTTCGCTGAACTGGCAACCGGTTAGATAGGTAGTGGACAGGACGGCTGGTGGGCACGGTGTATGAATGGGTGATGGGGTGAGTGGTGGAGGTGGAGGTAGGGGTGGAGCAGACGTGGTGGTGGAAGCTGCATGTCTTGTAGGTGGGGGTGGGGTTGGGGGTGGAGGGACACAGGGGAAGGACAGGAAGCTCTTTAGTGGAGTGTAGGGTGGTGGTGGTGGTGGTTAGAGAGCGTGGTGGTAGGTGTGGAGGAAAGTGGTTGTAGAGGTGGTGGAGTAGGCTGGACGGGGAGGGAATGGGGGGGGGGCAGGGCAGTGAACACCTGGTATGTGTCGGTCACTGTCCAAACAACTCCTCGACCCCTCACCCCTCACTCCTCCTCACTCCTCCCGCGCCGCCACACGCCTCCCTCAGCCCTCCCACGCCAGCTACACCCACCACACACCTCACCCAGCCAGCCCCCATTAGCCTCGCGCACCTCGCCTTGCCATGCCCTCTACACACCATCACTTCCTCTTGTTCTATCATTTTTCTAACAATGAGGGCGCACACAAAACGTTCTCTCTCTCTCTCTCTCTCTCTCTCTCTCTCTCTCTCTCTCTCTCTCTCTCTCTCTCTCTCTCTCTCTCTCTCTCTTTCTCTCTCTCTCTCTCTCTCTCTCTCTCTCTCTCTCTCTCTCTCTCTCTCTCTCTCTCTCTCTCTCTCTCTCTCTCTCTCTCTCTCTCTCACACACACACACACACACACACACACACACACACACACACACACACACACAGGTGGTATAATAGCAGCAGTTAGGTCGTGATGTCAGAGTTTCCATATTATGTTCAATCTTCGGCCTACACTGCGTTACCTCTGAGTCTTGGCGGGCGGGGTGGAGTGGAGTGGGGCGGGGCGGGGCGGCAGGTAACTGTACCCCGGCAGCTGTGTCCTCCTGCGGCAGATGGTGAGGTGCTCACCTTCGTCCGCCGCTGGAGGGAACTCGCCCCTGTGCCGGCATGATGCAGAGACGTGTTTTCCAGCCCCGCGTCGCTGCGTGTTGACAGTGTGCTAGAAAAGCTAAAGAAAGCTGCAATCTGCTCTTATGGAAGCCCATTTTCAATAATGAGTCAAGAGCCGAGACTGTGGCGGCGGTGTGCTGCAGACCGGCCAGTGGCGCACCACAGCCTCGAAGTGGAAGAGTTGCACGGGCCCAGCCTTGGCCCTTGCCTCGGATGGGAACGTAGAGGAGATGCGTGATCCTCCAGGGAATGTTAACGTGTGCACCCATGTGGCCCTCTGCACCTGTTGTCGGTAACCTGCAGGGAAGGCTGGGTGTCAAGGGTGTTGGGGGGAGGGAGTCAGGGACCACAATGCGTCGGGCAGCAAAGCACATTGCCATGCACCGCGCTGCCCCTCACCTGTGGCATAGCGCACACCGTCACACCGTCACAAGGCTGCTGAGTGTGCTGTACGGACATTTGGCAGGTGGATTGACGCCCACTCGCAGCTTGAGCCTTGTGTTTTTCCGGGTGACCATTAAGGCGCCGTCCACTGCTGCCCCAAGGACCGAATGTTGTCTTGCCGTGGCCTCGCCCACACATGAGTAGGCGCCGGCCAATGCGCGGACCCACGATGAAGCTTTTCGTTTGAGAGTTACTTCCTTAACATTGAATCCGTAGTAAACTTGGTATACAACATCGGTGGAGCCTTAATGGAGCTGTAACGAGAGCGAGTTAGTCGAGTAGAGCGGCGAGGCTCCCGCTTGGAGGGTGACAGCGGCGAGGGAAGGCCTAGGCGATGTCAGTGGGAGGAACCTGCTGGTAATGAGGATGCTGATGAACGGCTTGCATGACGACGTTGGAGAAACCCTGGTGTAGCTCTCTATTACACACACACACACACACACACACACACACACACACACACACACACACACACACACACACACACACACACACACACACACACACAGCGCCTGGTCAATGTGAGGTGATAAAGTCAAGTCAGCAAGGAGTGGGTAGTGGTGGCGGCGGGGATGGGGAGGAGGAGAGGTGGAGGAAGAGGATGTATATTGAAACCTCTCGGGTGATGAAGTGGGCGGGTGAGGAGAGGAAAGGAGACGGGGGAGTGGGAGGCAATAGGAAGGCTGGCAAGGGGTTGGAGTGGGAAGGTTGAGTAACAAAGTCAAAGCCACATTAAAAAAAAAGAATCGTATTGCAGCTTTGAGGAGGATGGTGAGTCGTGCCCTCCTTCCCGCATGACACTCACGCCCTCCCCACCTCACGCCCACGCTGGCTGGAGGCTGGGTGTTTAAAGTCAACTTTCTGTCATTAGAAAGTTAACCCGCCCCTCGTATTAGCATGAAAATGATGGGGTGTTGGGGGAGAGGTGAGGTGGTGGGGTTCAGGTAACGGGTTAATGTAGGGGGGAGTTGGGGGTGAGGGAGGGGAGGAGGCAGGTAAGGTGCCAAGGATACTTACTTATTGAAAAACCTTGTGCCACTCCTATTCCTACTACTGCTTCTGCTTGCTCTCTCTCTCTCTCTCTCTCTCTCTCTCTCTCTCTCTCTCTCTCTCTCTCTCTCTCTCTCTCTCTCTCTCTCTCTCTCTCTCTCTCTCTCTCTCTCTCCTTCTCTCTCCTCCCCCCCTCCCCCTCCTGCTGCCCCGCCGTCTGTACAGGAACGGGAAAGTGGTATTTAAAAAGAGGGTTGAAGGAGGGTGGGGAGGGAGGGAGGAAGGGAGGAAGGGAAAGGGTAATTTTCTAAGGATCAGGTTTTTATTAGGAGGTGAGTTGTGAAGGGAGAGGAATGGAGGTATAGTGTGTGTGTATGTATGTGTGTGTGTGTGCGTGTTTTTGTGTGTGTATCTTTGGGGGCGGGGCGCGGGGGGTGGGTGATCCTGGTGTGGTATGAAGCAAGGAAGGTCTTCGAGATAACTGTAACACACACACACACACACTAAATACATGATGCCTACAATATTATAGTAACAAGAACAATATATAATTTTTTTTACTTAATATTTTTCTTGGTAAATTATGTCCCATCTACCTACCTAACCACACACACACACACACACACACACACACACACACACACACACACACACACACACACACACACACACACACCATGATGAACCGTCTTGAGGCTGCTGACTAACGCTTAGGAGGTTACCATGACAACCGTGGCCGCCCCGCTCCCCCCTGACGCCTGCCTGTCCGCCGTGGCCCATGGGATATAGAGAACCACCTGCCGCCGCCTCACCCTGGCTGGGCACATCACTTAGGTAGAGGCGGCGGCTCGAGGCCAAGTTACCGTCGCCTTACTAAGAGGAGGCTACACTATCAGGTCCCTAGGGCGGCGATGCAAGGCTGTGTTGTATCGGGTGCGGCGGGGCTGACGGGTGAGTCATGAGGCGGGGTGTGGGTGGCGGGAGGGGCTGTTCGGGGAGTGTGTACGGACAGAGGGATCGTTGTGCATGGTTTATTCACGGATACACCGCCGCCAATATTACCGTCGTGCAGAATAGAAGGAAGACGAGGAGGTGATGAGGTACGGAAGCACCCACCCACCAACCGTTCCCTGCCACGTGCGCCGCCGCCACCACCACCACCACCTGGGAGTCACACAACGCGCCCTGTCACTACCCTCCACCCCTGCCAGCCACACCCAGGCTAGGCAGATCACACTCACTGGGGCTCAGCGATGGTGCTTCTGGGAGGACGAGTGACTGAGGAGGAGGAGGAGGAAGAGGAGGTATTAGAGAACAGATGGAGGGAATGGAAATATGATTGAGATAAAGAGGAGGAGGAGTGTAACGACCGATCGGATAATTACAATATCGTGTTATTATTGTTGTTGTTGTTGTTGTTGTTGTGTGTGGTGCAGGCAATCTATCCCTTCCTTATACTATAAATTATATCTCCTATACCTTCATTCCTCACATTTATCTGCCAGTTTTCCACTCCTTCTCTTCCTCGCGCATCTCCTCGCACAACCTCAAGTCGCGTGCCATCCCCCCAAACACCCCCCTACCCCCGCCTCCGCCCCGCCTCCCTAGCCGCTAACCTTCACACGGGACACGCCGAGACACCCAACCACAGCCACCTCCATACTTTCCGTGTCTGCTTCCACCTGCTGTCTACACCTTACACTTCTGTCAGGAGTTGGGAGGCTGCACTAGGCTGGGATATTATTATTATTATTATTATTATTATTATTAGTAGTAGTAGTAGTAGTAGTAGTAGTAGTAGAAGTAGTAGTACAACACACACACACACACACACACACACACACACACACACACACACACACACACACACACACACACACACACTTCATCATACTCCTGCAAAAATGAAATGAATCCATGCCATAAACAGACCAAAAAGATGAGTAAGAAAATAATATATTCATGTGTTTGATTCTAGGCAAGAGTGTTAAGTCACGTCCTGGTCTTCTGGGTGAGGGATGCAATGAGGCCGCGTGTGTGTGTGTGTGTGTGTGTGTGTGTGTGTGTGTGTGTGTGTGTGTGTGTGTCTGTCTGTCTGTCTGTTGAACGCTGCTGAAAGGAGGTTAAACACTGGCTAATTCCTGCTTAACTGTGTCTGGGGTTCATTTTCTTTCTGCATCGTGAGACATTTAGCGTAAAACTATTAGTGTTATTATTATTATGTTACAAGTGAAGGATGAGACAGTAGTGAACCACGAGGCCATGATTGATAAGGTGACTCTCCTCCTCCTCCTCCTCCTCCTCCTCCTCCTCCTCCTCCTCCTCCTCCTCCTCCTCCTCCTCCTCCTGTAATCTCGTGGTTTGATTAATGGTGAAAGGTTGACGAACGCTCCCCTGTGTGTGTGTGTGTGTGTGTGTGTGTGTGTGTGTGTGTGTGTGTGTGTGTGTCTGTGTGTGATAGTGGAAGAAATTGTGCAATTACTTAAATGACTTGGACGTTGCTCTCTCTCTCTCTCTCTCTCTCTCTCTCTCTCTCTCTCTCTCTCTCTCTCTCTCTCTCTCTCTCTCTCTCTCTCTCTCTCTCTCTCTCTCTCTCTCATCTCTCACACTCCTCTCTCCACACTCACCTCCTCACACCCACACACACACATACACACACACACACACATCACCCCCGTTAACAGTCTGCTATCACGTTACAGTTTCCTCAGGTTATGTAGTATGTAGTACAGTACATCCTCGCGTGTAATCCTGGTTCGCTTGTTCGCTTGCCTCATCGCCCCATCGTTAGGACAGTTACGACACATTTATAGCCCCAAACCCCAAACACAGGCGCTCATTATGCATATACAAACACTGGTGTAATTATGTGTGTGTGTGTGTGTTGTGTTGTGTATGTTCAGATAAATCGGTAGTCAGCTCTCTCTCTCTCTCTCTCTCTCTCTCTCTCTCTCTCTCTCTCTCTCTCTCTCTCTCTCTCTCTCTCTCTCTCTCTCTCTCTCTCTCTCTCTCTCCCCCCCCCTGCATTGTCCTGACGCCTTGTTGGGTGGTGAAAGACTGCTGAGTAGGAGAGAGAAAAAAATTGGATATAATCTCAACCAATCAGCTTCTCGTAACGCCGTGACGTCACCCTGGACACCTTGGCATGACCCCAACGAGGAGGAAGAGATGGTGGTGGTGGTGGTGGTTGTAGTTGTAGTTGTATAATAGTCAAGGTGTGGAGAGAATAGGAGGGAAGGAGGGAGGGAAGAAAGCAACCTGGTATCACGTAGGGAGAGCGAGGAAGGGCTAGAGTATGGAGGTGAAGGGGGGGAGGGGGGAGGGAGGTAAGGGACTAAGGGTGCAAGCAGGGTAAATGTGGCGTGACATGAGGAGATGAAAGGAAGGGTGATGATGGTGAAGGGAGGAACGACGACGACGACGACACGGAACAAAGAACGCTAGTTGGCGGAGGCGAGGAGATAAGA
>JAPQNM010000044.1:14124585-14142085 GCA_029783475.1 Metacarcinus magister
GACCGAGAACAAGGCGGAGGGAGGTATCGAGTGCTGACGACCAATGCTGACTGTGTGTGTGGGTGTGGGTGTGGGTGTGGGTGTGTGTTTATGTGTTTATGTATTGTACTAACACCACACAACACCACCCTCTGACACACACACCCACACACACACACACACACACACACACACACACACACTTGTTCTCTGTTTCATCTGGTGCCTCTTTGCATAGCCACGCCTCCGCCCCTGCCTCAGCGGTGCTCATGGGAGGAGGTGGTCGGCTGGCAGCAGTATCTCCTCCCTCCCTCCCTCCCTACTCAACATGGTCCAGGGCGGTTCGTGTGGCTCAAAGCAGAATGCGCCTCTTGGGAGATAAGATAGCATGTGTTGCTTCCTGTCGAGAACCAACACTCACAAACTTTCTTTCGGTCTTTGTTTGAGGTTTATGAGGTTCTATTCTTGTTTGTTTGTTTGCATCGCTTAGTTAGAAATGTGATGAAAGTTCTGTTCTACGAAGGCGCTGGAGGTGTTGTGTTCTCATGGTGGTAGGAGTTTCAAACATCTTTTTATTTATTTTTTTTATCTCTGTCTTCCCTTCCCTGTTACTTTTGCTTCACATGATCCAAGTCCGCTGTCAAAGTTATGGTGAGTGATCAAGAGTCTGTACACGTAGGTCACCGCAGGGCCACTCGGTGATGCGCGGGTATAGTAAGAGTCAGGTCAAAGTTACATTAAAAAGAAGTCATGTCACGCCCACGGTTATGTCCAAGGCACCCACATAACATGACCACTGATGAACCTCGTCAGCCCTGCACAAAACGTTAAATATTCAGTCATTGGGAGGTTCTTATAAACAGATTTCTAGGGAGGGTGGCAACCAGTTTGTAGACACTCCCCAGTTAAGTGCAAAAAAATAGTTCGGTAAAGATTTTTTTTTTCTTTCTCTTTCCCTGAAGCGATGTTGGCAACTTAGAAGATAAAGTCACACACCTGTTGGTTCAGGTGATGCCATCCAGCGTCAAGAATGCTGAAAATAACAACAACAAAGATAGTGTAAAAATGTGTTCTCGCGTATCGTATGGAAGTGAAAACCATTGAGTGAGTGTGCTAAGAGTGGCATTGTGCAAACATTATTACATTAAACTGGCATCAAATTTACACAGTGAGAGAGAGAGAGAGTAAACATTGAGGAAGGTGATAGTGCAATCGTAACACAAATACTTCAACACGTTATGGAGATACAAGTGATATGACGCCACCAGGGAATCACTTGGCTGTAAAGGTGGATACATTAGACTATTTACTGATTTATTTATTTATTCATGCTCGTAAGTAAACCAAATATGCATTCTTACACAACTGATACAAGTGTAATTTCCCCTGATGATTAAAACGAGATCAATTACAACTCTTACAACAAGTACAAATATATCTTTCTCTCTCTCTTTTTGCTATGATATTTTCCAACTTCATCCTTTCCTTGCCGCGTCCCTTCCCTGAGCTGGTTCCCACACCCGTCATCACCTTAATTACGTCTCAGTTACCGAGTCATGGATCCATTCTACTGTGGACCATTTTCAGCTTCACTCCCTTCCTGTATTACACTTTGTATTTTCCCTTGTGCACACCAGTCACCTTCATCCCTCGCCAAGTTCACATCATGAGGATCGACATTGTTTGCTTCTCACTGCAACGTTAGGTGGCCTTCCTCCCTACCTTGCTCTGTCCCTCCCTCCCTCCCCCCTCCCACACGCATGAGGACACCCGCTATGCGTAATTGTGACGACGTAGCACACACACAGAAAGGATAAATAAAGATCATTATCATAACATTACTGACGCGACGCATGATAATCACACCGTTACATAACACGACCCTGAAGGAGACCATACAAAGGCAGCGTATTAACTATAGCCTCAGAGGGATGCCTGTATATAGTGGAGAGCCGAGCCGTTACCCAGCAGGACCTAGAGTAGCAAGGGCCTCACCGCCACGCCCTCCACGGAGCCTCCAGCCATCAGACAACATCCACCACTCCGCTTCTTTTCTCTCCTCGCTGTGGATGTTAAAAAAGTGGACCAGTCAAGGCACAGCGTAACGCCACACCCTAACCTCATGTTGCAAGTGTGTGACATGGGTGGCACTACAACATAGCAACACACAAGCAACTCAAATATGTCAACACACCATGGTTCTTTAACAGTGTAGAGCCGCTGAACACCGTAACACACACACACACACACACACACACACACACACACACACACACACACACACACACACACACACACACACACACACACACACACACACACACACACACACACACTGCGCAGGACTCGTTAAGCCTCGGAAGCCCCGTTAATGGGCCTGAAGCTTGCTTGTTGTAGTGCGGGTCTTGGCCGGGCAGGTGGGGGCAGGTAGGGCCGCGGGCAGGTGTTGAACAGGTGTGGGAACCCGTTATTCTCTGACACCACTATCATCATCACCACCACTACCATCACTATTACCACCATCATCATCATCACCACCACCAGTACTTTCATTACTTTTCCCACATCACTGCCACCACCGCTTTCTACACCTTCTCCTCCTCTTTTTCCACCTATTCTTACTTCTTCCATCGCTTCCTGAAGTGTCACCACCCTCATCACATCATTCCCGCTACCTCCTCCTCCTCCTCCTCTTCTTCTTCCTCCTCCTCCTCCTCCTCCTCCTCCTCCTCCTCCTCCTCCTCCTCCTCCTCCTCCTCCTCCTCCTCCAGTCTGAATTTTCTGTCTCACTCCCTCAATAGGCGCGTCTAATAGTGTTGGAATATAGTGTATGTACAAAGCAGGTACCCCCGTTATAAGCCAACAGGCAGGCATTCTGTTACCTGCTACTCCTGTGTTCCACTGCCAACACCATATCTCCTCTTCCTCCTCCTCCTCCTCCTCCTCCTCCTCCTCCTCCTCCTCCTCCTCCTCCTCCTCCTCCACCTCCTCCACCTCCTCCACCGTTACCGCACCGCCATCAGTGTTAATGCTCGTTAACAATCCACCGTTTTTATATGAGCGATGTCTTACGATCATTTCCGCTGCATCTCTCCCTCCAGGTATTTCCTCTTCCTCCTCCTCCTCCTCCTCCTCCTCCTCCTCCTCCTCCTCCTCCTCATCTTCTCCGTAATCGCGAGTTGCACAAAGGTGACATTGAAACAGCCAGGGCCGCGGGGTGAGTGCTGCAGGTGTCGTTTCAAGGCCATACATGTGTGCTGCGTCAAGGCCAGGCAGGTGCGGGTCGCGGGTGGGTCACAGATAAGGTGTGGGATGGTCACAGACTTGGTTGGTCACAGGTGCGACCCCCAGGCGATATTCTAGCTCACTTTGTCTCCGTGTTTACCTGATCCCTCTTCTCTCCCTCCCTCTCTCCCTCCCTTCTAACCTTCCTCCCTCCCTCTCCCTACTTCCCTCTCTCTCTTCCATTTGGTTACCACTCAGCCGCTACCACAAACTGACAGACAAAGGCTTTCGAAGATATGTGGTGAGTGAGCAGGAGGAGGAGTGGTGGTGGTGGTGGTGCCCGAGGGTGGTGAGGTAGCGTTGAGGTGTGTGTATGTGGTGGAGAGAGCGGGAGGGAGGCAGGGAGGGAGGGAGAAGCAATGGAATGTACTGTGAGGTGGAGGAGGATGAAGTATGTGGCCGTTGGAGTGTGGGGGAGGATGAATTGTAAGTGTGTGTGTGTGTGTGTGTGTGTGTGTGTGGAGAGGGAAGGAGAGAGATGATGTGCATGAGGATACATAGAGCGGTGGCGGCGGTGGTGGTGGCAAGGGTGAGGAAGGGGCAGCAGTAGTAGTAGTAGGGGCAGGGCAGGGCAGTGCAGGGTTAGGTACATCGGCCTCCTACTGGGTGTTGGGTTCCTGCATCCCATCCTGCCAGCCTCCCTCGCACCCTTGGCAAGACGCACCGTGCACCAGAGGAAGAGGAGGGGAAGGAAGAGAAGGAGAATCACCAAGATTACTAAACTGTAACCTCCTATCACGCAAGATTCACAAACACTCTCCCTCTCAAACCTTCTCACCGTCTCTTCCTGTCTTTCCTCTCCTTTGATCCTGCTCTCCTCTCCTTTCCCTCTCCTCACCACTGTCCGTAGCCTCCTCCCGCCCCTCGCTGCTGCTGCTGGGAGGAGTAGGCGGGGTATTGATGAGGCAGGGCACGGGTGAGGGTATGAGTCATTCAGTCAGTCAGTCAGGCAGTAAGTAAGTCAAAGTCGGGAAGAGTGCGGTGTCGTTGGTCGCTACATCAGTTTAGTGACTGCAAGGACGCTATGCTCGCTACAGGGCCCAGGAGAGGAGGAGCGAGGAAGGGAGGGTGGGAAGGAGGAGGAGGGAGGGAGGGTGGGAAGGAGGGAGGGAGCGTGGGAAGGGAGAGAGAGGAGGAGGGATTCAGAATTGTTTTGCTGCCTCAGTAAGTCTCTTCCGAGTTTTGTTTTGTTGTTTTTTCATTGGTGTGTGTGTGTGTGTTGGTACCTCACTTCCTCACTCCCCTGCAAATCTCTCTCTCTCTCTCTCTCTCTCTCTCTCTCTCTCTCTCTCTCTCTCTCTCTCTCTCTCTCTCTCTCTCTCTCTCTCTCTCTCTCTCTCTCTCTCTCCTTCCTCCCGCCCACCCCCGCCCAAGTTGTTATCGGCTGGCAACTGATTCCCTATCGTTTCCTCACACACCACAACACAATGCTGCGTATTTCTGTCTCTTGTCTTCCTGGCCATGTGTCACTTGTTCATTGTTATATAGTTTTCTTACTTTTTATTTATCTTTTATTTATTTATTCATCTATTCATTTGAAGGGCATGGTTAGATTTCCTCCTCCTCCTCCTCCTCCTCCTCCTTCTCTTACTTTTCATCTATTATTATTGTTTCCCTTCAACGGCAATTCCATCTTGTCACGTGTCTGCCCGTGACGTCAAGAGACATACTCAGTCTTCTTGCTGTGGCGGGGGTGTGGGTGTAGGGGGTGGGGGGAGGTGAGTGATCTGAAGAGGAGCTGACATCACTCACTCACTCACCCTCCCTCACTCAGCCTGGCGTGCGTTCCCCTTCACCTCACCTGCCGCCCCGCTACTCACCACACACCACACACCACACACCACACACCAAGCGGGTTGATTAGATTCACTTGTTTGTTGTTTTTATGTGTTGGATAGGAATTGCAGGCTGGCCAAAAGATACGAGAAACTAAATCACTGAAGAAGAAATAAAGTTTGCTTACCTAACATTCCTTGAAGTATGTAAGTGTGTAAGTAAGTAGATTGAACTAACAAAAGTAAAGCAGAATGGTGTTTAAAAGAGGGTTGAGTTTCAGAGCTGCCTTGACATTCCTCGCTTGAAGGTGTCAGATATCCTTGCTGCAGCTTAACACCCGCAAAAAAAAAAAATAGAAATAAAAAACAAATGCAACTTTAACTAAGGGGTACAGGATCACTTTATTCATTTATTATTTTATTGAAGAAATCTACTTATATAACACTACCACTACGCCCTCTTAAAGTGCCACCAATTTAAACAACTGTATGTGTGTTCAAAGCCACCAGCCACATTCTTACCACAGCTGATCCTGCGGCGCCGCCTTGTAGAGCTGAGCCTCGGAGCTGCTGTTTGTTATGGTGTGAAAAAATCAATTATCTTCGGAGGTGCGTCAGGGGGCAGACAAAACACAAGGCCCCGAGGGTAGCATCTTGACTAAGGGCACCAGACAGGGACTCACATTGCCCATTAAACATAAACTCAAACACTGGACACCCAAATTGACGTTATTTAGTTTGGTTTCACTCAAAGAAAGAAAAAAAAATCGAGAATTCCGTAACAAAATTCCACATTCATTCCAGGACTGTTTTTTTTCTTTCTACGTGAGAACACCAATCATCCTCTATAACCCCTCCGTGACCTGACCCTTGATTAACCACCAGACCGTCGACATCAACACCTATAGTACACTCCATATACGCTTAACAGGCCTTGATTGTTGTCATGGTAACAGTCCAAACGAGTTATCACCAAATGAATGTCAACAGCGGACCTCACTCCAATAATAAGTTCATGTAACGTCGTCGGTGTTCTGAAGGCGGCGGATGTAACGGATGTAACAGCGCGGAGTTCACATTGATATTAGCACCTAATTATACCACTACTTATCCACTGATGTTGGCACGTAATGATGGCAATATTTATCCACTTATGAATAATGTGGTATTAGTGGAAAGCAGGAAATGAGCAGGTTGATACAGTTTAATGGAGAAGATAACAACTGTATAAAGGAATTACCGTTCATGTTCCTGCGACACAAAAGCCGCCTGAATACTGTGCATTAATAGGTGCCGCGCCCCTCATGGTGGTGGAGGAGGAGGAGAATGAACCCAAATTCTTCTTTCTGCTCACGCCACCTTCAACGTTCTCTCTCTCTCTCTCTCTCTCTCTCTCTCTCTCTCTCTCTCTCTCTCTCTCTCTGGAAGGCTGTTTGCAGGTATCAGTGGGTTGCTTGCTTCCTGCCGACCTCCCTTCCCTTCTTCTCCCTCCTCCCCCTTCCCCTCCCCCCCGCCCCTCATAGTTTTCAAGGCCGCTTGCTACCCTTTATACATTTTCATCGCGTGCGTAACAATACCGTATGACGAGAGAGAGAGAGAGAGAGAGAGAGAGAGAGAGAGAGAGAGAGAGAGAGAGAGAGAGAGAGAGAGAGAGAGAGAATTAGATGGGATGGGTAGAAGGGAGACAGGAGTGAAGAGGGACAGGTAGAGAGGGAGGGAAGCAGGGAGAGAAGTAGTTGGTTAGTTCACTGCCGTACACACACACACACACACACACACACACACACACACACACACCACACACACACACACACACACACACACACTTGACTGTATAGTAATATATAATGTTTTGGTCATTACATTATTATTATACTTTTTTTGTGGGGGGGGAAGCGAACATTATTCTGGTTTCTTTTATATTCATTTATTTTTTTTCTCTTTATTTAGTGGTCATTGGCTGGGCTTCTAAGAATTTAAGACACAAAAAAATTCATATCCAGTCGTTCTGTTGTTCTGTTGTTTTTGTTCTTGTTCTTGTTCTTGTTTTCATGTTCAAGTTCTGCCTGAATGAGTATCTTCCAAATAATGATAATGATAAAGTTAGTTTCTCTTCTATAACGTATCAGTAAAATTGACACGAACATTCTTCTTCAACCGATAACGAACACACCTCAACCGAGACATTGTTACTTTATACAGATTCCAATACCGATATTCTAAACCTCACCCGATAACGCAAATGCCATAGCGATACCGATAATTCTTAGTATAAGGTATTTGATATGCATGAAAGCGCCTGCTATCACACACCACACACACACACACACACACACACACACACCCACACACACACACACACACCACACACACACACACACACCCACACCACACACACACACACCACACACACACCACACACCCACCCACACACACACACGCGTGAACACTTTAAATGCCAGGTATTTCGTCGCTCCCACGGTGAAAAAGGTTAATTAAAAACCACTTCAATTATCGAACCCATTACAGGACTCACCTCTAAAAGTTTAAACCCATTACGTCATCACCATTGCACTTTCCAACCGCATTATTACGTATTAACTCCTTCAGATAGAGAAAAAATGCTATCAAGTACTTCACCTACCACTCGCTGACCACCTCGGAGGCTCGCTAACCCCGGGCTGCCTCGACTCAAAGAGGAAGGGAGAGTCAAGTTATTGTTTACTTCCTTTACTTGGTTTATTTTTCCACGTCAGACGGAGGAGGAACGAGGGTCAGCCAAGGTGTGTGTGTGTGTGTGTGTGGTGTGTGTGTGTGTGTGTGTGTGTGTGTGTGTGTGTCGCATCAAGCAGGTGTGGCCTCTATTCAGACTCTCAGGAACACTTGTGGAGCGACATTGATAAGCTTTCGTTATCTGAAGTGGAGGAAGACGGAGTAATGGCAGAGTAGGAGGTTATCTCGGAAAGGAGTACAAAACAAAAAATGAGTACATGAAAACTGTTACACTCACACACACACACACACACACACACACACACACACACACACACACACAGACAGAGAGAGAGAGAGAGAGAGAGAGAGAGAGAGAGAGAGAGAGAGAGAGAGAGAGAGAGAGAGAGAGAGAGAGAGAGAGAGAGAGAGAGAGAGAGAGAGAGAGAGAGAGAGAGAACCGCAAATATTGAAATAACTGAGTAATGAAGGGAAGTGGAATGATGTGTGGAGAGAGGCTGGAGGCGCTTGGTGGAGGAGGGTTGGTATAGGCTGGCAGGATGGGCGGCCTGGCCTGGCTTCCCGTTCCCTATGCCCTGCTGGTGGTGGCGTCAGGGAGACCCACCCAGCCAGCACGCCTAAGGGTCTGGGGGGCGTGACGGGAGGGTTGGTGGCGGAGGCGGCTTTGCATAGTGAAGTTCCCCCTCAAATACACGGCGTTACGCTTAGCCGGGCGGCGAGACCCTACACGGCGCCGGGGTGACACGGTGGGTGGCAGGCGACAGGCGACACCAAGGGAGACACACCTCCCTCTCGACGCCAAGAACGGGGGAAGACAAAGATGGGTTCTGTTATGTTATGCCTTTCACTTACTCCTCCTCTACCTTCTTTTTCTACTTCTTTTTCTTATTCTTGTTCTTGTTCTTGTTCTCGTTCTTCTTGTTCTTGTTGTTCTTGTTTTCTTGTTCTTCTTTTTCTTTTTCTTCTTTTTCTTCTTCTCTTCCAACTTCTCCTCCAACTTCTTCTTCTACTCCTCCAACTTCTTTTTCTTCTCTTCCAACTTTTTCTTCTTCTTCTTCTTCTTCTTCTTCTTCTTTCATGACCGCCGCGTGTTGTGGAGCGTCGCGCCGTTGTTGTCCTGTGTCGGAGGGTGAAAGTGGCACCGCTCGGCGTCCTTCGGGTGGTGACGCCTGGTGCCTGGTGCTGGGTCGGTGCCACTCCCCTTCCCTCCTCCTCCTCCCCTACCCCGAAATGCTGTTCCTCACCCTTCCCTTGCTCCCTCTCTCTCCCTCCCTCTCTCCCCCGTTGTGGTTATGTCCCGTCCTGGTGTCCTTCCTCATTATATACTCGTTTGTGTTTTTATTCCTCTCTCTCTCTCTTTCTTTTTTTTTGTTCTTTTTTTTTGTGTGCTCATGAAACTCACTCTGACTCGTTATGTTTTAGTTTCACTCTCACTCGATTGTTTTTATCCGCTATAACAGTGCTTGCGTAGGACCTGACGGGGTAGTTTTCTTTCTTTCTTTCTTTCTTTTTTTATCTTTATTTCCTTAGTTATTAGTGTTTGCGTTTGTTGGTGTTTTCATTGATTTGCTTTCTGTGTTTTTCTTCTCATTGACTTTTTTTTTCCTCCTTGAATTTTTCTTCTTTTCTTTTTTCCTTCTTACGTGTTTCCCTTTACACTTTTTTCATATATATTTCCATTTCCTCTCCCTTCTTTCTCTCTCCCCTTTATCCCGTCCCCTCTCCTCTACTCTCTTCCTGTTAGGCGTTCTTCCTCCCTTTCCATCTCCATCGTCACTGTCACTTCCCTTCCCCTCCTTTCCCTTCCTCCCTCATTCCTCGTCAATCCATCTTGTCATCACCACACGGTCTATTTTGGCTGTGTGTGTGTGTGTGTGTGTGTGTGTGTGTGTGTGTGTGTGTGTGTGTGTGACATTAAACGAAGTCACATGCCGGGGAAGCCCTTAGGTCGTGTCTAGAGGAAGGGTGATGGGGATTACCGCTTAGCTCACCGAGGGGAAGAGTGTAGGGGTGGGGAAGGCTGGAAGGCGTTGGCAGGGTGGGACTGGAAGGGGAGGGAGGAAGAGGGTGACACTGGAAGGGGAGGGTGGAAGAGGGTGACAGGGTGGGTGGGTGGGACTGAAAAGGAAGGACTATGAGTGAGGGGAAGACACTACTGAAGAAAGAAAAAGCGACACGTCAACTTCTACCCTCAAGGTGCTCCATCGTGACCTTGGAAGCAGCAGTACAGGTGCCTGAAGACCCTGAAGGCACAGCTGTGTATGGACGGAAGGCAGGAGTGGGGGGCGTGAGTGTGTACAAGGTGGAGGGAGGAGGAGGAACGCCCAGAGTATTGACCCAAAGGCGGTGATTTTTTGCCACATCAGATATCGACAGGACAAGGGATAGTGCAGTGAGTTGGCGGATAATCTTATAGTGAAGTCCTTCCATCCTACGCCTCACGCCCTCCCTCCTGTGGTGTTTGGGCCTTAACACGGAGGAAGGAACAGGGACATCTTCTTAACTTTGATCACTCTTCAGAAGCTCTCTTTAATACTTCATTTAGGATTGTCATGCAGTAGGTATCGTTGCTTCGTCTCGTGTAGCCTATGTCATGCGTTGAGGAGAGGCGCCTGACTATAGTGATGTAGATAGGCTACACTCCCACACTCCCACACCCTGGCCGGCTAAGCTGGTAATTGAACCTCCCGTGGGGAGCGGCTTAACCTGACCTCAGATCACCTGTCTTGCCGTGATCTGACCTGAGGGACGCAACCCTCTGGCCAGGTGACGGCAGTCAACCACACAGCTCACTCAGCACACACAATTCCTGAGTTCCCTGTACAGCTGTAACACATCCTTGTCTTCAATAAACCACCAAGCCAGAACACGTCTGTGTCTCAACCCTTGTGTGTTTGTAACTCCCAAACTTCTACAGTCCATATTTAATAGTTTCTTGTAAGCCATGAATTCCTATAGAAATATATTCCCAGAAGAGGCGCATCGGCAGGGCGAGGCGAGGCCAGGGATAGACTCGAATGCACCTCCTGCCAAGATGATAGAGAAAGGGGCGTGTAGGAGAAAGAGGGATTATGGGAATTAACGCGGGAAGAGGGAAGGAAAAATAAGGCTCTGTGTGTGTGTGTGTGTGTGTGTGTGTGTGTGTGTGTGTGTGTGTGTGTGTGTGTGTGTGTGTTGCATCAAGAGACGCTTCCATATCATCTCCCTCACTTGTCGTTTTACTTGTTGACCAGATTAATTTGACCTTGAAAGGGAAGGTGTGTGGGGTCGGTAGGCGTGGCGGGAAGAGGGGCGTGTCATCTATCCTCAGTGTCTTCTACTGACGCCCACAACGATGATCGAAGAGGAAGTGGAGAAAAGGAGAAAGAGAAGGAAGATTAATGACTGTTATTAGAAAGCGGAAGACGGCTGTGTGTGTGTGTGTGTGTGTGTGTGTGTGTGTCGGTACAGAGTGGAACGAACGTGAGGATCTGAGGCAATGTTGTTCCTCTCACACACACACACACACACACACACACACACACACACACACTCACACACTTTCTCTCTCTCTCTCTCTCTCTCTCTCTCTCTCTCTCTCTCTCTCTCTCTCTCTCTCTCTCTCTCTCTCTCTCTCTCTCTCTCTCTCTCTCAGTACTAAATGTAAGGCATCACAACATTTTTCTCTCCATCTCTCCAATATCAGTTCTTGTCACACTTCTCTTCCCTCCGGGCTCTTTATCTTCCTCTCTCCTCCCAGTGTGTCTCTCTCCCTCATTTCCTCTCTGTCACTATCAATGTCTCTCCAGTCTGCTCCAGTCTCCCTCCTGCCGTCTTCCTACTCTTCCAGTCTCTCGTTCTTCTTCCCCTGCAACTTTTCTCCTACTTCCATCTTTCCCTTCCTCCCGTCACACACACACACACACACACACACACACACACACACACACACACACACACACACACACACACACACACACATACAGCTCTTTCACATCACAGATAACTTATTTTTTCTTTATATATTATTTTTTTAGGGAACAAATTTTCTTATATTTTAAAGTATTGATGATGATGATGGTGGTGGTGGTGGTTGTGGTGGTGGTGGTGATGATGATGAGGTGATGTTTGTGTTGTTTGGTAATGTGGGGTAACTGTGTTATACATTCTCTCTCTCTCTCTCTCTCTCTCTCTCTCTCTCTCTCTCTCTCTCTCTCTCTCTCTCTCTCTCTCTCTCTCTCTCTCTCTCTCTCTCTCTCTCTCTCTCTCTCAAGAAGTATGTTGTTATTTGGTGTTGGTGTTGTGTTTATAGTGTCGTTGGTGGTGGTGGTGGTGGTGGTGGTGACAGTAATAGTTGTTATTGGTGGTTTTGCTGAATTTGTTTTGTTCTTATTTGTAATGGTGGTGCTTTCGTTGCTGTTGTTGTAGGTGGTGGTGGTGGTGGTGGTGGCGGCGGCGGTGATGATGATGATTGTGGTGGAGATGGTGATGTTGGTGGAGGTTGTGATGGATATGGTAAGGGTGGTGGGTGGTGTGGTGATGACGGACAGATTGAGGTACATGTACACCTGTGATAACGCTGCCTGATAAGATAGTCACACACGGCTGCCATCCACGCCAACTCTCACCCATCCGGAGCCGAGCAGAGCGTCCCTGGCCCTGGCCCCGCGGCTAACGCTGGAGGACGTGACGGAGAGGCTGTGGAGGGGCAGCATTCCTGACGTGCCGGGGCGTGAACTGGTCCGATGCACTACATAGGGCGTCGGCCTCTGCGGAGATGATATGTTCAATAGCGGGGTGGGGCAGGGCGGGGCAGGGTTGGGCAGGGCAGGGTAGGGTTGGTGAATAGGGGTGAGTTTCAGCACGAAGAATGTGTTAGCGGCCCTCGAGTTTCCTTTGACGGGTGAGCTACGAGAAGGACCTCGACCCCTCAGGCCCAGAGGCGTCAGGTGTTAAGGGGTGAAATGCGTCGCAGGGGAGCCACAGAGCCACCCACACCTGCCAGTCTCACCTTCTTCCTTTCTTGACCAAGTTGAGCCGGCGCGTGGGGCTTCTTGGACTGGGTGCGGCAGGACTTACGTGACGTCACCGAGGCAGCTTATGACGCGTGGTGGTGGAAAATGAAGCAACAACTTAACATTCGACGAAAGACTCAGCATAATGTAGACGTAGACCAATGAACTAACTTTACATATATTAAAGAAAATATAAGATCGCAATATCTTACAAAATGCAAATCAGACTCTACTGCAATAATTTCAAAACATTTTAAGTAAGGAAATTAATACTCTCCATCATCCAGCGTGTCGTGGGGGTCCTCTAAAGCGTGGGACAATAACACCACACTTGTCCTGGCAGGTAGGCATGCAAAGGCAGGTGTCTCTCCTCACCTGAGCAACGCAATTAATTAAAAAGCACACAGGTGTAATGAAATTAGAAAATCAAGCAGGAATTGGCAACGAGCCAAGCTGAGCCGGGCCGGGCGTTGGTAAGGTTATTGAAGGAAGGAGAGATAAGAACTAGCGGGAGGGGAGGAGAGGACAAAGTGTTGGGGAAGAAGAGTGAGAGTGGAGGAGGGAGGTCATTGCACAAGGGAGAGAAGGAGGGAGGGAGAGAATCTTATCGGTGACGTCAGTGGTATTTCTTGTCAGTTCCCCGATGGACATCACCTTGTGGGCAACATAATGGCCGCTGCAGATAAGGAGTGACTTAAACCCCATCGATACACTCCTCTCCCCCACCTCTTCTCCCTGTCTCTGGGGTGCTCCACTCTCGCCTCTCTCTGCTTTGTCACCTCACCCTCCTCCTCCACACTCTCCCGCTCCTGTTCTGTCCCATTTTTTTCTTCTCTCTCTCTCTCTCTCTCTCTCTCTCTCTCTCTCTCTCTCTCTCTCTCTCTCTCTCTCTCTCTCTCTCTCTCTCTCTCTCTCTCTCTCTCTCTCATCTCTCTCCTCTCAACTCCATTCTGCCACTTTACTGCGGACGCGAATTTGTTACATGACGTAAGACAAGGAGGAGGAGGAGGAGGAGATTCATCATTCTCTCTCTCCGGTTGATCTGACCTACTATCACACACACACACACACACACACACACACACACACACACACACACACACACACACACACACACACACACACACACCTTGAAAGTGACCTGATTTGACCTTGCCTCCCGCTTGAGCTCAGTTGTTGGAGGAGTGAAGCCTTAGAAGGAGAGTTAGTTAGTTAGTTCGTCATGGCCGCTGGAGGAGAGAGGAGGAAAAGAAAGGGAGGGAGAGAGAGATAGAAAAGGCACCGGAAGGGAAGGGAAAGAGAAAGCAGGGAAGGGAATGAAAAACGAGATGAAAAAGGAAGAGGGAGGATATATATAAATAGAAGGGAAGGAGGGAAGAGGAGGTGAGTGAGTAGGTGTGGTGCGACATGGTTCCAAAACACAGACAAATGAACATATATTGGTAAACAAGGTAGTGATTAGCTCCGTCTTGTGGCCTACATTGCACCGCTGATGGGGGGAGGAGGAGGAGGAGGAGGACTCAAGAGGAAGAGGAAAAGGAGGTCCTGCATGCGTAGAAGAGGAGGAATGCTTGAGGGAGAAGAGGAGGATGGAGAGTAGGATAACGATTAAAAGTAAAGTGGAAAAGAAAGAAGAGTAACTCGAGGAGGAGGAGGAAGAAGAGGAGGCTTTTTTTTTTTTCTTCTTCTTTCTTACTTGGCGCCAGACAGGTATATGGTTTAGGTGTCAGGTGTTAGGTGAGGCAATGCGGCGGGGCGGGTGACGGGGCGGGGCAGGGCGAGGTGACAGTGTAGGTGGGTGTCTGCCAGACGTTATAAAGGAAGGGGGATCCATTACTTCATTAAGAGACTTGGTTCAACTAAGAGGATTTATGAAAGGGGGGTTATCACTGAGCGCATGTGTGTTCTCCTGTTACTTAGATATTACTTAACGTTAACACCACCATCATCATCAACAATAACGATAGATAAAGAAAACTTAGAAAAAAAGGCTACTTAAGAGAACATTTAAGGAAACAATGACGTAAGACAAACAATATATTAGAGTTAAGAATAAAAGCATGAAATTTAGTAACATAACACAAAATATACATTAAATTTAACTGCCTTTGATGAAATTTAAATTGAGGAGCGTGGCGGGAGCTGACCACTTACCACTTCAAGGCAATCAATACATACTGAAGTGGTGGAGCAAGGGGGGTGAAGGGGTGAGGGGGGGGGGCGGCTGGCCACTTTTAGACATGAACACGTATATATATGTAGTGGATGGTTGGAGCAAGGGTGTTGGCGTGGAAGGATGGAGGTGTGTGTGTTGCAGGTTTTGGGCGTGCGTGGGGGTGTGAGGCAAGGATGTGTGATGCCATCTATGCTGTTCAATATACAGACACATGGATTGATTGAGAGAGAGAGAGAGAGAGAGAGAGAGAGAGAGTTATTAAGGAAGAGAATCATATTAGAAAAAAGAACAAAAAAACTTGATTTATTATTAAGAGAGGAAGAAGCGTGAGGGTGAACATGGAGGAAGGATTAAGGAAGCAGAGTGACATCATCCACTAGGGGGGGAAATAGGCCTCGGTGACGTGAATGCATTCCTGATACACAGACATAGAACTAACAACACATCCTTTATAGTTTTGCATTCATTTAATTTGCGAGTCTGAAAAACCAGCCGCGTAGGTTAGGTTAGGTTAGGTCTCATTTCGTTTGACTACATCCACGGTTTTGACTCACACTCGTCTTCGTCCTCATTAGTGACAGTGTCGTGCATGGGTGTAGGGCGGGGGCGGGGGCGTGGGCGGGGTGAAGTAAGTAGAAGTGTTAACTGTATGGGAAGCAACACGCACAGGTCGTATTCAAACGGAGGTCAAACACGCATGATGTTTTCCCAAGTGTGTGTGTGTGTGTGTGTGTGTGTGTGTGTGTGTGTGTGTGTGTGTGTGTGTGTGTGTGTGTGTGTGTGTGTGTGTGTGTGTGTGGCAGGGGGGCGCCGCTGTGTCGTGTGTTGGGTGACTCACCGTGTGTGTAATGAACTAGTAGTCTAATGGCAGAATTTTCCTTTCTCCTTCCAGCTGGACTCTGGCTACGTCATCATGCCGGGCTGGGACGGCCGCCTCGACTCCAGCACCGACGGCGACGACCTGGACGATAGTGGGCTGGACTACCTCGACAGTCGGCCAGGTGTGCATCCCGCCCCCTCTGGTATCGTGTTCGAGGGCGAGGCTGTCATCATCAACGGGAGGAGCAACCTGCAACGGCAACCTAGGAGTCGGAAGGTGAGTGTCATGGAGGACGTTGGAGAGGAAAGGAGGAGGGAGGAGCAGCAGGATGGTGAGTAGCATAGAGGGACAAGGAAGGGGAAGGGAAGAAGGAAAAGAAGCAGGAAGGTGTCATGGACGGTCAAGTGAGGAGAAGAGGGGAGGGAAGGAGAGGAATTTCAAGAGGGAAGGAAAGCGGAGGAGAACTCATAAGAGGTAAAGGGAGGAAAAGAAACCTGAGAGAGGGATGGAGGGTTTGTGTGATGGATTGGAGCCTGAGGGGAAAGGCAGGAAGGGGAGTAATCTAATGGAGAGAGGGAGAAAGCGAGGGAGGAAAGGATGGAACGTGAAGGGAATAAAAGAGAGGAGCATGGAGGTATGGGGACATGAAAGCTGTTATTGGAGGAGGGACTGGGAAGAAGGGAAGGGAGCGACTTACTGACTGACTAATTGATTTATTGACTTACTGACCTATTGACTGACTGACTAACTGACCAATATTGACTGACTGATTGATTGAGGCCATGCAGTCATCAAAGGGAGAGGGAAGAGGAAGTATCAAGAAAAATAATACAATACAATAATACACATAAACATATTAGAGACGCAGTAAGGTAGACGGTAAACAATATGTATATAACTCTTAATATTCTTCACTTGTGTCTGCGTCGTGTTCGTACTTCACATGCATGAAATTATGTAGTACGTAGACACAACCATCAGGTGTGTGTGTGTGTGTGTGAGGGAAGGACACAATTAGTTCTCCCCGAAGTTTCATTGCATAACACAATTAGGACAGACAAATAAGCACTCGTCCTGCATTCTTCGTAACATCGTCCACTGCTACATAAACACCGTCTCAATTCCTGTACAAAATATATTCAATAACTATAAGACACAACTGTTATTAACCAGTCGCTATTGATAAAAATGAACCGGTATAGTTTCTTCTTGCATGAGGAAGTGAAGGCATGAGACACACCGTTCTGAAGCTACAATCACTTATAAAAACACGGCATCAGAACATTAGGAGTCTGCAAGCGAAAGGTCAATCATCCCACACAAGGCAACTATTGTCTAGTATGTTTTAACGGAATCAGTTGGTGCATCCGCGATTTACTTCCTATTGTTGAGATCAAAAAAGAATAATAGTTGTGTGAAAACAATATGCAAGCTAATGATACGGAGAGATATATCTGATGTTTTTTCCCTGTTTGTCCCACGCGGAAAATTCATCAGGTTAATGTGGGGACGGGGTGTGGGGAGGGGGGGGGGAAATAGTAGAGGTAATGTTCCCGTCCCAGAGTATATCCAAATAAGTGAAATGCAGGAAATGTTACCACGTCTTCCCTCTTCACCCACCTCCCATCACCCACATCACCCACTTCACCCACTTCACCCACGCAAGAGTCTGGTTCATGCAAACAATCTTATAAACAATCTCATCTTCAAGCTTTCGCCACGTGCATGAACCAAGAGA
>JAPQNM010000044.1:14147085-14204585 GCA_029783475.1 Metacarcinus magister
ACGCGTGCACCGCTTGCCCACCCGCCTCGCTCATCACCACGGGCTTCCTGGACAAAGGCTGGACGATTAGACCGAATTTCCTGAACTCGTGTTCCTTGATTGTTGTTTCTGTGCAGGCGAAACGCAGAACTTCCAGGAAAACCCTCGTGTGAGTAAATGTCAGGTGCCGGAAGTTAGAAATCAATGCCCTCACGTCTTAGGGAGAACCAAAGGGCTGCCGATCACCGTTCGTGCTTGGATTTAAGAAATATGAGTAACAGCGTGACTGGCGGAAACACTGGTGACACGGTGTTGGTCTCAGCGTATTAATTTCTCTGACCAAAATAATAAAGTGAATTCTTGATATGCTTCAGTCTTTTTAGATGGTGTTGTTTCCCTTTATTTCCCTTCAGTGTTTGGTGCACGTCAGCTTCTATTCAGAAATAAAGATGAGAGAACGAGGCTAAGTGTCGCTCCAGACTGTGTGGTGTCGAGGTGTATCGTTAGGATTTGGTGATGGACGACCCGGTGTGGAGACAGATTCTGCCCAGAAGGAACAAATGCATATATAGTATTAATTTCCATCAGTGTCAAGAGGACGTGAGGGTGGTGGTGGTGGTGGTGCCACGTGGGTGTTCAGGTGACGGTGTGGAGACTCTTGAGGATGTGTGAATTAATCACCTACGTGTGCAGGAAGACTGTTTGCCCGGCGCTGGTCGGGACAGGTCGAGGCTGGGCTGGGCTGGGCGGCCTAATACACGCTGATTACCATGTAGGCCACAAGTTCACGCGCCGCTTCAAGTCTTCCGTGAAGTGTAGTTACTGTTCCGCCCCAATGAATCTGCAGCACCAACCCCATCGCTCCCCTAGGCGAGATGGAACTCATAATTTATGCACGGCGCGCTGGGCAGCCTCCTTCCGCGTCACCACGCCCCTGATCCGTCATCGCCAGACGCAACGACTCGCATCCATGATAAATCAAATTAATTTCCTCCCAGCACGAGCTGCGCACACTCCTATAGCTGATGTCACTCACGGAGGCGGAAATAATGCCGCTTCGTCCCCGTGCTCGCCGCCCTCTCCGTCATTTTGGCGCCCTCTCGACCCTCATTATCATATTACCGCTTAAAATCGCGCTCCAGAAAGTGTTATGGCTGTGGCGGCGGAACAAACTGGAGGCTCTGTTATACCAATTACGCGATGCCGCTGCCGTATTAGCGTGTTTGTCTCCGTCAGCCAAGCGGGGCGAGGGGCTGCGGGGCACACGGCGGGGCTTTTCTCCACAGGGCAAGTAGAGTGTAAAGGCGTGAAAGTGGTGGCAGGAACCTGGTCGGGTGTTGCCAGCCAAGCGTGGTGCGCCAAAACAGACCCAGCTGCGGGGCATCAACACACCATACATTGGAAACAATGCACTTGCACAACGCTGCCAACAAAAGCGACGAAATTGCGACTCCTCAGACAAGACGAGGCGGGGCGGGGCGGGGCGGGGCGGGGCCAGGAGGAAGGCTCATTGTGTTGCCCCGCTGGGAACTTCTTTTCCGGGCGGAGGCGGCAGGCGGCGGAGAAACGTCACCCACCTACCGCTAATGAGGGGCGTGCGTGAGTGATGGGCGTGCGGGCGTGACGAGGGCGGGGACGACGAGCTTCCACTTTCACCAGGAGAGATCAGGTCAGGTCAAGACGTGTCACGCGGCGTCACGGCACGAAATGCAAATGAGGACGTGAGATGAGATGCGATGTCACCCCCTCCCCTCCCCTGCCCCCCACCAACCCACTGTGCTGGATGCCTAATGGGGGCGAGAGATGATGGAAAGATAAGAGGAAAATAGTTTTTTTTTCTCTCTCTCTCTCTCTCTCTCTCTCTCTCTCTCTCTCTCTCTCTCTCTCTCTCTCTCTCTCTCTCTCTCTCTCTCTCTCTCTCTCTCTCTCTCTCACACACACACACACACACACACACACACACACACACACACACACACACACACACACACACATATACACACACACACACACACACACACACACACACACACACACACACACACACACACACACACACACACACACACACACACACACACACACACATACATACATACATACATACACACACACACACACACACACATACACACACATACACATACATATACACACGCATCGTCTCATCTTCGCCTTGTCCCGTTCTTCTCCTCCCCGCCCTGCTTCCGGTCTTCTTCCACCTCCGCAAGGTATACACTAAACCTCCCTCCGCCCTTACTCCAACATAGCGGTACTCTCATTCATTCTTCGGCATGCTGCGGGGTGGGGGGGGCGTGTGTAGACGGGGATGCGGGTCAGGGGGGAGGGGAGATAAACACAGACGGAAGTGACAACAAACTCTGACTTCCTTGCTCGTGTATTTTGGTCCGCTGGAGCTGCACGGGTGAGGAGGAGAGGGTGAGAAGGAGGGGTAAGGAAGAGGGTGATGATTTGTGGAGGTATGGGAGGTATTAGGGAGAAGGGAAGCTACAGAGGAAGAGGAAGAGGATTAGGAAGTGATAGATGATGTATGGTTGAGGTGGAAAGGAGTTAGAGGAGGAGGAGGAGGAGGAGGAGTATGACATTGAGTAGTAATAGTGAAGATTATGAATGTTAGTGTGATGTTGTAAGAGTTTGTAGATGGGAAAAGGGGTGCAGGATGTTTAGAGAGGATGTAGGGGGTTAAGTGAAACACACACACACACACACACACACACACACACACACACACACACACACACACTACAACCGCCACAACAACCAGTGAGGTACACGCACTCAAACCCATTCACGCATCACACTCACCGTTACTGCAACCATCCACACACACACACACACACACACACACACACACACACACACACACACACACACACACACACACACACACACACACACGCCAGGTGAAAAATGTGCGTTTTCTGCATTCATTATCTCTTGTAAACCTGTCAAAAGCAGAACTACGAGAGAGAGAGAGAGAGAGAGAGAGAGAGAGAGAGAGAGAGAGAGAGAGAGAGAGAGAGAGAGAAAGAGAGAGAGAGAGAGCACTCGGGGTAATTCAGTCTTGGGAGAGCCTGTGTATTGCTTCTAGGGCGGGACAAAGGCGGGTCGCACCGGGGTGTAAGGGAGGAAAAGGGAGGAAACATGACGCATTTCCCGATGACTGTGTGCGTGAGGGTGTGTGCACGAGGGTGTGTGCACGATGCGGGTGGAGGACACACACACACACACACACACACGAATTATGGCGCTTCGATCGATATCTAGAGAAATGCACATACACGTACAGACGAAATCCGGATGCACACCCCGGGGCTTTCTGCCTGACGTCATCCTGTGGCTCAACGAATCAATAGAGAGACAAGTGTGCATCCCTCATGGCGGAGGCGATGACTGAGACGGTGAAGGACACCTGTGGCGGCGTTGACGTGCTCACGTATATTGGTGACGCGTATGATCATCAGGAAAGTTCTCTTCGTCGTGGAATCAGCCGCTGAAAGTTTCTTGGTTTGTGTGTTTCCTAACATCCCGGCAGCGACGTGACGCAATGCGGTATACCCAACACAACCTTCGTCATCCTTATGTGTACCTCTCATGTAATAATGATGATGATGATGATAATAATAATAATAATAATGATAATAATAATTATTATACGTATTAGTAATGATCATATTAATAAAAAAAATAATACTTAACCTGCTCTCAAGAAGCCGGAATCTTCTATCAGCAGACACTTCGCCGCGGAGAAGTTTATTTAAACAAACATTTACGGATATTGCTTTACGGATACACCACGTCATTTCAATGCCTCGTTTATGTGTGACTGGAGTCTAATTCTAATGCAATTGACTATTTAATGTTTTGATTGTAAAACTGAATAAAATGCAGAATGGTTATAGTGGCGGATATCAACTCCCTTCTGGTGATGACAGACTTACTGGCAGACAGACGATAAGATCCTAGTCACTATGTGGCACGTTTTTATACTCTGCCGTGGGAGCAGTGGAGGGGCTGCTCACCCTCCTCTGCGGGGCTTGCAAGTCCCCAGCCCCGAGGAGGGGCGTGACCCTCTCTCGCTGGGACACGTGACCGTCAGGGGGTTCCAATCCCACACACTCGGCCCGCGGTACTGTGCTCGCCGCATCTTAGCGGTGGCGTCGTTTAGGACAGCTAGGACTCAGATGATCCAACTATGGGGTTAATCTTATCAAGGCGCGTTGGTCATAGGTCATGGTGACTTGAGGCGTTACTGTTGGTGACTGGTCCACTGCCTCCAGCCCCGCTCCCTTCCGGGTAATACATCACACACACACACACACACACACACACACACACACACACACACACACACACACACACACACACACACACACACACACACACACACACACACACACACACACACACACACACACAGACACGTGTATGTGCGTGTACGTACGTGTGTGTATATGGTGAGGACGTCAGGACGCGGCTGTGAGATGGGTGGTGCAGGTCGGCCTAGGCGTGACGCAGGGTGGTGTCTCGGATGGTGCCTAGCGGGGGCCCCGACGGGATGCAAGGTGATCCCTGGAAGTGATGGGTTAGGTGTTGATCGTATTGGTCACCTTAGGTCATCAAGTGGTGTGTGAACACATGCCGATGATTTTCCGTCCACTTGGCGATGACTCAGCGATGGTGCAGCGAGTCTCAAAGCGTTGCTTCACAGATATGAAGGCGGATGTGATCCTCCAGATAACCGATGAATCAGAAGTGATTGTACGGCGTGTGGTGAAGGCGACAGTGAGGGCAGTGGTGGAGTGGTGGAGCGGGTGTTTCCACAGGTGTTCTGAGACACTTGGAAGAATATTGCCTTCACAGGTGTTGATGAATAGCAAGTTTGTTTTGTGATTAATGAGTTAGAATAATGTGTAGGTGACCAGCTGATGCAGAACCTAACACAGCTGTGTGTGTAATTCACCAAAACCTAAACTCTAGAGAATCATTTGCTGGACTCGTGATCGTCAGCCATTTCCTTTTCCGTAGTGTCCATCTATCGATCTATCTATCTCTGAGGTATTATGTAATAGTGAACGTTTTGCTATTAGTAAATGACAATTTTTTTCATGAAGCTTTCAGATCAAGTAAACAAGTAGTTGCGTTTCCTTCAAGTGGAACCTCGAATGTTGTGACAACCTCATGTTTAGTATTGGCAAGAGTTTTGTTGCCTGTTTCGGTCTATCGAAAGTCTTCTCATAAATGCAATGCCAACCCGAGTCCGTGCACTCACATAGAGGAGATTACTTAGTTCGTGCAGGATTAGTCTCTGGGAGAGTATATGTGTTTGTTGTCCTGCTGGTCTGTAGGTAACGGAATTGTTTGGTTTCAGTCCATCAACATTGACACTTAAATACCAGAATTATGTGTAGTGTGTTACTGTCATTGGATATGTTAAGAGGGTTGAGTCAAATTTCATGAGAGAGAGAGAGAGAGAGAGAGAGAGAGAGAGAGAGAGAGAGAGAGAGAGAGAGAGAGAGAGAGAGAGAGAGAGAGAGAGAGAGAGAGAGAGAGAGATGCATGTTGCCAGGTGGAAGCAATGAAGTATTTCCAATCAAGTATTGCTGCGCATCGGGCCGGGCTTCCATCCTGCACGGTGCAAGGGTTGCGGGCGACAGTTCTGATCAGCACCTCAAACCTACCGACGGACGAGAGCAACAATATTTTTGGTGCTTGCGTGGATTGAAAGTCTTTAGTTATATTTATTCTTTCTTTTTATCTTCCAAATTTATTTCATGTATGTACTTGTATGCCTTTAAAAAGCATAAACATTCCCTTTGCGTGCGCGGAAGCCGCAACTTCTTTCAGGGTCGTGCACAAACCGCCTTCGTGGCCAGACTTTTCATCCTGCTTTCTGGTTACGTGGAAACAAGGCACCACTTTGTCTCATAAATATCTCGTTCCACAACCCCGAGGTGAGCCTAGTCCACCTTTCACCCATCCACGACCCTCAAAACGAAATATGGATCAGGTTGCTCAAAGAAAAATGGGATACAGAAAAAATATAACTGGACATCGGTTGCCAAGACTCCCACTACTGACCTTGAACACAGTCAGAGGTTCATCTGGGAAGGTCAAGCCGGGCATTCCATGAAGGTGGTGCTGCTGAAGACGCAGGCCACCAACATGCACAAGGCGCGGCCACCTCACGATGAAAGCAAATAAATTTACTCATCTGAGGCAAACGGACTTCACGGCGACTCGTTTGTTGTGGGAAATGCATGACGGTTGGTGACGTTATCTGGAAATACTGTGGTGTGGCGGGTGTTGGGGCGCCCCTCACCTCACGACACCTCCGCTGCCACCCACGCATCGAGGGATCACTGTCCATCTTACACCCAGAGAGAGAGAGAGAGAGAGAGAGAGAGAGAGAGAGAGAGAGAGAGAGAGGAGCACGTTGGCGGAGTGACTCATCCTTTTACTCTACAGTCCATATCCAGCCGCCTTCCCGTCTCGCCCCTCCACCTCCCCACTATTCTCCTTGCTCAGGTTAGGGCCTTCCACAGCAGCAGGCAGAAGCAGCGCCCTGCCACGCCTTCCCTCGCGCTGCGGCAGATGGGTCCCGACAGTGACATCACCGCCCTAGCAAGGATCGAGAACTCGCGTGGAGCTTCATATATTGTGTCTTTGTTCGCTCCTCTTTTCAGTCGAGTTAGAGGCAATGATGTGTGTTGCAAGGGAATGATGCACGTATGAACTGTTTATTAGATTTATTTACTTGTATTATTATTATTATTATTATTATTATTAGTAGTAGTAGTAGTAGTAGTAGTAGTAGTAGTAGTAGTAGTAGTAGTAGTAATAGTAGTAGTAGTAGTAGTAATTATAGTAGTAGTAATTGTAGTAGCAGTAGTAGTAGTAGTAGTAGTAGTATAGTAGTAGTAGTAGTAGTAGTAGTAGTAGTAGTAGTAGTAACAGCAGCAGCAGTAGTAAGTGTTTATTTATTTATTTCTGAGAGGAAAGGGCGTTGGTTTGGCATTACGTGGGCGTACGTGCGGTTGTGAGCGTGGGTGTGTTTGGGGCGTCGTGCTTGCTGAAGGTGGAGGGTCGTACCAGTAGACCACGCTGAGCCACCTCCCTTCCCGTGTTCACCTGTGATGAAGTGACGGAGTTGCTTGGCCTCCACGAGAGAGAGAGAGAGAGAGAGAGAGAGAGAGAGAGAGAGAGAGAGAGAGAGAGAGAGAGAGAGAGAGAGAGAGAGAGAGAGAGAGAGAGAGAGAGAGAGAGAGAGAGTGTGTGTTCTTCCAGTTTGGACGGGGTCGTAATCTTTTCATGCTCAGCCTTGCACTTTGACATGGCATTAAAATGAAATAAACGCTGACGGCAGTTGAAAGGTGGACGAGAAAGGTTGCAGTCATCCACTCGCTTCCCCCTTTGATGTGTGGGAGTAGAAGAAAATTCCTTTCCTCCCTTCTTGATGTGTGTGTTGCAATAACAAACGTGCGTACAATGGGTGTCAATAAGAGTGTCAAGAGAGAAACACTACACTTCTTGGCATTTTTTCAATAACTTGAAAAGTATGAGGTTTACGTAAAAAAGGAATAGAATAGTAAAGAAAGAGCAGGAGACGTCCGTTCTTTTGAGCTATAGCGAAATGGAATTGCAGTGTAGTTATAGATGTAAGAGTTTTTTTTTCACAAAACCTACATGTTCTCGAAACATATGAGTTATCGGAAAGTAGACGACACCATTAGATAGATATTACCAAGCTCCATAATTTTACTTCTATGCATTTTTCCTATGAGTAATATTTTCGTAGTAAAATGGGAAAGAAACTTTTCGAACTCAATTCTTTTGGAATTTTTGGGCCACATAATCGAAAATCCAATTCCGTCACAGATTATAGTAATCAGAAAACTGAGTCCAGATTCGGGGCAGCATGCCCGAGAACTACTTTGTACCAATTTTCGTGAATTGTGTTTAAAGATTAACCTCACACATTTTTCAACTCATTTCTTATTTTTTTCTTTTATGTGGGAGGGAGAGGGAGACAGGTGAAAGAGCAGAATTCAACAACTTTTTATCCCTGGCTGTGTGTTTATAGGTCTGACATTTTATCTTTCCATCTTTGAATATAACGGAAAAATTTCAGTTGTTTCGCTGGCAGGTTTACTCACTCTGTTTTTCCTCCGCAGCTCAAAATCACCTTCGACGACACGTTAACCTCCACCTACGAGTACCCGAGCGAGAATCACCTGCTGGAGGAGGCCGGCTTGCTGCCTCAGGAAGGCACCGAGGGACCCTCCGCCTCTCAAGGTGGGTAATCACCTCCTACATAATCCTCGCACCCTCCCCTTGTTCTTTTCATAATTTTTTTTTCTCTCTCTCTCTCTCTCTCTCTCTCTCTCTCTCTCTCTCTCTCTCTCTCTCTCTCTCTCTCTCTCTCTCTCTCTCTCTCTCTCTCTCTCTCTCTCTCTCTCTCTCTCTCTCTCTAACCTTTCATCAGCACCTCCTTTCCTTTTCGTTTCCTTCTCCCCTCCTTCCTCTCTCCCACGCTCGTTTCCTCAGCTTCACTTTCCCTTTCACTTCTTCCTTGATAACCTCGCTCGCCTATCCTCCTCGTCGTGCAATCCTGGATGTCGTCCTTCCCTTCCCTTCACATCCCGCCTCATGACGTCAATTAGTTGCGCCCTAGAGGCTTGATGTCACATTTCCTTCATTACCCCACAAAAAACCTGTTTCGGCCTCGACTTATGTAACGAATACACGGCCACCCCTCATCCCCCCCACTGTGTGTGTGTGTGTGTGTCATACAGTGTCTGTGTTGTTGTGACACTTTCCTTCATTGGCGGGTTGAGTCCTAGTCTTAATCTGTAGTTGAGACGATCATCCTTTAAGTCACAAAATTATGTGCTTGTATTGCGACAGACTCCTAATCGCGCACGCACACACACACACACACACGTACATCACAGAGAGAGAGAGAGAGAGAGAGAGAGGGGGTTACTGGTTTTCATTCAAATGGTTACTACTATGTTACTTATAGGATGGTATGCTGTGTCAAATCAATGAGACCTGTAGGAACAGCCCGAAACCTTGACCCCAACCCTCAAGACTTCGGCTTCACTCCATCCACTCATCCACATTTACGATAAGGATTGACAGACGGAAAAAACACTTATCTTGACGGTTACGTAATAACCTATTGTTGTGGCTTCATACCAACCAAGACAGGTGTTTGAAGATGTCATAGGTAAAAAGATAAAGTAGAACCTGGGAATTATGAGTACCATTATGTAACTAGCATTAACGTGTACTTCCCAACTTTTTGTTTGTATATGAGAGAGAGAGAGAGAGAGAGAGAGAGAGAGAGAGAGAGAGAGAGAGAGAGAGAGAGAGAGAGAGAGAGAGGAGAGAGAGAGAGAGAGAGAGAGAGAGAGAGAGAGAGAGAGAGAGAGAGAGAGAGAGAGAGAGAGAGAGAGAGAGAGAGAGAGAGAGAGAGAGAGAGAGAGAGAGAGAGAGAGAGAGAGAGAGAGAGAGAGAGAGAGAGAGAGAGAGATGAGAGAGAGAGAGAGAGAGAGAGAGAGAGAGAGAGAGAGAGAAAAAAACTTATAGATGTGTTGGTTACCGCAACTCGTTTCCCATTTTCTTTGCGTTAAGAGAGAATAACAGGAATTGTAGTTTTCTGGGACAACTTTAATAAACCTTACACACAGTAGTAACATTGATCACACTTTACTGGCGGTGTGCGGGCGGGCATTCAGGTTCATCAGCACTTTTCCTTTGACCAAAACGAGGAGCTTCGTAACATATATTGTGAACGTCGAGGTCACGGTGAAGTAGTGGTTGTCGTTAATGTGAGTGTTATGAACAATTTTTATATACTGAGGCACGGCAAATGGATATGAAAGACGCGACAGTTTCCTCCAATGTATATCAACTTATGAAACTCAATTGGTCTGTTAGTCACATTGTTGTAACACTGATTACTGCTTGTGTCGGCGCAATGACGTTATTGCTCACACATGGTGTAATCAGTGCTACCAAAATTATGTTTAACCGCCCAATTGGGTCCCATTAATAATTTTTTTGTAGTTCATTGCATTCTTTCGATATAATAATTTAGCAATAATTTGAGATAGATTTGAGAAATCTGGCACATCTTTTATAGCCATTTGCCACGCCTCTGTATAAGAAATCATTGGTAACACTAGTACTGTTGACTCTCCTCCCGTGACAACCATCTTGTTACACTGGTAGTAGGACTTCATCGTGCTGACCTTTAACCCAATTACACTTCATTGAATTACGGGCCAAAGCATAGTATAACTTAATTCTCTTAATATCGCGCACGTAAATACACCTTGGTTCGGGGTGGGTGAATGCTCCAGCCACTCTCCCCTTGCCTCATTCTCCCTGCGCTGCCTCCTGTTGCTGGTTGTCCATACGGTCTGTGGAAATGTAAAAAAAGAGTAATTAAATATAGAAGCAGGGATTGGGTGGGGCGCACGACGTAGAGATCGTATCAGATTTCATTGTATACCATAACCAGTGTTGTCTGCAGTAATTATGGTTTGGCATGTTAACAACTAGCTCATAGTGAAAAAGAAAAAAAAAAATCGCAATTTTACTGTTAATATTTTTTCTAGGGCCACGTGTCCAGGTGATATCATTCACAAAGGAAAATTAATTCGTCAGTGTAATGGAGGGGCAGAGACGCGGCGACACTACGTGTGATACCTCAGTCGTTTATAAGTACATATGGAATTTGGTGTGTATGTGGTAGTGTTACCAGTCATTAAGTTAAACCTCTCGCACCTGACGCTACACACATTGTTAACTGAAGGGTGCGCTGCGCAGGGGCGTCCCACTACGTTCATTGACTCCTGGCACCGATGAAGAAGTTTCCATGGATTTAATAACCACACATTTTAAGCATTCTCTAAACATAATAACTAAGTAAACCTGATGGTATTGCAATACATCAACATTCTCTCCCCATCTGGCGCTTCACAAACTGCCTCTGGCTACCTCCCACCACACATAACACTCCTTCCTTGAGTTGAGGTAAAATACCGTCAGTTGAGCATCCGTTTAGTGGGTTGTACGCCAGCATAATAGTTACAAAATGCCGGTAAAGCACTTATTTCCCCGTTCCTGGGGTGTGGCGTGCTGGCCCACGGATGACGGGACACCCCCGACCACCTGAGCTGTGGCATTAACTTTTGGTATCCAGTGTTAGCCAGGACGACTGAGGTTTTCCAGTAACCAAGCGACGCCTCTCTACGATTTTTCAGATCGCTAATGATTTTTCACTGACAGGGAGTGGTTAATGTCCCCCTTGAGCAAGGGGATGGGGGTGTGTGATGTGAGAGGTGTCAGCCTTACCCATAGATCCGTCTCTATGAGCTCTTTTAGGGAGGGTAATAACTGACGATCACGATCCCAGCGCGTGGTCCTCCAGACCATGGTGATAAATAACACACACACACACACACACACACACACACACACACACACACACACACACACACACACACACACACACACACACACACACACACACACCGTCGCCTTGCCACAACAGATGCCTCACACCATTGATATGTGCTGATTATAACAAGTGAATGATCATGTATGATCAATGTACATAGGTTTTTGTATATGTGAATTGTTTACTTAATTTTTTGTCAAACAGTTTTGTACTAACGTGAAAGCGTTACCGGCAACGCAGCTGTAGCGTGACGTGCGGCGGGCCGCCGCTAGTTGGCCGCTGACGACATAAAGTTTGCACAATGGCAGCGTTTGTATCGCAGCGGAAAGGCGATACACCAACACCTGTGGGAAACATTAACTCACAATGGCATAACATCATTGTGACGACATCTGGTTAACTGCGGGATTTTTTCCTTCCACAACCCCCGAAACAGCCGTTTGCACATACACCTTAAAGCTAAAGATAATAGAGAAAAAATTACATTCGCTTTCCTTAAATTACTAGACATTTTCCCATAATATCACGGATTGTGTCACGTGTGGGAAAAAATGCGGCATGTTTATGTGAAAACTTCCGACTGAAAAACAAGGTGATGGTTCAAACAATGGAAAGACAACTGACTATTAAGATCAAGAATTACAGAAATAACGGAGTGGTCAGAGCGTTATCTGAGGGTAGTATCAACCGCGTGGGAATAATTGGATAAACGACGTAAAAGACACCTTAACGCTTTTGTGATGGCTATGTTGTGTCGCTTGAGATGTTTTCACACCTGCGAGGAATGCGTAGCGGCGCTGGGGTGAATCGTGGGTGTGGCTGGTGGGCGGCAATAAGGAGTAAGAGGCTCAACAATGTTTGCAGTGAAGGGACAAAGAAGGGGGAGCGGTGCAATGCAGATCTCTAATGGATGAACTTCAACAGAGGTGAAGCGAAACCCAGTGGTGTATGAGTTGCGAGGAGGAGGTACGGGTGAACGGTCTGTTTTAGAGCGGCGAGAGGACAATAGGTGGGGCAGAGGCAGACAAACGGAGAGGGGGGTTGGTGGGGAGATGCACCGGTAGCTCCGTCAGCTGGCCACCACCAGGCTCACCGGTACATTTCCGCCACCATCCCGGATCAGCGGCCTCTTGACTACCTTCATCGTGACGCCGGCACTTGCTGGACTGCGCTAGACTGCTTGAGCATCACCATCAGCCAACATTACCGTCTGCTTCCACATCCACCCGTGCTGCACCTTCTTCCCCAAGACTAGTTGCTTTGTCACGATGCCTTTACTTTGACCTCCAACGTGGCGGAGCAGGAGGGGCGTCGGGGATGGAGGAGAGGGAGGGAGAATGACCATTATTTCAGCCTTGTGTGTGTTGAATATACTTCGTTGTGTTTTATTCACAATGGCATACGAGTGGCTACATCCTCCTTCGATAGTCATATAGTTACTTAATTAGGATGAGTCAAACATAAACATATGTTAAAAAGAATCGGCAGAAACATGAGGCAGTACTCGCCCTTAACCATGACGACTTGTGATACTGTCAACCACTCGAGCCGTAGGTAAATATGCCTGAAGTGTGAATGCAGCACCGTTAATCTGGCACAGAACCGTACACTGAACAGAGGTGGGCATGAGTCAGGCAGGACGTGGCCAGCTTGCAAAGAGTTTGTGGGGGTGAAGGAAAGAGGGGGGCTGGACAGCACCCCTACCGCCCCCGCCTAGCCACCCACCCTCACAGCCGCTGGAGTTGCGCTGCTCGGCATTCCCAGTCCCAGTGGTGTGCTGTGGTGGCCGTGAGAGGACGAAAGCGCTGCGGTTGCGTACTGTACTGTGTTGTATGTGTATATATATATATATATATATATATATATATATATATATATATATATATATATATATATATATCAATAAGTGCAATATAATGTGAAGTGATGAAATGAAAGTGTAGATAAAACTGCTGAAATTGTCTGGTGTGAAATGAAACTTCAAAATGTTTCGTTGACGCGAAACATTTTATAATTAATAATTAGAACACTACGGACATAAATCTTTGCACAGTAATTTAATTCTTGAAATTCATGGAAGCTGTAGAACACCCGTCATGCACCTATGTAGTAAAATTGTTGTAAAAAAAAAAGTTTTACACGGCCCAGCTACGAGAATGAACATTATATAACTGATGCTAATGGCAGATAGATAATTGCAGTCCAGTTACTGTCAAATCGTGTGACACGTAGGAGCTTATTTTACTTACTTTAGTATTCTTTTTTTTTTCTTTCTATCAGACTCAGGAACTGCTGTGGTTGATAAATGAACAATATTTCTGAAGTGTTAATTCTGTAAGGAACAATGGAAACTGCCAAGGGAGAAAAACAACCCATCCTAATTATTTTTAAGATGCCCATAGGTAAGTTGTGATATTCATTGGGAGAATCTAAAAAAAGTTGCCTTAAATCCATTTGCATGCTATTGGTTTACATTCTAGAAGACTATTAGTTTTTTTTCGGAATAGGCTACATGTACAGGAATATATATATATAATATATATATATATATATATATATATATATATATATATATATATATATATATATATATCGCGGTTCAGTTTTCGCGGTCTCAGTATTTCGCGGTTTTCTGTAAGATCTATTAATTTTGATATCGCGCATATTTTTCGCCATTTCACGGCATTCCGCAATATCTCTAATAGCTTTCGAGAAAATTAGGAAGAAAGTCATGTTTTGGAAAAAAGATAGTTTCAATTTACTGTGTTATTATTAGTCTTAGAACAAATATTGATAATGTCAGTTGTAGAGTTTAATTTGGTCTTTCAGATGTTGCAATGATATTTCCAATATCTAATAGCTTTCGAGAAAAGGAGGAAGAAAGTCATGTTTTGGAAGAAAAATACCATTTAATTTTACTGCGTAATTATTTGTCTTAGAACAAATATTCATAATGACAGTTATAGAGTTTAATTAGGTTTATTAGATGCTGCAATAATATTTCCAATATCTCTAATAGCTTTCGAGAAAATGAGGAAGAAAGTCATGTTTTGGAAAAAAGATACAGTTTCATTTTACTGCGTAATTATTAGTCTTAGAACAAATATTCATAATGACAGTTGTAGAGTTTAATTAGGTCTATCGGATGCTGCAATGATATTTCCAATATCTCTAATAGCTTTCGAGGAAATGAGGAAGAAAGTCATGTTTTGGAAAAAAAGATGCCATTTAATTTTACTGCGTAATTATTAGTCTTAGAACAAATATTCATAATGACAGTTGTAGAGTTTAATTAGGTTTATCAGATGCTGCAATGATATTTCCAATATCTCTAATAGCTTTCGAGAAAATGAGGAAGAAAGTCATGGTTTCATTTTACACTGCGTAATTATCAGTCTTAGAACAAATATTCATAATGACAGTTATAGAGTTTAATTAGGTCTATCAGATGCTGCAATGATATTTGCAATATCTCTAATAGCTTTCGAGAAAATGAGGAAGAAAGTCATGTTTTGGAAAAAAGATACCATTTCATTTTACTGCGTAATTATTAGTCTTAGAACAAATATTCATAATGACAGTTGTAGAGTTTAATTAGGTCTATCAGATGCTGCAATGATATTTTCAATATATATATATTATATTATATTATATCTTCATATTCTCCCTTTTATCGTTCAGTGCTTGTCATTTTTTACATAAATATATTTTTTTCTTATTCCTTCTCTCTGTCTCTTTCTCTGAGAAAGACAAGATGACATGGGTAAGGAAAGAACGGTTAGTTATATAAAAATTGTCGGGTTAAAAGGAGGATGTGGGTTTGTCACTCGAAGGAAATTACACATATTTCATGGTATGAAGCCACAACGATAGTCTTGCTTTTATAATTGAGCCGAGGGTCAGAATTTTATAGATTGAAATAATGGCAAGCCACAGAGAAACGTATTTAACCCATCATCTGGCTGTAATTGATCTGGTATTATCTGTCTTTCATTTTCATGTTTATCATACAACTGTCTTTTTCAGGACTTGCTCATACATTTGTGTAATAATGTAGTGTCTGACATTACTCGTTGGTTGTTGATGTGCATGCTGTAGCTTCTGATTTTGTGTAACAACTTTTCTTGGTCTTGGTGCAGGAAGGGGCAGACGTGGCACCTCCTGTCCAATGGTGTCAGGCACTTGCAGCGTCACCATACGAGTTGGGGAGGGTAGTAGGTCTAGCTCTGCTTCACACCACAAATCCTCAGATGAACCACTTTCTCCTCATTCCTCAGATGCATTTACATTCCCTTCAATAGGTTTGCTTACATTAGCCCACGACCAAGACCACAAAGCACTTCCCTTGAGTAGTTGGGAAGATCATAATGCTGAGGTAGAAAGGACTAGTAAGAACATAGTAAAAGGTCCCAGAGATAGTTTTGGCAAATTTGGATCTGTAAAGTTTGGTAAGAAAGCCAAAAAGCTTCCTCCTAATCTTGCTGTTGGTAATAGCGAGATAAACAGCAGTAAAGGAAATGTAGCCGAGCTTACTGCTCCAAACACACCACCATTCCAGACACCTAAGCTAAATGCTATACACTCAACACCACCACCACCACCTCAACCAATTGGTTCACACTCAACACCAGCCCAGACACCCAAACTTAATACTATACACTCAACACCACTCCCCAAGCCAGATGTCCCACACCAAACACCAATACCCAAGTCTGTTGTAACACATTCAACACCACCAAAGCCTACACACACAGCACCAACACTCAAGCCAGAGGCCCCTCACCAAACACCAATGCTAAACAGCTCAGACATGACAACACCCAAGCCAGGTGTTCCAAACTCAACACCACCACCCAGGCCAGATCCTCCACATTCAACACCACCATCCAGACCATGTCCTCCACACTCAACACCACCACCTAGGCCAGATGCCCCACACTCAAAATCATCACCAAAGATGAACACCTCACACTCAACACCACCATCCAGGCCAGATGCTCCACACTCAAAATCATCAGCCAGGAAAAACACACCACACTCAACATCACAACCCAGGACAAACACACCACACTCAGCACCACAACCCAAGGCAAACACTACACACTCAGCACCACAACCCAAGGCAAACACTTCTCACTCAACACCTTCATCCAAATCAGACAACGTTCACTCGATTCCTTTACCTAAGCCAAAGAATCGACGCTCAAAAAAAAAAGGAAATACCACTCAACACTCAACACCAGCACCACACTTGGATGCTCAACACTCAATACCAACAATCAAGTCTAAAGCTCAGCACACTGTGCCAACACCCATACCAAGAAACCAGCCCTTGACCCCAACACCCAAGCCTAGGACGCTCATACCACAGACAGAGACAAATCGTGATGCTAAGGCAGTCAAGCAAAGTGAAACTCCTGAAATATCTGAAGCTGATAATTATCAATCTATACCTGATGTTGTTTTCATGACACAGAAAATATCCCCATATCCAGAACTGACTGGTAAAAATGGCACCAAGTCAACTTTTAGAATAAATCCAATATCACCAACTGAAGCTCATCTAGCTAAGAACACAGAATGTAAAGATCATGGTGAAGAATTTGTACAAAAATTAAGTTCCCACTCCCAATCAATTGTGCAGTCTCAAAAAATTAAAATTAACAAAGATATCCAAAATACTCATAAGAAAGTTCCTCATCTCGATAACAGTTCAGGCAGCAGCAGAAATCCTCTTCACTTGGAACTGGTCAGCAAATTTACAACCTCATCCAGCTTGGACAAAAAGATCAATTGTCTCCAAAAAGTCAAAACCAAAGAGCCCAAGAGTGTTAAAGAACTTTTCTCTGACTACAGTTTTGAGAAACAGCAAAGCAGAACACATGATGAATTACAGTACAATATTCAATCTGATGAAAACATTGATGTGTCCAGGAAACTACTTCAGAGTCCTTCAGGACTTGAAGAGAAAACTGTTCAGACTGCGAGTAATTCCAAAATATATGATTTCACTGTTAATAAGACACCTGCCACTCCTCTGGTATCAAACTATAGAGACGTTTCAAATAAAACTTCTAGTGGATTTCCGGAAGCCCATCATCAATCTCTCCGAGTGATGAAAAGTGGTGCAGGTACAGAAGATGGTAACAAAAATTCTTTGACAAGGGGCATTGGAGCACGCAAGTCTCTCGGCAAGGTGGAGTGTGTAGTGCAACTGTGATCTCTACCGGGTCTGACGATTTTAATATGAATGTTACAAACTATACTTTTGGTTTTTTGGTTTAAGTTCAAATGTAACTAGATCACCTATTGGTTTAAGCAAGTCTATAGTTTGTGCTGCATCTTCATTATTAATATCTTTATGAAATAACTATATAAATAAATAAAACCCTGTGGTGGGGCTGCAAGAATACTACCACCATATTCCCTACAGATTATAATAGGCAACAAAAGGGACGGAGCGAGGGGTCTGAGAAGCCCCTCCTCTGTTCTCTCCGATGAAGAGAGAGAGACCACAGAAGAGGAGGGGAAAGTAAAGTTTCCCTGAACCCTAAATGCCTTGTCTTGGCTAAACACTTTTAATGGAGATATAAGCCTGGTATATAGATAAATGAAATAACTGCAATCATGATTATTTCAACTCATTCAGTATATCTCCTCCAGGTTTTAAAGGTTTGCGGCAGTGTACAAAGCTGTAAGCTTCAATGTAACCATGGCTGACTCTGCTTTAGGGTCATTATAGGTACAGTACAGATGTGTTTGAAGTTAGCAGTGCTTATCAGCCATAAAACTGCTTATGATTATGCACCACCAACTCAAGGTGTTTGGGAGGTTCCATTTTCCTCCTTATCAAATCTTGAACAAGGCCAGAAAGCATAGCATTTTGAAGCAGAATGCCCACAGCTTTTTGAACACAAGTCTATTTCAGCCAACAGGGCTTGAAACTGACAATGCAAATACAAGCTTGTGAATGTATTTTTTGCTTTTTAGCACAGCTATTCAGTACTAATGAAATTCATTATGTAGCCTCATTAAGATTAACATAGGACTTTATGATGCAGTAAGGAGTAATTTCTGAATTTAGTGCTGGCTTTGCTTGTGATACTTTGTTTTGAAGCAGTAATAGTAGTAACCCTCAATCTCTCTGCAGGTGGCCTGGCTAGCTACACCCCTAGCAAGATCCAGATTGGTAGTACCTTTGAATTGGGAGTGTCCCGGACAGCTCCTCCTGTGCAGACTTCACCTCCTGCTGCTCCTCCTCAAACAGAGAGGACTGAGGACGAGTATTTACGGCCGGCTGATGAATCTGAGACAGTCACCTGGAGTGCAGAGAGCACGTCAGACATGTTATTTTAACCTGACCAGCTCTTTCATGAGTTATGCTCAATAAAAGTCCATGTTATTGTGCTTCCTGTGCATGTGTGTGTGTGTGTGTGTGTGTGTGTGTGTGTGTGTGTGTGTGTGTGTGTGTGTGTGTGTGTGTGTGTGTGTGTGTGTATATGTGTGCACACGGGAAGCAGTCCAGGTCACCTCCATCATGTCCTTCACTCCAGTCCTGCATTGTATGCTGGTTGCAAAAGGGACTTGTCTGATAAATGGCTTCTTTAATTTTTGTACAGTGTAGGCTTAAGTGTGACAACATATTTAGCATGAAACAAGTATAGGTTTTGATTATTTGAAAAACATCCCAACTTTGATTGACCAGATTAACGTCATGATACATGAAGGACTCGAGCATCTTAACTTTAAACATCATACACATAAATTGATTTCCTGCCAAAACAATATATAATAATGTGCATAATGTGTATATTCCATATGATCAACAATACTATTTTTGTACATTTGTGATGAGATGAGAGCAGACAATAATGACCTGTAGAAGGCAATTAACAGCTGTGTTTGAGAACCATTGATATTTTCCTGAAGAAAGAAATGACTAAATATAAATTATGTTTGACTGCTCTCATCTAGGTAAGATATATTGATCAAACAAATTCACTGATTCTTTTCACAATAAAGCAGCCGAGGTGCTGCAACATTCCTTCATTGTTGTGTATGATTTAAGTTATTTACAAATGAGAGCCTTTAATCCCACTTTGAGATGGGCCAGTGGGTAGTTTAGCACTTTGAGCATATTGCATCCTGCAGGGCATTAAGTGCTACACTCAGCATTTGTTAAGTTACTTCAACACACAGCTTTAGTGTCATGTGTGTCTGTATAAAAAAGGACACTTACAACTGGTGCATTGGAGCTACTAATTTTTCCTCATTTTGAGGGAATATTGTTGCTTATTACAGCTTTGATTACAGCTTCAAGAAATAAATTAAGGTGAAATTATATGTAAAAGCTAAACCCAAGTGGTACGTTTGTAAAATTTTGAGTTGGGTTGAAAGAGACTTGTACAAATATTTAGCTCTGTATATTGTTATTCATTTATCATAAATTATAAAAAAGCTGTACTATATTTGAATAATGCCTGTATCTTTTTCTATAGTATGAAAGATAATGGTTACAGGACAAGTTTCTGGGATATTCAAATTTTGCCTGAAAATCAATTTTTTTAATTACAATATGTCAATAGACTTCCGACACAATATAATGAAATCTTTTATTTTAAATAAGAGTGCTGTGAAATTCATATTACAGTAAGGCCATTCAATAGACTGAATATGAAGACTGCCGTTGTATATAACACTACATCATACAAGTAGCCTCCTTTCATACATTGAGGCATCAGTTGCATAGTAGTGGTGACGGTTGTCCACATCTGTTGTTCATAAGTGATGTTAAGCATCATCTGTCAAGTGTAAAATATCAAATGTCATATTCCATATGACGAAATTTAATACGTAATGTAATCCCAATGAATGAAGACGTTATGTATGTCACTGTTGATGGAGCATTACGTGAGGCTCTCTGTTATCGAAGCAGCCAGTTAACCCCTAAGCTGTGTGTGTCACATAGATGTGATGGCATGGGCGGGCATAGTTTCTGGGTAACACACAATATATATCCAAAATTTTAGTGTCTTGGCAGCCACATGTGCAGTTTTAGATTCTCCTGCTTCATGTCTGACTCTAACACAGTGTAGTATGTCCACCTTGCGTCTGAAGAAGATATGCAGAATCATGCCACATCTCATGTGCACAGTGACTATACGTGTGTCAAGTCCATGCTGACAAATTACATCCACTGCAGGCAACAGTAATCAGTGAATTTGATCCAGTGTTGGTTCAGAAGGCCATTAATTAAATGTTGTGCCACAAGGCCAGTATGTGCAAGTAAAAGTTACTGGGGAAAATTATACGAAGCATACTTCTGATACTCGTTAAAATGCACCTCCCATATCTCTAATAGATTATTTACACCTACCAAAGATCTGATGTGGAGTGTTTAAGGCTCATTGCCTTGCCATGGGTAATTTTCCCACAACCTCATACGCACAGGAGAAATTTCAGCTCCATTTGACAAGGTCTTCCCTCTCCCCTAGTTTGCATATATTTTTTTTTTACCATGGTGGCACAGCCCACTATCTAGAAAAGAGTAATGGTTTGGTGATGTGCCATTGCCAGTCAAGAGTTATTTATTGCTTTTGTAAACCAGATCACACCCCATCAATTATATTTAGATAATGCCTTTCACCTGTGCTAACAAAGATGGCTTTTATAGTACTAGTGTATGAATTAAATGCAAATCTGTTTACTGCTAAGAAACATCGGAGCAGTTGTCAGGCAATTCTCATGGCGTGCAGGAAGGGATGCGTGGATGATTGGGTGGAAAACTGGAATTCATGATTATGGGTGTGGGAACAGAGGGAGGGAAGGGTAAGTGTAGTGAGACATGGAAATTTATGTAAATACATAGCAAAAATTTATGCAGTCAAGTAATTATAATTTACAAATGTACAGTGATTGCATGAAATGGCCACTTAATTTAGGGTTCTGAATAGCACCGAATTGTTTGTATAATACTACAAGGCTACGTGTCATACACAAGCAGAAATAACAGATTCTTACACAAGGTACTGCTGTAAAAGTAAATTGAATGTTTTCATGAAGTTTCATCAAGGACATACCACGCCATTGATATGATTTTTAGTCCTAATGACACTACATAATAAGTAATTATATACGATATTGTTTACAGCTAAGTCCAATAAAAGAACAAATGTTTAGCCTCTTAAGGCTCTATCATAATGGTAATTTAATGACTTGTCATCCAATCAAATCTAAATATCTAACTATTTTGGTACTTTTTTGCCATTCTATATGTTCTAAAAAAAATTGACTGCATAAATTCATACATGTACATAGCTTCTCTGGCTCATGTAATGGTGTATATTTAAAAGTATAAATGTATTGCAAGCTGAACTGTGTTTATCGGTGCATTCATTTGCATGATATGTACCTTCATTATTTACAACCTTACCCCAATGTAAATACCTTTGGATGTATACTGTAGCAAGTGAGATTTGGTCCAAGTATGATTAGACAACTCTTATTTACTATTTTGTTTATATTCGTGTTTTTAAATATGTTTACATGTAATCAAATCATGAAAATCATAAAGTTTTGAAAATAATCATAATCTCATATGAATGAAGTAGGATGTATCCACTGAATTCAGTTAAGAAAGGAAAAGGATTTATGTACAAGCAGGTGCTTTTGGTATAACCAAAAATGTATAATGTCTGCTCTAATGATTCAGGGGATGATGAGCATTTTATTCAAAATATCACCACAGAAAGAAGTGTGTGTGTGTGTGTGTGTGTGTGTGAAGTGGTGCTGCAGGTAGATATGAAGTCTAAGACTGAAATGGAGTTGTTATACAGATGAGGATAATGGTTGGGAAACATTATTTTCCTCTATGGAGTTAATTGAGTGGTGAGGGTTGTAAACACCTAATGTTCATAATTTGACCACCTAATTTTTACATGTCACAATCAAGACCTCAATGACATACAATGAGGGATATTTATGACTTGGGAGGAAAGCAACTACTAATGCCACCTTTGTTGATGAAACTTTCAAATTCACCTCCGATTTCAGTGCAACTTAATAAATTTGAATTATAAAGACCTGGTCCCCTATGCAACAAATAATAATTCTTTACTTGGACATAAGTCAGAGTACTCGATATAAAGGGAGTACTAAACCTGCCTTCAATTTAAATAAAAAAAAAATAAGATGATTAAGAAGGAAAAGCTTGATAGGAGGTCTAGTGACATTTTTTTAACATCACCGTGGCGTTCCCGTTCACAATTGAACAACGAGCCAGTTATATTTCAATAAATGGATGTATAGATGCATTGTGGTGATAGTGAGACGGAGCAATTGAAGGGTTCCTCAGGTCTCCCTCCGTCCTAGACTCAAAAAGAACATGGAGCCAAACCAGCTCACAGTGTTTATTGTGCAGGTTTACACCACTCACTTATGCTCATTACTGCTCAGCTTCTATTCATCAGCTTGCAATACATTTTGGTTTCCTGGTGAATAGCGACATCTCTTCTTTTTACATAGGAACAAATCTCCAGGTTTAATTTTTTTTAGCAATCATTTGAAAATAGCCTATTTTTAGCAATGTTTCCGCTGGCCCAATGAGCATTCACAAGGTATAGACACCCGGCCTTTAGGAGTTAATAACGTTGATGGTAAAATTGTGAACAGATTCTACATGGATGTGTATGTATCTTCCTCTGAAGGGATGCCTCTAAGATGTATGCCAGCTGATGTGACCAGCATTTACTTTCATGAACATTTTTGAGACAAGTAGTGTCACCTTGCTATAAAAGTAACTAAGATACTTAATAGTAATACAAAAATTACAAAAAGAAATAAAATGATATATTTTCTCAATAAGTTAGTTTGAAATTAATTACCAATAGCAATTATTATTCCATTAGATATGCAGAATAAGCCAAACAATTCCATTTCTGTCTCAGAAAGACATGGAAATACATTGTAACGCCCATTCCTCTACTGTAGAGGCATGTAGTTGAGGCTTAGCATGACTGAGGGGTGACAGACCTCCAGTTTGTCCTTGTCAGAATTAATGATTTGCATGAAAGACATATCCATAATGTGAGTGCAATGGCAGATTTTTAACTGATCTAGAGCCAGGTGTGAAAGGTAAAACACACACAAATAACAGGAATCGTCTGAGGAATACCAAAGGTACACAACCCTGTTCACTATATAAGGATAAAGCAACTGACAGCCAAAACCAGTACTTTGCTTAGTCTACAAGTATAAATTAGATACTTTAGGAAGCCTAACTCCACCCAGTAAATTTTCATAAAGATGATGAAGACACTGAACCATTAATTCGGTAAGCCTGGGACTAGAGGTCACCTAGTTTCTGGAACGAGGTCTAAGTGTGTGTGTGTGTGTGTGTGTGCTCTGAAACCGGATAAATTGTTCATTACCTGTAGTGTGAGTGAATTACCAGTTTTCAAAATAAAATACAGAAGAGATCAACTACTGTATTTTCAAGTGTCACACTGATCACTGTAATGCTGTTTGAGTCTACTTTGTCTCGAAAATTTTCATGGAATTAAATGAAACTGTAACAATAACTGAACTTCAGCATATGACATCTAGTGGCAGACCTTCAGAAACTTTGTCACTGAGAGTTTAGTGAAGAAAAGTCCCAAACACTTTATTTGCTCTTAGAAGTTTCATTGTTTTCTGTGCTCATGGAATCAACACAGAACATTTTAATATAAAAAACTTGCATCATATGTGATTACTGCCTCAAGTCCCCATCATACCCATTCTACAGGCAATTCAATATTCATTGGAAATGTAAGCGTCACTTGCCCTCCATACTCATGATCATCCTACAGTGCTAATTGTAAAGGAATCTGGGTTAATCAACTCAAGTATAAATCGAGAAACGGATAAGGTCTTTCAGCACATTTCAATTCATATCACTAATGAACAACTGTACCTTGTATTTGTTGTAGTTTACAATGATTCGGTGGAAGCTACCTAGTCAGTCCTTTTCCTGATCTAACTCAAAATGAGATGGACTGTTTGAGTTGTGCCACTAACCAATAGCTATGAATGTATAAAAAGCTGTAATTATTCTGTGTATACAAATCTGTACAGGGTTTTGGTACAATTTTGTACTTTATGATCAGTTAGCAAAATTACTTCACATATATAATACTGCTTGAATATGTAGAATGAACTATCAAAAGATGTGTTTAGCACAACCTCTATGTCCTCAACTACATTTCAGTGTTGTAAAAAATGTGGGAAACTTATCTGAGTGTTCTCTTCTGCTGTTGTTTGGTGCATCATCCCACGGAGGCTTCTCACCCATCAGGATGTTGGCTTGGGTGTTCGTGTCTGGAAGGCGTGATATAGATAATGTCAAAAGTACTCGTCTGTACTATAGGACTACTAAACTGTTTACAAATTAATTAATTTACATTTGTAAAGTATACTTTCAATTGTGACATTTCGCTTCAATCAGTATGGAGCAAAACAACGTATTAAACTCGGATGCATTGTAGCAAATCTGTCATGCTACACCCACTACTCAGATACTCTCATTTGTCATGTAACCTTCATATCCAAGATGATGGTGATGCAGTCAGCTGTACCTATTTGATGTGTGTTACACTTCAGTGTGATAAAAACAATAAGAGTTTATATGCATTTTGCCACAACAAAAGTATTGTCATCTTTATCACTCGTTTTAGGTTGCTTCAACTGCTAAGTGTGATATGTAGGGAGAACAATGGACCACATTAATGTGAATGGGAGTGAGCTATAAAAGAGGTAGTCACATGTTTGTAATTCAGCAAGTGGTAGTCAAAAGAATTGACAAACCCCACGAGAACTACTCTACTGAAGTGACTCGTACCATTACTGTGAATAAATTACCAGTAGACTTTCTTAATTTCATCATTCTGTAAGTATGATTTAATGCCATAAATTTTAATATATTATGTTATTCTTCTTGTATTATACAAATGTTGATTTGTATGTTTATAGTCCTGTGATTGTATTAATAAATGAACTCATTAACACAAGACTTTCCTTACATTCAAAATCAATTGGCACTGACATGTATGGTAAGACGTGGAAATTACATAACATGAAAGGCTATGAGTGGGAAAAAGATACCTGACAGACAAGAGCAATGAATGACAATGAAAGTTATCTGTCCTTAATTCATGACATTTTTTCCAATACCTACTAAACAAAGCTCCCAGTATCTAAAGCCATTTCCTGCCTAATGTCCTAACTACGATATAAATACATCCTATCTAAAATTCATATATGTCACATTTTAACTTTTGAGAAGTATGATTCAACAACTTCATATACGCATTCCACACTGCCACAAATAATCATCTACACATCCCCTCCGTGTATGCATGATAATCATGATTTAAAATCAATGTGAGTTTGCAATTCCTTTTTTTTTCTCTCTCTCTCTTTTTAAGCTGTGGAATTGACAGCTTAGCTTATGAAGCTATTCTTAGCAATAACAAAATAAATACATGAAGTTAACCCAAGGATAAATTCTAAAAAGGGTATATAGCAAACTTGTATGAATACATATGTGATAATGATTCTTCTACTTCAGATAACTTGCTCACTTACAGAATGGTAGGTGATGGCGCTAATGTCGAGGTTAAGGTTTTTGCAAGTGCAGTGGTACAGTGATTTACGTTAAAAACAAGGTACCAAATCACTAACATAACCTAGCAATTCCCAATGCATGAACCGTAATGCACTGAATGGCACGAACCCACGCTTCTTCCTAGGGTAGAAGCTAAGGGAAAAAAAAATAGCGTGTGGCTAGAGCACAAATGTCGTCTGCACCTGGCCCAACCTCTGATTTGTGGTCATATAAAATATTTAGATATTATTTTACATCTTCATCTGAATGCTCTAGAGAATTGAGGGTTACATTTTTGCATTACCTGATGAATTTTGAGGTTCTCTTAATCACATTTCCGTCGCAAAGGCTCTGTTATTTGGCAATATAGGTTAAGGTTAAGGATAGGTTAGGTCAAGTTGGGGGGTGTCTGGGGGGGCAAGTTAAAAGGTTATTACACGAGTTCTGTTTAGGCTAGGTTAAGTTTGTGGGTTGGGAAGGGGGCTTGCCCATCCCCCAGCTAAGAGGTTATTGTGTGTGTTCAGTTTAGGTTTGGTTAGGTTTGGGGGTTCCAGGTTCCATTGTTAAGCAAATATACCTAAATCACTGTATTTCGTCTTCCCCTACCTAAAAACCCCACATTCCCACAGGTCTCCAAGCTTGTTAGGGGTGATGACGATATCTTACAATATATGCATTTGCGACGGAAATGAATGTCAAAATCATTCGAAATGGATCAAAATCTATACGAAAAGTGTTATTTATATCCAGGTGCATTCTAGAGAAGATGTAAAATTTTACCGGTAAAATGGTCTTTTCAAGGTCTCCTAATATCTGCACAGCCAACTACAACACCACCTTTCGTCATTCCTCACACATTGTCCACCTTCATCTCTATTTTCACTTTACCTTCTCTAGATAATAGTCCATTTAACCTTTCAAACTGAATAAAAGCTTTTTCTTACCTCCATCCGTGAGCAGTTGCATAGTTTCTGCCTCTAATTCTATAATACTGAGACGCTATTGCCAGTTAAACCAACGTAAGTCGGCGTGAAAGATCCGATACAGCCAACACGACACGAGCCAGCATGCTCGAATCTACCACGGCACGAATCACACTGGATGGGGGATAGCCCTTTGCTCCCCCCCCCACCCCCCCTTTTTTGACAGTCATACTAAAGTTGGCAAGGTTAATTGGGGCAGTAGAGACCCATAGAAGCAGCAGGAGGAGGGTGTGTTTTCTGTGTGTGTTTGTAATGTTTAGTGTAGTGTGCGTGATACTGAACTGCAGCGAGGGAAAACGATTGTTGTGTAAGTGCTTGTTAGTGGTCGTTGTGGAAGTAGTTAGCGTTCTCGGTTGTGCGAGTGAGTGTAGTGTATGTGATGTAAGTATTAGTGAAGTGGTAAAGTAAGCACTGTGTGAGGTTATGTGGCGTGTCATGTTTTCGATGTACTTTGTGGGCGTGAGGTGGTTAGTGTTATTTTGTTGTCGGTCATAAAGGGTAACTAGACCGTTCAGACAACAGTAACAAGCTCGTTGTGATAATTAAGAAGAAAAAAACTGGTAATTTCAATAAGTTGCTTATGATAAAATTGAGTATATTAACAAAAACTTCTAAAAACAGCAAATAGTAAAAAAAAACAATGTCTGCCTGGATTAACTTATCTGTATAGGGTCAGGGAGAGAAGGAAGTGAGGCACGTCCACACCCAACGAGAACCAACAGCCAACTAATGATGATGATGATGGTGGCGGCTTTCAATAAACCACAATTGAATACATCATAATAAATAGCACAGCTGTTAGGAAATATTTGCCAATACTTATTTATGGAAAAAAATAAAAAATTTTCTTTCACTTTAAACCACAAATTAGGGAGTTCTTGCCTTTCCGAAGAGTTTAGTGGTTTCTGAAAAAATCTAGTTATACCCCAATCTTAAACTGCGTCCTTAATAGGGTTTTATAGGTAATACTAATAGCATATAAGCCTGGACCTTTGAATACTTTTTGTTTTTATTTCTTATATACCTTACTTATATCCCCATTACAGAGGGTAGACAAGACAAGGCATTTGGGGTTCAGGGAGACTTTACTCTCCCCACCTCTTCAGCTCCTTGTCTTTTCGTAGGAGAGAATAGCGGGGCTTCCCGACCCTCGCTACGTCTCTTTTTGTCGTCTTTTACGATCCGCAGGGAATACGGTGGTAACATTCTTGCAGCCTCCACATTATAATTTCCATTCATTGCTTGTTAAAGCTAATAGCATTCATTTTCAAAGTCTTGACACATGAAAAAGAATAGTACAATATAATCCTCACTTATCTGAGTTTTTATTATAGAATGTAAAAAATGAATAAACAGAATTCCAAACTATCAAATTGCATGTGCGTTGTCAAGTGGGTGGTTCATCTCTGGCGAAGTTTCTTAATGCTCTCGCCTGGTTGCTACTAAACTGATCCACACAAACTCCATTCTATCCTTACTTATTTACATACTTACACACACTCATTAGTGTTATCACAGTATTATCCTGCAATAAAAAGGTGTCAAACAAGACCAAACCATTATTCAGGAATCCAGGTCTAGGTATATAGAAAATTTATAAGAGTAAAACTCAGTGATCTTCCCGATACCATTCAGTGGAGGAGGAAGAGGAAATAAAAAAAAAAACTTTCAGTAACATATCCATTTATATTTTGCTGTACAAAATTTTTACACATATCTACATTTCTGTCAGTATAAAAAAAGGCACTTATCTTTGGTAAGATGTCTGAGGCCTGGCTACCACATCCATTGAGGACAGGTCTTGTCTCATGGTATGAAAAAATCCTTTCCAAACAGTCAGTATGACATTCTTAAAAATTTAAGCTACTCATGGCTGTCAAATACAGATACAACTGACATTAAAGGGAGCAAAATTTGATCACTATAAATGCAATGTGTTTGTAGGCACCTTCTTCGAGCCACAATACCCTGGCCCCATTGGGATCAGCTCATCCTCAGAGAAATGCAAAAGGTCTCCTCTGACAGCTAAAAGATAGGTCGGCAGATATATTGGTCATTAATAAATACTCTTTAATTCAAGTACATTCACCTTGAGCTTCATGTGTCCTTTGTAAGTGTCAATAAAGTATACATCATTTAATTAGTCACAAAAATGATGGCGTAATAATTTATGTTTTTCCTCTAAAAAGTACCTGTTGCGGCATTCAATGTAAAAAATTCCACAATTTTGATCTATTAAATTGATGAAACACAGGAAATGGTTATTGATTAATTTAGTGACCACTAGCTTCTGTTGTCATCATGAGGAATAATAGTATCCCAGAAGTCATACAGGATTAAATTCCTAAAACCATACGTAGATGTCTTGTCTTGGTTATCACCCTTTAAGAGGGATGACAGCTGGGTAAACAGATGTTTAAGTTCAAATATTGAAAGCTTAGTAAACCTGCCACAGTAATATTCTTACAAAACCTGTCATTACTGTCAGATTTAATTTGGAAATGCCAAGTAAAAAGATAATTCAACAAAAGTTAATTTTACAGAAATACTTGGATTGAAAACAATATATATTATGTATATAGAAATTTTTTTTTATCAGAATTGCTAAGTCACAACACTCATTCATGATTTTGGATGTTAATGGCTGAAGTTTCTGGCACATATTTTTGATGTTATATCAAGATGCACATGAAATAATATTACGCATGTATTTTATGCATTGAATAAATGCGTGAGGTGTAAAATAAAGTGATACAGTGTAGTAATGATGATGATGATTTGATGTAGATATAAAAATCCTGAAGCTGTAACACCTGCTATCAAGCCTTTCTGGATACACTGAGCTAATTTAAATTACCACATGAGACTTTAGGACTTTCCTCATGACATTAGTCTTTTGCATTGTACTATGTATTGCCATGCATCAATTCAACCCTCTTGTGACACTACCCTCTGAGGGCCAGAATAGTTGCATGAAAAGTCTCCACATAAGAATATGTAAGTCCGGAAATGGACCACCAGCTTTGAGGAGAACTTTTAATAGAAAATGTGGCTGAAATGTGACCAGTTATCTCCATAATAACTGGATGAGCAATCTCCATATATAAATAATTATATTATGTGGCTACATGTCCTTGGTGGCCATCTTTATTTACTGAAGCCAAATATATTACATACACCATTCTCGTTCAAATTGTTCACCAACACGGCTCAATGAAAACTTCAATTTACATTTAAGGCAAACTATCCATCATAAAGGTTCATCTTGAGGATTTCCAACATTATTAAATTTTTCATAATACACTATAATTATGTTCTTTATGTTCCTATATTTTGTAAAATATTTATAATTTACATTTTCTACTAATCATACAATATGACCAATCTAAATTTCATAAGCACAATATATGTTTGGTATGCATTATGTGGTGTGTTTGTATAATACATTTGATGATTAATGTAAATGCTGTTAGTTAAATCTGGTCATCAGTAAAATATTGAATCATCTCTACAAATGGACAATATATTTTTCATGAAGTTATTTATACAAATCTGAGAAAAGATTACAGTAATATGAAACTCAGATGTTTTAACTAAGGGAAACTAAATCATTCTTATAAAATTATTCATATTATGCTGGATTTTGTATGTTGAAATAAGAAAGCACTTCAAAATATTACATTTACAAAATTCAAACATTCTTCCTGTGTAATTTGGTACAAAATAAAAGAAGAAAATTAATGAAAAATACATTAGTTAATTATCATCATTATATTATATCAGGAGCAGTAATGGTGTATCAACATGGTAGGTGGTGCACACAACTTTTCACGGGACATTGCTCATCCAAACATTACTGAGATCAGTGGTTGTGATTCAGAGGACTAGTGTTGACTCAATGAATGTTTATAGGTTGTCACATTCCGCTTCTAAGCTTTAAGCTTCACTGGGGAAAATTGGGATACAATTATCAAATAAATTATTAAATTAGAATAAAATTTAATTTAATTAAAAAAAAATTTAGGTGGTCTAAAATGTTTTTAGAAACGTATAATCATAATCACATTTTGATTACTGAACCAGCCCAAATATTAGCCATCTCCATAACTTCATCTATGTTACAGAATCAAACTTCTTGAGAAGTATAATTTTTTCTGCACCCAAAGTTAACTTATTCAACCACACAAACTGTAAGTATAACAAATTGTTCGATGAAGGGCTGTGAAATACTCAGTCAATGGTGAAACTTGAAGATAAGTTGTCAGATCATAATGTAAAAATCGCATTCGTTAAAAAAGTTATTCATTCAGTTTGAGAATGAGATCAACACTAAAAAAGATAAAAAAATAATAAATAAAATAAAATTGTCGACATAGAACAATATACAGTGACTGAATTTAATTTTCATATTTATATATATTTATATATATAGATATACATTTATATGCTTAATTATACTATATGACTGGAGCACCAATATGGAAATATGAGTCACTCTGAGTATCTTTCTATTATAGAAAGAATAAATTAAAGTGATTTGAATTCCATAAACCTCAACCACACCTTACCTCACACCAAGGTAGCAGAACGTTTATGAGTGACTGTAGCAGGAACTGCCTGATGGAGAGGAGATGTGTCCCATGATCCTCCCACAGGATCCTGAGGTTCCCCAGGAGCAGGTGAACCCTTCATCACCTCCAATGGCTGGCAGGTAAGAGGTGTCAGGGGCTGGTACACACCCTTTTGCTGTGGTGTTGGAGCAGAGTGGTGAGCCACCATATTAGGTGAGGGGGGCAGCAGCTTACTGTTGCTGACCATCATCTGTGTTCTGGGAGGCAGCACTGGAGATAATGGTGTATCTCCACCGCTGCTCACACTGCTCACTGACCCACTTGTAGTGCTGCTTCCATTTATCCCACCTAGGTTACTTGAGCTCTGGCGTCTATATTTTGTACTATACTTGTAAAAGTCTGACATTTCAAAAGGTTTAGTTACTTCTCTTGAAGGCTGATAAGTTCCAGCAGAGATGATCATGTGGTTCTGAGGAGAATCGTATGGAACTGAGGCATGAGATGTATCAGCAGAGTCAGAACGAGACTGGAATATACTGCTGGTACTGCTACCAGTGCTACCAACACTACTGCCACTAATGTTAAGATTTGACTGGCTGGAGGACACATTCCCGTTACTATGACAAGATTCGTTGATATCTGCATTATTTATACTCCTTCTCAAGCGACGTCCTGATGCTGGCGAGTCTAAAGAAGTTTCGTACCACTCCTTCCCTCGCTCCTTCTTCATTCTTGCAGCTTCCGCTAAAGAAATTAATGGTTCTTCCGTCATAGAACTCATAGAGGTATTCATAGAAACATTGTGACTGTTTGGAGGTTCAGCTTTAGAACTGGTAGCTCTTAAAGGAGGTATGTCAGTTGGTTTTGTAACTCTAAGTGGCATCATGTCTGTGGCTGTTTGTCTGATGGAATGATGGTCAACACTACTGGAAGAACCTGTAGAATGAAGGGGAGGGAGACTATCATGATGTTTTCCATTGGTAGAACGCAATGGCTGCAACTCTGAAGTCATTCGATATGGTGGAATGTTTTCTTGGTTCTGATTAGGTTCTGACATAAAAGTAGTTTCCATGTAACTTCTGCCACTGGCTGTTCTCACCAAAACATGCACTGTACCACTGGGTGACCTCTGGACAGCTCCATGGCCCTGCCCTCGATGGTGATGGGAGGGCGGGGCAGGCAAACCAGGACCACTCTTGTTACGGTGTCGGTAGTTCTGTGAGCCTCCCTGGTGCCTGTATGAGGAACTGCCTCCATCTACCACATCTGTTCCTCCTGATCTCTCACTAGACATTGTGTCAAAACTACAGTTAGCTGTTGTGGGGTGAGAGTCACTGGTGGTATCCATGGCTTCTGAGTGTTCTGGGGTGTGGAAATGGTGATTGTGGTAGTGTGGATGATGGGGATAAGGACCTGTATGGTTTGGGTGTAGGTGAGGTGACACTGAATGATGGTTGGAAGGGGCTGTGGCAGGGGGGGGAACAGAGTCTAGGTGTTCCATGCTTCGTGACTCAAGCCGTCCGCTGTTGGACCACCGCCGGTCCAGACTGCCGTACCTGAGGAGTGGACCGGGAGTCATGCAGGGTCATGTGCACAATAGCTTGGCTAGAAGTGCCACTGACTAGCAGAACTTTACTTGGCTGAAGCAGACAGTTTCTTCAGTCACTGATATGCTGAGATAAAGTCAACAAACCAATGACTGAGATACTGAACTACAACCAAGAAAGTCCTGTTGCTTACATGGCTTAAAGGAGAACATGCATTAGTAAGCTAACTTTCAAACTTGACACCAATGAAAAAAGAAATAAAAATTGAAAAAATACCATACTTTTGAAATAATTATGATTAAAAAAATTTTAACTATGATATGAAGAAATCTTGATCTTTTGCAGTCCAGCATCCTTTTAATAAGCATATAATGGAAGAAGCATTGAAAACGTGCAGCGTAAAAGTTCTGTAAGTTGATCAACAAAATCCAGCCTGCACTTCCATTATGAGATCAAACTGTTAATTTTGGTCAGTATTTTCATTGCACTTATTGCTGATAATGGTCAAGATTTCTTATACCTCATCACTCTATATATACACATAACAAAGAGGTGGTTGAAAATTACTACTCTATTTCTTTCAAAATTATAAATATAAAAAAATGTAACAACAGCAGCTAACATATATCACAACCATGCCATTATAACATCATGGGACAGGAATGACTCAATGCCACAAGGAAACAAATAACAGATAAGGTCATGCTATACAACAAGGAGGTAGTGTATCATCCGCACCTATCTTGGGAGTCATTTCTCTGTCTGTAAGGTTGGTGGTGATTGGGGTGTGGGTGCGTGTGGGTGATGATGGTGGAGGTATCCAGGTCATCCACACTATGGCAGGCCAAGGAGGTGCGTTGCTGAGGGATATTGTAGAGTCCTCCAGGTGTTTCGGTGAGGGCTGGATCCACCCCTGAGTATGCTTGCCCATTGAGAGAGGTGATACGAGGGTGGGGAATGCGACCTTCATCTGCTGGCACTGACTGGGACCGTGTGGATAAGGTTGGATACTGCTGACTCCGGTACTGACTTCTGGTATACACCGAACTGGGAATGTATCCACTGCAAAGAAAGTTATGTTGTACTTCATCACACGTGGCTGATATGATAATGATAGGTTAAAAGATTTTCAAGAATATATCAGTTGATCAAAACTTTAAATTCTAGTCGTTCAGGTAGCAGGAACAAAAATAAGCAAAGTATGGAAGTGTGCCAGTTTCCTAAGAGTTACCTGTTTGGTCTGTTTGGACTGGCTGGTCTGGAGCAAACTGTTCCATTGGTTTGTTTGTGAGGACTTGTTGGAGCTGAGTGGATGCCTCCAGACCCTATGCTGTGACCACCTGGCGATAGGTCACGCCTTGCTCGTGGTCTGACTGGGGTGGATGGAAGCTGTGGAGAGCGAGGGGAGACTGGCGGGTGGGAGGGTATGGCCGGGGAAAGACTCACTCCCTCCACACTGATGCCATCCCGGTGAGGCTCACACATGCTGTCTTGAGAGCACTCATGACTGCTAGTGGCAGTGGTGGTATTTAAGTTGGCACTCTCATCATAACCACCAACACCTGAGGAGGAGTAGAAATATATCTCTGTGTAACTACTTTGTATCAATAATCACATTTGGGTTAAGATTCATGACTTCTAATTTCCAAAACATTTATGGCAAATTTTACCTGTAAAACATGTATATGTATAAGCACATAAAAGTTATTAAGTACTCACCTTCACTATCTGAGACTGGGCGAGGCTTTTTCTTCTGCTTGGGTATACTGGCAGCTGTGGCCGCCTGTTTTGATCTTGCCGCTTTGAGTTTGATTTCCAAATTTTTAAATCTTTGAACCGACTGTTGATATGACATCTTGCGTTGCTTTCTGACTCCTTTTCTGGCTGATGATTCATTGGCAAGCCTCAGAGCAGCACTGGTAATTTTTCCCTGAATCTCATATTCCAACTCCAGGGCAGCCACTGTCTCTTCCTGTAATGTAGCAAAGGTAAGACCACCGTAATGAATGCATGGACATGACTGCAGTCACATAATCACATCATCATAATAAAACATAAAAACACCAATTTTAACTATAACAAAGCATGCCAAAGTTCTTACCTGTTTGTTGATAATCTTATTGATGAGGTTTTCACTAAGTGCAAACGAAGTACCAACTCTCTTCCGCACAGTGGGTGGAGGCTGCCCTGGAGTGACTGGGTATTCGGGAGGCAATTCTCCTGTCAGCTCTCCCTCCCGCAGACACAGTAGTCTCAGCTCCTCCTCCTTTTCCTTAATCTTCTCCTGAAGGGCATCTCTTCGTTGTTTCAGGGCACTGTACATCTCCATTCTAGCTTGGTGGAGGCTCTCTGTACTGGCACTGTCCTCTGTAAAGAAAATATAATGTGAATAATTTTATAATACAAGTAAAACTTTTCATTGTGCTTCAAACAATTTCCCTTTCCATTCATATTGTTCAAAGGTCCAATGTATCTTCCAGTTCTCTGCCAATTATATGTATGATCTATCCAAATAAAAACTAATATTAAATACATTTTAATGAATAAATTGTAAAGTCAAGAATATGGGGAGGTATGTAGAAATGATAGACAATGAATTGACACAAAATCTGAAATCCAATGTAGATGATAAAAGATTATCTGAAGGTGGCAAAGTTTTATATATACATGTTCAGAATCATGTAAAAACACAGGAATGAGGGTCAATAAGTACAAAGGTAATAGTTTCAATAACAATTTTTCAGTATTACTAATAGTTAACGGTGAAATAATACTTCACTTTGTCGTCTTTCATGATCCACAGGGAATAGGATGGTAGTAATCTTGCAGCCCCACCACATGGCTAAACTATATATATATCAATGTAAAAAAAACATACATGGAAAAAAAATAATATAACTGGCACTACCTCTCCCTGCATCCATACCTGCTAGTGAGTTGTTGACCAGTGAAGACTGTGAGCCAGACCGTGACAGGTTAGAAGAGGAGGAGTGTGTGGAGAGCGACACACAACTTCGGGATAACTCCACTGCCAACTCTGGAAGCTCCCGCACTCCACTGGCTTCACTCTGTAAAAAGAAAATAATTTATGTCAATTAAGGAAATTCTTTGTTTATGATCCTTCTCTGTCTAACAAGCTTACATAAACAGCAACAGAACATTGCACTGGTATACCATACTTTTTTATTGCAACAAAAACTGACTATATAAAAACCTTGACTTATAAGTGATCAGAATTACTGGTATATGAAGACTTTTGTTTCAGGAAATCTTACAACCTATTTGCTTAAAAATCTAGATAAAAAATACAAATAAATAAATAAAATCAATAAAAATAAGGTAACAAATTCAACACTAAGAGCACATTTTACTCCTAGCAATGACTCACTCTAGAGGTTTTACGGTCAAGGTAGAACTGGTGCTGTGCGATCGCCATGGACCAGATTGCTTTGCAGAGCGACTGAGTCTCTGCAAACCAAACGTAAACACTGACGTTGCCTGGCCCAAATGTCCTCCGAGACACTGATACTCTGTCAATCAAATGAAGGAAAATGAGCATCTCTGTGGTGGCACCAATTACGTGTTGCTGAAAAACTTAATGGAAAAATTATATAAGTACAAGGAGTAATGGAGCAAGGGTAATAATTCTAGAGGGTTTAAGTGTACCAAAATACCTTATGTTTTCCTGGTCATCTATAGTATATGAAAACAAAACTATCTATCTCCAGTTTTAAGGAATTCATCTAATACCTCTCAAATTAGACTAAACAACTAAATAAGGTTATTTAATTAATTCAAACTGATTTTGACATATTGTAGCTATCATTTATAAAAAAATAAATGAACAAAAATAAAGTAATGGAATGACTGCAACACCTCTACAAAGGCCTAGACACTTAATTAACTAGAAAAGGAGTGTGGTTTTTGTTTTAATTTTTCTTCAGCTGATGTTGAAGGAAACTTAAGAGATTACTATGATTAAGGCTGCAACAATTATTAGAAAACTAAACTTTGAGTAATGCAAGTTGTATACATACTAGCTTTTCATGACTATAATATCATGAAGTAGTCATAACAATAACCTGTAATTATTCATTCTGTTGTTAATGGAGGAAAATGTTGTTTGGTATCTAAGTGCAGCAGGTAACAGTACTACATCCTGATGCTACGCTAACTCATCTTCTTTCTTTCCTTCCTTTCTCAGCCTTTCCCCTTCTCTCAGCTCTTGACTGAATGCATACTGAATATCACATTACAATATTTATTCAATTAAAGTATATATGGCAACCATCAAACAAAAAAATAATGGAATCTGTATCAAAGATTCACTTTTAGAATATTTGTTTTGCATATAACGATTGCAAGCATAGCATAGCTTCAAAAATAAAAATCTGAAAAAGAGCAGCACTCATATAAATCAAAAGAAGAAATGTTTAAATCAATGCAATGCTGCTGCCAATGGATTTGCAAAGCTCAACAGTACTTAAAATCCTTATTCTTTTGGCATAAATAACAAATTCCATCACAAATGTTCAGGTTGATGAAGTCTGGATAAAAGAACTCTTATCATATATCGTAAGAGAGAATAATAACTATGTATGTACTTAACCACATTTTCATTAGAATATCTGTATAATTTGTCAACTTTTCACAATTCAGGACATATATGATTCCTATGTCTTTGTTATTGGCTGACCGTCAGCCATGATTCACTATTAACAAGACTATAAAGTTTTAAATATATAATGTAGATAAAATAATTTGGTCACATGTACAAGAAGTCCTCAATTCACTTTGCTAACTTCTTTAATCAATCAATTAGAAAACACATCACTGGATATCACAATAATGTTTTGAAAACAGAAAACGTGTCATATTAGTGACTGGGGTTCAATTTTAACACCAGAATATAATCATTTACAGTACAATTGAATTTCATATAACTTTAGGAGTTTCATTAGGACATATAAGTAATAAGAAGTAATGTGTATGCTGTATCAATTCAAGCCAGGTGTTCCAAGCCAGGCTAAGGTGACACAAACCAATATAAGACACATAATAGTCAGTCACTTGTAAACATTTGAAAATAATTGATCAGTCGCCACTTCTGGAAACTGAATGCTTGTCTATGAACACTGCAAATTGACAACCTGATGCTAGTTAATTTCAACATGATATATAAAGTTGTGATCAGGTAATGTTCTGTAAGCTTATAAAACTTTTTGCATGGTATCATAAAACATTTTTCATATCTTTACTAAAGCAGACATCCTCTCAGAGTTGATATAATACTTCTTTACATACTTTGAAGGAGATAAAGACATCCTGGTTCTCAGCAGGTGAATGGCTTGATAAATATGAGACAATAATTATGTTGACACCGACAAAAGCATCAAGTATGGCACCTGTTCTATTTGATGTCTGAGAAGTAGTGTCTGAATACCAACTCTCTCTGTAATGTGATGTTATCATATGTTTGCAAAAAATTACAATTCACTGTAATCAATATTTTTGAATCACAATAGTATATGTTGTTATCATTGGTTGTCATATTATAAGGAACTGGTCTCTAAGGACTATTACATATACCCAGCGCTGGAGGTAATTCCAGGTGGGTACGTACTTGTAAGGTAACATATAAACATTAATTCAATAACTCATTTAGTTCTTTTGGTAATATAATGTATTATCATACTTGGAATTGCCCTTATGCATTTTCATACTTTTTGTACAATCTATTTCGATAACATTATAAAATCAGCAGTGACAGACGGTGCATACATCATAAACGTATATACTGCATAATGTTCAGCTAATAACACCTGGAAACTCGCCTCTTCAACCATTTAATAATGATACGCCAATGGTCAATGGATATTACATCATATAATTGTTTCATATTGTATTCCAACTCGGGAAACCTGGGAAGCTGAGTTTGTGTTTTCTCTTTACTAATGTGACATTTCCTAGGATGAAATTTTTAGTGTAGATTGAGGACTTTTTAACAAACGACTGACTTATAATACCCTACAAAGCTTACAGCTACTATCAACAATGTGTCATTGACTACAGAAAAGACTCCCAAGTCATTACTACTACTCTGGTGTGCATGTGTGGTACTAAGTGTTTCCCGACGACTCACTGTGTGGTGGCTTCAGTGATGGCCGCTAGCAGGTCATCATGATGGGGGTCACGCGAGTCCTCTATGGCATCCTCGTACAGGTTAAAGGAGCTCAGGGTGTGCACCACTCTACTTGGACAAGACAACACCATGCATCACAACGCCATGCCAGGACTGGCTAAGTCTGTGTGTTGCCACCTTGCTGGGCCCACAGCCTAACATTCTAACAGGTCAGCATTCAGGGCAACACCTAAGACTAGTGTGCTATAATAAAGGACTGAGGCAGATTCATTTTGAAGTGTGTTGGTTACAGTCTTGATGCACATTCAACACTAGGGTATTAATGCTGAAGCTATTGGTAATGCAATTATTGCATAACTTCAGTCCAAGCAAGGTCTGGTCTAACTAGCCAAGTCATGGATAACTGTACTAAATAAAAAAAGAAGCAAAAACACTTACTTCCTAATATCATATAAATACAAGGAACTGTATAACCATTCAATAACCTCAATTATGCCATTCCATCTGTGTAATACTTAAATCTGTACTCCATTAGATATTCCTGAGTTCCTATAAGAATCAAGATAATGCATAATACCCCATATTGTGTTAATAGTTAACTAAAAATAATTACATTACCTGCCTAGCATAAACTGAGCTTTTGATTTTTAAGCTGTTAACCACATTTCTTAGGTAAATTGTTTTTATAGGAATAAAATCCATGAGATTGTAAGTTAATTGCAATAAACTAATACAAGTGGCTACAAACAACACAACACACCAGTGAAGGTGTTGACCTCTTGAGAGTATTCTAAAAGAGCTGACCATGGGTGGAAGCAGGAAGAAATGTGACCTCTGCCACAGTGAAGCCTGCCATGTATGGCAAGGTTCTTCTATATGACTTCTACCAGTTTGTAAAATCTCATACAAATAAGGATTTTCTCAGGAACTTGCAGTGGTCTCTGTCACTGATTTAGCTGACCTATCTTTCCTACAGGCATTAAACTTCAAGTCTTTCTCATACCCACTGACTACACTAAGAGGTTATTCCTTCTACTCTCTCATAGGAATGTAAGAAAAAGAATCTGACCATCTCTACCTTGTTCCATGTTCAGGTTACCTGGGTGAGGCCACATTCTACTCTGCTTCCCAAGCTTCTAACTATGTATGTACACTAGTAGGTTTCCAAGAGGAAACACGTATTTTGAGTAAATTTTGCAGGAGCTGATCAGATCAAACCTATAAATTTCATAATAACGTAATGCTGATATTAGTTTATGTGATGCATTATTCGATAAATTAGTTGCATGAAAATACATTTCAATTGTATATTAGTTAAACTATAAACAATTAATAATTGTTATTGTTATTGTTTCCACTGTTTGGCTTTTGTCATTCCTGAGGCAATGAAAAGGACAGTTGGGGGAGGGAGGACTGCCCACTACAGCAGAAAATAAGAAAAATGAATTGTACAAAAAAAGTATAAGCACATGAACAAATGAGTTGTTGAATCAGTAAATAAATACAGTAATTCCTATTCACCAACACAAATCTGGTTTTCACAAAGAAGCAAAGGGTAAGTACCATGTGTCTAACAAGAAACCACAGAACAGATACTACTTTTTTCACAGATAACAGAAAATAACAGAAAAATTATGAATATTTATGGCTGAAAGAAAAATATTTTCCTTCTAAAATTTCACATTACAGAATTCTATGATAGCTTTTATGGCATAGGTCGCAGGATGGGACATGTTGAGAGAGAAGGGGAAGAGGAAGGGGAAGCTGCCACGCGTTGCTAACAAAGCTCCTTAGACTACATTAGTGAAAGTAACACGCAGAGTAAAGCTTTAGGGGCAACATCATAAAGCTGTGGCGCAACCAATACACCAACAAATCTGCACCACAGCATTCACTCCGCCTCACCTTTTGGGATCATGAACTTCAATGGAGAATTTCCTCTCCCTGAAGTAAAGATTCTCCAGCTGCTTCCACAAGAAAATTCTTCGAGGCTTCTTCTTGTCAAGGAAGTCGTACTGGGCGATGCCACGGTAGCTGATGCCCAAATACCAGGGAAGGTTGGAACGGTCCCGCACCTCGTAGTAGTGAGTGCCGAAGGTAGGCAGGCGTTCCACCAAGCTCATATACCTGTCAGGGCATCGCTGGTCAGTATGTAAATCAACAGGAACACGAGGCCTCTCCTCTACCTCCTCACATGCCATGCACAGTTATATATCTTATTTTACTTTGTTTTTCTTACTCTTCAAGGTAACATATGAAATTAATTTGAGTATCTAAATAAACACAAATACTTAATCAGCCGTTGAACCTAGAAGTGAAGAGAGAGTGAAGAAAGGAGTATTAAGACACACGAGAGAGAGAGAGAGAGAGAGAGAGAGAGAGAGAGAGAGAGAGAGAGAGAGAGAGAGAGAGCGCGAGCGCGAGCGCGAGCGCGCGAGAGAGAGAGAGAGAGAGAGAGAGAGAGAGAGAGAGAGAGAGAGAGAGAGAGAGAGAGAGAGAGAGAGAGAGAGAGAGCGAGCGCGAGCGCGCGCGCGCGAGAGAGAGAGAGAGAGAGAGAGAGAGAGAGAGAGAGAGAGAGAGAGAGAGAGAGAGAGAGAGAGAGAGAGAGAGAGAGAGAGGGGGGATGATGTAAGGTGTGGGCGTTAACACTTACTGCAGGATAGCGTGGCCACGGGTGTAGCCCTGTAGGCGACGGTGCTCCTCGCTTACCCGCTCCTCGCTGTGGGTGAGGGTGAGGCAAGCGGGTTAGGCGACTCACAAGGGTAAATATTATGTATAAATGTTTAACTTACACTACACATAAACATTGGAACATAACGACCGTACCGACGTGAACTTACGTATATATTCAGTACCACATTCACTTATTAATGAGTATCTTACACACACACACACACACACATACAAACACGTTCATTCAAACAGCCACACACACACACACACACTAGTATACCCGTAGTCTCACTGCACCACACCCTTACTCTAGCCACAGCCGACCTGCTCCCTACCGCCCCCTCCCCTCCCCGTCGAGTCGGACCATAAACCCGACAACAAACTAGGCAGGGGGAGCTGGGGGGAGCTGGGGGAGAGGAGACGCAGAAAGAGATTCGGCCTGATAATGTTGCGTCTGAATTGGTCTCTTTGCCTGCTGGGGACGGGACGGAGGGGGAGAAGAGAGGGCGAACGAAAGAGAATTCTACCGCTATTGTCCAAAAGAAAAATACGCAGGGAAGAGATATAGTATAAAAAGAGCGAGCATAAATATGTGATTATGCGCCAGGCGTCCTCGTAAAACCATCTTATATGGCGAGTATGGGAAGTGTTGTCCTTGGGCATTATTATCATCTTTACCTTGATCTTTACCTTCAATTTAATTTTGATATTGATTTCCAACTTAAGTAAAGAGGAAAATCAAACTTAAGATCAAGTTATAGATGTTAAAAAAGGAAAAAGACTGGTGCAAGCACTCTAAATTTGAACGATCAAAATAAAAATTAAAAATCAAGAATGATCGAAGTAAAATTCAACGTTAAAATAAAACTAAGGATTAAGATTAAGTTCAGGATGAATATCAAGTTCAAAATCGAGGATAAAAGAACAAAAAAGAAAAAAAATCGGGGCAGGCTGTTGGTCCAACGTTGCACGCGGGCCACGAGCAGGTTTGTGCCCCGTCCCACGGTTTTATTGTTCGCTAACATGTATGTACTGAACCCGCCCCACTAGTGTAGGCCTAAAGGAGAAATAAAAAGGGAAGAGGAAGCAGTGTGAAATACGTGTATATTAAGGACGGTGACAGGGCGATTGTGGGAGGGAAGACGGAGAGGGGGAAAGAGCGGAAAACGAGGTCTGTGTGTGTGTATGTGTGTGTGTGTGTGTGTGCCCATCTGACATGGCTCGCTGCCAGACGCATTTCGCCCACACAACTCACGCCACAACTACTCACACTGTCATACCGCATTAACATGTGTTGAAGGATGCAAACAACACTAACTATACCGTTCTAAGAGTGTGTTAGTAAGTGGTTATGAAGGATTTATATTCACCGTGGCATCATAACACACAACACTTCTCTCTCTCTCTCTCTCTCTCTCTCTCTCTCTCTCTCTCTCTCTCTCTCTCTCTCTCTCTCTCTCTCACCAGTATTGCAGAGAAGGATGCTCGCGGATCACACTGTTGGGCAGAAGCTGAGCCTTCTTCAGGTGGGATCGAGTGGCGGACTCCCTGCAACAACAACACAATAATACACTCAGACCCTCACGCCCTTACAACGCGACAGGGCGTGTACACAGACAACCAACTAATAAGGTGGTGCTGCATTCACTTACCCCCCACCACCACCACAACCACATACCAAAAAATAAGAAAGAAGGAAAAACTGACAGGGATAAATATATTGAGATGTAAGAATCGAAAGAATGATAGATAAATAAATTAATAGTAATATGAATGACTAAACATAGATAAAATTATATACATTCATACACATACAAACTCAAGCTCATAATATACACATCCCTATCCAATGAGCACAACACTAAGTAAACATGTAACTCTACTGTATTAGAAATAGTCAGTACCAACCACAAGGATGAAAATTGTATGTCCTGAGCCACGCCAACTATAATAGCGGGTGTCACCCTGACTGTCACACCACACCAGGGCGGCAGAACACTTACCAAGACGTACAACTCAAGCCAACCACATTGCATTTACCTCATCCATCCAAATATCAATAGTGAGAAGAAGAAGAAAAACTATTATACTTTATCCCATGACTAAAATAGGAGAGGGTGACTTCCTTCCTAACTTCCCTTCCCTTCTACTGCGCCTGCTGCTGCTTCTACTTACTGTGAGAAGTCCCCGTAGGTGGCTTGTAGGGCGAGGGCCGCGAGCCTAAATGCAGTGTCACTCTCCACCTCCAGCTGACCCTGAAGGAGAAAGAGAAAGTAAGGTCAGGCGGGGATACAAAGGTCAGACAAACATCACGTAGAATTAATCTAAATCCAATTCACGAAAAGGAAAAGTATGAAAAACGAGAGAGAGAGAGAGAGAGAGAGAGAGAGAGAGAGAGAGAGAGAGAGAGAGAGAGAGAGAGAGAGAGAGAGAGAGAGAGATATCCCATCCTCCTCACCCTGCATCGTAAACACACACAAGGTTGCCCGAAATAGAGTAAATATTCCCGTTGGAGAAGAAGAAAGGAGGTAAAGAAGGAAAAAAGGAGGAGGGAAAGATGGAAATATACTCATGTTTTTCTTTACATTATATTTTTCCACTTTTTTTCGACTATTTCCTAAGGTACAGTTTCTTCCTCCCACTATATATACACCCTCTTTATCCCCACCCTCACACCCACGTTTCCCCTCACCCTTCTCTTTCCTCCCCTTCCCTTCCCTTCTCTTGCCTTGCCTGGCCTTCCTGCCTTCCTTCTCCACACACTTCCTTATCATTCATCTTCCCTCAGCCCTCCCCTCATGTTCCGTTCCGTTCCGTGGTCGTGACAATAAGTTCCCTTCAGTCACCACTAGTACATCAACCACATTCTTGCTTTCTGGTTCCTTTTCCCTCAGTTCGCGCCCCGGACCCGCTGCACTCCCGCACACCCCTTGAGAGTGCAGTTATCAAGGGCCGCCGCAGGGGTGCAGGATAATGACTGGCAGGGCGTTGAAGTTTCCCACGAGGCTAAGGGAAAAAGGTGGGTGAGTGTGAGACAAGGTCAGAGGTAGGCAGGAGATAAACACACCTTGGGAGGCCGAAGAGATAGGAACGAAAGGTGGGGAAAGCTGGAACTCGAAGGGAATGGAAGGGTGGGGAGGAGGAGGAGGAGGAGGAGGAGGAGGAGGAGGAGGAGGAGGAGGAGGAGGAGGAGGAGGAGGAGGAGGAGGAGAACTGGACTCACAATACCTGAGGAATCCGAGTCCATTGACCGAGATGAGGGAGGGTGAGAGGCATGAACGGAGAAGAGGAGGAAGGGAAAGAACCCAGGAGGAGGAGGAGGAGGAGGAGGAGGAGGAGGAGGAGGAGGAGGAGGAGGAGGAGGAGGAGGAAGAGGACCCAAACACACGGCCAATTTCCCACAGGTAGCACCATGAGCAGGTTAATGAGGCGTTACTGGGCTACCGGGGACAGGTAACCTGATCCACACCTGTAAACAAGACCACCGCAGTGACCACCACATTCCTGCCCTGCGAAAGAGAGAGAGAGAGAGAGAGAGAGAGAGAGAGAGAGAGAGAGAGAGAGAGAGAGAGAGAGAGAGAGAGAGAGAGGGAGAGAGAGAAAGCTTGCCTCACATACCTCAAACAACCCCCACCAGACCCGCTACACACCTGTACAGCCTCCACACCTGTGCCACCGGCTTGCAAACGCCCCCCCCCACCACCACACTTGGCACGCGCATGCCTCAGGGACGCCGGGTGAAGTAAGGCGGATTATGATGTGCATGAGAGAGAGAGAGAGAGAGAGAGAGAGAGAGAGAGAGAGAGAGAGAGAGAGAGAGAGAGAGAGAGAGAGAGAGAGAGAGAGAGAGAGAAAACAAGAGAGAGAGAGAGAGAGAGAGAGAGAGAGAGAGAGAGAGAGAGAGAGAGAGAGAGAGAGAGAGAGAGAGAGAGAGAGAGATTCGTAGAAGTGATGTCAAGTGTTATGATGCAAGGGAGTGGAATGAGAAACGGGAAATGAAGGCTAGAGATGGAGACAAGTGGAGAAGAAGGAAAGAAGAAGGAAAGAGAGGGGAGAGAGGGGAGAGGAGGGAGAGGCTAGTGAGTCATGACGGCCTCAGGTGAAGGTGATCACGTCTCTACACACACACACACACACACACACACACACACACACCACACACACACACACACACGTGCAAACACACACACTGCAAATTAACCATTTTATTATCACCGTCTATTTGTACAGCCTCTCTCTCTCTCTCTCTCTCTCTCTCTCTCTCTCTCTCTCTCTGAATACTTTTACTACCTTTGATTTTTTTTATACAATTTTTTCTCTCTTTAACGAGTCTCAGCAGCAATACGAGGAGAAAGAGGAGGCAGAGAAGGAGGAGGAGGAGGAGGAGGAGGAGGAGGAGGAGGAGGAGGAGGAGGAGGAGGAGGAGGCAGAGGAGGAGGAGGAGGAGCTTGACGTGCTGATGAGCGTGAGGGAGATGTTAGATAGTGTATGTATGTTTCTTTAAACACAAATACACACACACAGACACACACACACACAGGGAAGATGCATTGGGCGTGATGGCTGTGGGGAGCATCTCTCTCTCTCTCTCTCTCTCTCTCTCTCTCTCTCTCTCTCTCTCTCTCTCTCTCTCTCTCACGCCGCGCGAAATCCACTCAGGCGAAACGAAGAGGAAGAAAGAAAAGAAAGAAGGAAGGAAGAAAGGAAAGAAGATATATACGTTCCCATCTTCTCATCACCACCTCCATCATCATCCTCCTCCTTCTCCTCCTCCTCCTCCTTCAATTCTTCCATTCCTAATCTTCGTCTTCCTCCTTTTCTTTTCCTCCTCTACATCATTCACACAATTCTTCATCTTCTTTTCCTCCTTCTCCTTCATCTCTCCGTCCCTCACCCTTGTCACCCTTCTCTCTCTCTCTCTCTCTCTCTCTCTCTCTCTCTCTCAGCACGGACCAGACGACAAATGAGAGCTATAAAAGAAAGGGGAACTCAAGATGAAAGAGAAGGAAACAGTGAACGCGAATAATCAACTGTCCTCTTAAAAATAACTACAATAGTCTTTTATGCTGCAACCACCACCACCACCACCACCACCACCACTACCACCATCAAAGCGGCCCATACACTGCAATAATAAAGATGGTGTGTTAGAGGAGGAGGAGGAGGAGGAGGAGGAGGAGGAGGAGGAGGAGGAGGAGGAGGAGGAGGAGGGAGGGAGGTTAATTTAAGCTCCACACTATGAACTCTTAAAACCTGTTTGTGCGAGGCCCGTGAGAGCTTACTATAGCGTCGTGTGTGTGTGTGTGTGTGTGTGTGTGTGTGTGTGTGTGTGTGTGTGTGTGTGTGTGTGTGTGTGTGTGTAGCGTGACGTCATCATGCGTGCAACTTTTACTTAATCATTTCTTTGGCGTATCTATCTGTGTTGGTAATGGTGAAGTGTGATTGGTGGAAGGGCTGGCCGAGGGTGGGGTAAGCAGAAGCCCTGATTGGCTAAGTGTTGGAGGACCTCGTATGACGTTAGCAAGACACACACACACACACACACACACACATACATTATCAATCCTCCACAATTGCTTTTACCATCCGCAGACCACCACCATCACCACCACCACTAGAGAGGCAGTCACCTAGTAAACCCATAGCGTGATATATGTGCGTGTGCGTGTGCGTGTGCGTGCGTGTGTGCGTGTGCGTGTGTGTGTGTGTGTTCTACTTTACTTTCACAACACCATTAAAACTAAGATCACCACCACTATCGTTATCACCACCATCATCATCACAAGCATTGCATTCACTCCTCACTACCACCACCACCACCACCACTAGCAACAAGCGCCTCACTAAAGCCTATTATAAGCCGCTCTACTCAAGGAAACTAAATCTTCCTTGTCTGTCCGTCTTAATGTTTGTCTGTTCTTCTATTATACTCCGCAAGGCCGTATGTCATGTCATGTCTGTCTAGTTTATCAGATAATCCTCCTGTCTATTTGTGTACCTGTCAATTCAACCTCCAGTCTATTTATCTATCTCTTATTCTGTCTATCCGTCTAGCCTGTCAATTCATATTTCTGTCTATCTATCTATCAATCAATCCAGGAGGTCATTCATCTGTCTATCTGTCTGTCAAACCATCCTTTTATTTAACCATGTGCGTGTCAGTCTCCTGTCTTGTCCCTGTCTGCAATGCACTTCACGTTCCTGCTATCTTAAAACTCTCTAACACGGCCGGCCCTCCACCAGCACACTCCACTGGCTGGCTCCTCACTGCCGCTACTACCCGGTATCGGTCACACGCCAGTCTGCCACCGCTACTGACTGAGGGAAGGCTTGTTGCGAGGGGAAGAGAAGGGAGAGGGATGGGAAGGGGAAGGCAAGGGGAAGAGAGGGAAGGGAAGGGGTAGGGAGGGGGAAAGGCTTGATGGTCTCGTAGTAGAGTTCAAGCAAAATTGCGAAACAAACATACAGGCGAGGCCACATTACAACAGTATTCTGGGACGCTGCTGGTGCTGGTGTGGAAGTTCTCTCTCTCTCTCTCTCTCAACAAGTACTACTATGCAGCAGTTTCGTGTGTAGATTTACACGTAATCTTTCTTCACTATTATTCTCTCTCTCTCTCTCTCTCTCTCTCTCTCTCTCTCTCTCTCTCTCTCTCTCTCTCTCTCTCTCTCTCTCTGACATCATCGACTATAAATAAAGAATATGATTGATTGAGTGCTGCTGGGATAACGAAAGGAGGAGAAAGAGGAGGAGGAGGAGGAGGAGGAGGAGGAGGAGGAGGAGGAGGAGGAGGGAGAAGAATGATAAACTGCTGGATTAAAAAAGAGCATGGGTGAATGGATGATGATACAAAAAAGGAGGAGGAGGATGGGTATGACTCCTTGACCAGTCATGTCCGGCCATTGGGTCTGTGGTAGGGCGACCTGACCACCACCACCACAACCACCACCAGGACATGAAACATATAAATAAATAAATAAACAATATCAAAAGTTCAAAACCATTTCCAACAGCATCACCATCACCACACTCACCATCACTACTCATAGCATCACCATCTTGAAGAACACACCACCACCACCACCACCACCACCTAAAGCAAAGTACTGTACTCTTAACTACCACAATCAACTTCCATTGCATCTCTACCACCGTCATCACCCCACTACCACCACAACCCGTCTCTCCCCCGTCCGCCCCCTCCACCCCCAAAACCACTACCATAATCACTACTGCTATTTTTGTTGTATATTCTTTCTTGTCTTTTTGCTTACGTCCACTCAAGTTGCTTACTTTAATACTTATACTTATACTTATACTTATACTCTCTCTCTCTCTCTCTCTCTCTCTCTCTCTCTCTCTCTCTCTCTCTCTCTCTCTCTCTCTCTGTGTGTGTGTGCTGAGTTGTTGCCCCGTCAGCACTACTACTACGACGCAACATAATATCAACAACTGAAGAGGTGATTCGAGCAAAACTTGAGCAACAGCAACAACCATTACTACTACTACTACTACTACTACTACTACTACTACTACTACTACTATTACTACTACTATTATTACTACTACTATTATTACTACTACTTCTGCTGCTATAACGCTAAGTACTACATGCACCTTACCAGCAGAAAAAACCACAGTAATAATAGAGACTGACACAGACAGACACACAGACACACACACACACACACACACACACACACACACACACACACACACACACACAAAGGCAAGCTGGTGTGTAAGTACGTACCATCTACCTTGACCTGTGTGTGTGTGTGTGTGTGTGTGTGTGTGTTGAAGCATACGCCCACCGCCCACAATCCAGTTCCCCACCAGCCGCCCCCCCACACTACCCCGGGCGCCTTCAGCTTGGGGCGAGACAAGGTGATGGTGGAGAATGGTGGAGGTGGGAGATAGAAGGGGTGGAGGAGTGGAGGGAGAAGGAGAAGAAGATGAGATGGAGGAGGTTGTGAGGGGGGGGGGAGATGAAGTGAAGGGGAAAAGGGGGGGCTGACAAAGTGGGGTGAAGGTGGAGAGAGACAGAGAGAAGATGGAGGGAAAGAGAGGAGAGTGGAGGAATAGGAAAAGGTAGGGAGGAGTGGAGTAAACAGGAGTATGGGAAGTGGAGAGAAGTTAAGGAATGGAGGGAGAAGTAGAAGAGATAAACGAAACATGAGGAGCCGGATAAGGAGGAGGAGGAGGAGGAGGCGAATGACAGAGTAGGGGCAGTTACGTAAGATCGAAGGACAGTGGGTGAGCGGAGGAGGAGGAGGAGGAGGAAGAGGAGGAGGATGTAAAGAGGTAAGGGAATGACTGACTGAAGGGTTGGAGACGTGATGCAATACATGGGAGGAGGGAATGAAGAGAGGGAAGATGAGGGGGAGTTAAAGGGGGAGAAGAGGGGAGTTAAAGGGGGATGGATGGAAGACAAGGAACAGGATCATGAAGGATATGAAGGAGGGGAGAGGTAGGGGCGGGAGGGGGTAATTTACACGTCCACACCCCCACACCCCCCACACCCCCTCCCTTTTAACAGTACCACAAGCGGAAGTGTTCAGCCGTTACTCCAAACCTCACAACCCCCCCCCCAACAACCCACCCCCTCTCTTTGCGGTGGGGGCGGGGCGGGGGGGGGGTGTTGAGGGTGGGGTGGTTGGGTTGGGTGAGGGTGGAGGGCAGCGAGGTAGGGTGTAAAGGGGAGCTTAAGGAGTATTGAAGGTAAAGAAAACTAGGAAGAATAAAAGGAGGAAGAGGAGGAAGAGAAGGAAGAGTACAAAGGAAGAACAGACAGCAACAGTCCTAACGAGGGGGGAAGAGGAGGAAGAGAAGGAGGAGGATTGCAATTAATTTACAAACGGGGAAAACGAGAGAGAGAAGAGAGAGAGAGAGAGAGAGAGAGAGAGAGAGAGAGAGAGAGAGAGAGAGAGAGAGAGAGAGAGAGAGAGAGAGAGAGAGAGAGAGAGAACACCAACTCTCACTATAACCGTCTTCGTCTCACCTGAGTTTAATTATCGAGGTGCTTGATCAGTCCCACCTGCCCTGCCCTGCCCTGCCCTCCCTCCCTCCCCCTCCCCTCACAGCTGCAGAGGGAGGGAGGGAGGGTGAGAGAGAGAGAGAGAGGGAGGGAGGGAGGGAGGGAGGGAGGGACGACGGGTAAGATAAAGAGAAAGAAAACGACAAAATAAACTAAGAATGATGCTGTAAATGGTGAGGGAGAGGAGGAGAGAGAGGGAGAGAGGGAGAGAGGGAGAGAGGGAGAGGAGGAAGGAGGGAGAGAAGAGAGCTGGAGATGAGCAGCAAAGCGAGAGATGGAGGCGTAAAAGATGAGAGCGAGAGAGAGAGAGAGAGAGAGAGAGAGAGAGAGAGAGAGAGAGAGAGAGAGAGAGAGAGAGAGAGAGAGAGAGAGAGAGAGGCGGGGGGGGGTAATATAGAGCGCGTTGAGATATAATAACTGGGTGTGTCACTGGGAGGAGGAGGAGGAGGAGGAGAGGAGGAGGAGTGAGGGAGGGGGGAGGGAGGGAGGGAGGGTGTGTGTGTGTGTGTGTGTGTGTGTGTGTGTGTGTGTGTGTGTGAGTGAGTGGTCTGTGTGTGTGTGTGTGTGTGTGTGTGTGTGTGTGTGGTGTGTGTGTGTGTGTATGAAGTGCAAATCTGATATCATTAATACATCATTAACATTACAATCACACACACACACACATACTCTCTCTCTCTCTCTCTCTCTCTCTCTCTCTCTCTCTCTCTCTCTCTCTAACAGCTGCCGGTAAAGCACAACTCACGTGTAATTACCTGCCAAAAGGGGGTAGAGGGGGGAGGGGGGGGCGATGGCAGGTACTGTTCACAATGACGCAGATTAATCAGTGTCCAACAACCCCCCCCTTCCCCCCCTCCCCCCCCTTTGTGTTGCCCCCTTCTCCCTCCCTCCCCTCTACTTCTCTCCCCTTCCTTACGCCAGCTCTTTCTCTTTTTTTTTCTTTTCTCTCTCTCTCTCTTATCTTGGTTTCTTTACCTCTCTCCTCAATGAACCTTGCTCCCCCCCTCTCTCTTCTCTTTTCTTTTCTTTCATTCTTTCTTTATTTATTTCTCCTCTTCTCTTCTCTTCTCTTCTCCTCCTCCTCCTCTTCCCCTCCTTCGTTCACGTGTATTGCTCATTCAACATTACTTCCTATTATTTCAATCTTTTCTCCGCTTCTTCCTTTCACCCATCCTTTGTCCTCTCTCTCTCTCTCTCTCTCTCTCTCTCTCTCTCTCTCTCTCTCTCTCTCTCTCTCTCTCTCTCCAACTCTACTCCATTCAGAGATTATTTTTCCCGGGGCGTAAAAATGAGTTACCGAATGTGAAGCGGCGGAGGAGGGGAGGGAGAGAGGGAGGGAGGGAGGAGGAGGAGAGAGGAGGAGGAGCAGGAGAGAGAGAGGGAGAGAGGGAGGAAAGTTTCACACCATCCGTCATATCTACATTACATATTCAAAGGACTTGTTTCGCTCAGGGTAGGGAGGAAAAAGGAGAGAGAGAGAGGGGGGAGAGGGAGGGAAAGAGGGAGAGGTAGAGAGAGAGAGAGGGAGGGAGGGAAGGTGATAAAAAGGTGGACTTAAATGAGGTCTTGTGCTGCTGAGGAATAGAAAAAGAAAAAAAATTAAAAAGGGGACTGATTCGAGGGTGATTTACGAGTATGTGAGATCAAAAAAAAAATATTGCCTCTCTCTCTCTCTCTCTCTCTCATGGTACACACACACACACACACACACACACACACACACACACACACACACACACACACACACACACACACACACACACACACACACACACACACACACTGATCCAAATGGTGATAATGAAGATAGCAGTGGAGGTAATTAGAAGCAAGAGGAAGAGGAAGAGGAACACAAACACAAAGGAAGAACAGAAAGTAGCAGACCTTACGAGGCTGTTTGAAAGGAGGAGGAGGAGGAGGAGGAGGAGGAGGAGGAGGAGGAGGAGGAGGAGGAAGAGGAAGAGGAGGTATGTACAGAAACACAAAGATAATAAGCAATACAAACCTGCTTTAGGAGACTATTCAGTAGACTTTTACAACTGTCGTAAAAAAAGGGACAGAAAAGTGAGAAGACTTCCCCCCACCCACCCACCCTCACCCACCCACCCACCGTCCTTCCCTCCCTCCCTCCGTTGAAAACAATGCTACCAATAAAAATATATAAACAAATAAACGAATAAACAAATAAATAAAAAGACACTACTATATACCTTTTGGAAAGCCAAGATGTACTATGTGTATTTTGCTGAATAAAAGAAAAAAAAAAAGAAAGAAAAGAAGAAAGAAAGAAAGAATGAAAAGAAGATACAGAAAAACGAAAGAAAGAGACAAGGAATGACCGCAGGATGAAGCAGGAGGAGGAGGAGGAGGAAGAGGAGGAAGGTGGAGAAGGACACCCAGAGGAGGAGGTGAAGGAAAACGAGGAGGAGGAGGAGGAGGAGGAGGAGGAGGAGGAGGAGGAGGAGGAGGAGGACTGTAACAAGAGGAGAAGTACAGGTAACAAGAGGAGAAAGATGATGGTGGGGGGTGGAGGGAAGGAGGCGAAATATGATGATGAGGAGGAGGAGAGGGGGGGAGGAAGGAGGGGGAGGGAGAAGAGTTTCCCCTCCCCTTCCCCTCTCCCACCCAAGCTCCTACCCACACCGACATCCAAGACCCAGGATCACGTGCCAGCGGGAGGGGAGAGAGGGGAGGGAGAGGGGAAAAGGAGAGGGGAGAGGAAAGGAGAGAAGGAATAGGAGGTTAGGGACAGGAGAGGTAACAGGGAGGGAGAGAGAGAGAGAGAGAGAGAGAGAGAGAGAGAGAGAGAGAGAGAGAGAGAGAGAGAGAGAGAGAGAGAGAGAGAGAGAGAGATAATAACGATACGAAGATGAGGTAATATAAAACGAGATAAAAATGATAATATAAGATAAACAGGAATCGATACGTAGATAAAAGATAGGATAAGAAAAGAAGACAGAGAGAGAGAGAGAGAGAGAGAGAGAGAGAGAGAGAGAGAGAGAGAGAGAGAGAGAGAGAGAGAGAGAGAGAGAGAGAGAGAGACACACACACACACTCCTACCTTACCACACCTGTCCTCCACAACGCACACCTGGGCACCTACGTAGCAATTACCTGCAAGAGAGACACCACAATTAGCACACCTGAATTACACCTCATTACACTAGATTAAGACTATGGCCATGTGAGAGAGAGAGAGAGAGAGAGAGAGAGAGAGAGAGAGAGAGAGAGAGAGAGAGAGAGAGAGAGAGAGAGAGAGAGAGAGTAACGCAGCCTCTCTCAGCCCACATAAGAACGGCCGTGACATGAAAGTAATGAGTCAGAAACATTTTTTACCACATTTTTTTCCCCCTCACCACAAACCCGGAAAGTTCACACACACACACACACACACACACACACACACACACACACACACACACACACACACGGCACTTAAGAGAGGCTGGAAAGTTAATAAAAAAAGAATAAGAATAAAAAACAATATCTTCCCCTAAAATTCAACATGATCGCCTCGCTTCATCCCATCCCATCGCATCCTGCCCCGCCTAACACACTCCCACTCCCACTCCTTCACCTCCCACTACTCCCACGCCACTTCTACCTCCTCACCTGCCTCCCACACCCACGCACCCACTCCTAATCTACTCTCCACAAGTGCTGTTCTCCCACCCCAGCCAGCACCTCCCTTGGGTTCTTTCCTATTCTCCGCCCCGCCGTCACCGTCACTGTCACCCCCGCCCCGCCTCCCACCACCCACCTCCAGTCACCCCCCCGTCACCCACAACAATCTTCACGGCGAGCACCTGTCTGGCACCCGCTGGGACGCACTGTGCAACATGTACTTGGTCTGTCCGCGATGTTTTGTTTTCTAATTCCGATGTGTGGTAAGTGTGTGTGTGTGTGTGTTTTGATGTGGTCATAGTCAGGCGAAATAACCCCGCAGGCGCGAGTGCACACACACATATACATACACACACACACACACACACACACACACACACACACACACACACACGAACTTCCGGTCGAGTGAGTCACGTAGCTGTTCTTTTTTTTCCCTTCAAGTGTTTAAAGTGTGTGTGTGTGTGTGTGTGTGTGTGTGTGTGTGTGTGTGTGTGTGTGTGTGTGTGTGTGTGTGTTACAGGTAGTATATTTCCTGAGCACGTAATACATAGCAGGGCGAGCAGTTACCCAGTGTGTGTGTGTGTGTGTGTGTGTGTGTGTGTGTGTGTGTGTGTGTGTGTGTGTGTGTGTGTGTGTGTGTGCTGTGCGCGTGTGTGTGTGTGTTCATTCACCGTGTACATGCGTGCGTTAACAACTTAATACACGTGGGTGTGTACCTTTTACAACAATGGAAATCACTTTTTACTTCACATTAAACAATTTATATAATTTCATGTGCGTGACTACCTACCTCTCTATTTTTATGTATATATGTATGTATGTATGTATTTAAACGTATGAACGCTTATCCGTTTACATACACATATTAACAAAGACAAGTATCTAATCATTCCTGAACTACCCTCCCTCCCTTCCTTCCTTCCCTCCCTCCCTCCCTCCTTTCCTTCCTTTCCTTGTTCCAATTTCCTCACCATAACAAGAAGTAGGTTTACGAACGTCATTTTCATTTCCTTAGTGACGTCAGGACGGGACAGGAAGAAAGAAAGAAAGGAAAGAAAGAAAGGAAAGAAAGAAAGTAAGAAAGTAAGTAAGTAAGTAAGGAAGGAAGGAAGGAAGGAAGGAAGGAAGGAAGGAAAGAAGGTTGTCCTGTCCTTTGCTGTCCAAAATATCCATTGTTAGGCTTCACGACGGTCAAGGTTAGAAAATATCATGCTTTTCTTCCATTACGACTGTGAAGAAAGTGTAACGAAAGCTCTCTCTCTCTCTCTCTCTCTCTCTCTCTCTCTCTCTCTCTCTCTCTCTCTCTCTCTCTCTCTCTCTCTCTCTCTCTCTCTCTCTCTCTCCCCACCCCCCGCATTCCTCCACTCTATCACCCAGCGTCATACTGGGCGAGAACAGATAAGATACCGAGACTCTCCTGGGCGAGCAGTGAGGGTTATCAGGACCACCAGGCATTCCTCACTCCCTGGGGCGCGAGGCAGGGCGGGGCGGGGAGACTTATGGCAGAGGAAAAGAAGGGAGCAGTGTGTGTGGAGCCTTACAGTGTTAGGGAAAGTCTTGAGGTGAAGGATGAAGGTGAGGTTAAGTATGAAGGACATGAGGTGGAGGGTGAAGGTTGAGACTTGGGTGAGGGTGTGGGGGAAAGAGGTTTTGAGTAAGGGTGAAGGCAGGTGGAAAAGAGGGGAGAGATAAGAGAGGAAAGGGATAGGGTTGTGTTATACGTAGGTGGGTGGGGTGAAGGGGCTATATGAGGGGGAGGGTGATGTTGGAGTGTAAAGGGATGAGGTAATGTGCCTCTACCTCCTTGTGTGTGTGTGTGTGTGTGTGTGTGTGTGTGTGTGTGTGTGTGTGTGTGTGTGTGTGTGTGTGTGTGTGTGTGCTCTCCACTTCCCCAAGCCTCCAGAAGTTTCAGTAATCTTATAAGACATTGAATTCCTTTACGTAACTACCTAACTCTCTCACACATACACACACACACACACACACACACATACAGGGTGGAATTTCACAAGTACGTAAACCGCAATTGTCTAAGTTAAGTGGATGTTGAAGGTGTGTGTGTGTGTGTGTGTGTGTGTGTGTGTGTGTGTGTGTGTGTGTGTGTGTGTGTGTAGAATATTCCCGGTATGTGTACGCAAGTATCCTCCATGTGTATGTATAAGTATCGTGAAATTCTGTATTCCTCCCTCCCTCAACCTTACCTTACCTTACCTTACCTAGCCCGGGCATACCCTCTCCCCCCCCCCCACAGTTAACGGCAATAAGGACGTTTACGAATGTGCGGTCAGAACCCTGCCCTCTCTCTCCCCCCAACATTTCTTTATAGTGGTCCCCTTAAATGTTCCCTCTAAACACTATTTTTCATGATAACACTCTGACAGTCACATTCCTCTTCATCTAAATCGATAAGACTTTTTCTTTTATATTTATACAGTATTTTTTTTTTTATCTCAATGGCATTTAAGTTTATGAGTTACGTTGTACTCGTTTGAATTCTTTCCTTCCGCTCGTTGACTCTAGTTTAGTTATTATGGAGAATGAATATCACTGCTTTCTAATTTAGTTTTTATTATTATTATTATTTTTTTTTTTTATCTTTACCTCCCTTTCTTGTTCTTACTACCTGAGGCAATCGAGGTGTTTCTTCCTCCTCAGCGTTCACACACTTCCCGTCAACCACCACCACCACCACCACCGCCGCCCTTCCGCCCGCCAAAAATCACCAACTTTATGTATCTTTTCCTTCCGTCACCTCCTTACGCCTTAATCCCTTTATTTTTTGTACTATTCCCCCACGCCCACCCACCGC
>JAPQNM010000044.1:14209585-14227085 GCA_029783475.1 Metacarcinus magister
TGGAGGGCGCGGGCTGCGTGCGGGTTGACCACATTCCTCACAGCGGTCATTACCAGTCGGCCAGACCAACCAGACCCAACCCGCTCTCCCACCTCCACCTCCCCCTGCACCCCATTCCCTATCCTGCCCCCGCCACCGCACCTGTTGCACACCACCACCACCACCACCGCCGCCACCTGTTGCAAGGCACTAACGTAATCAATAACACCACCGGGCTCTCACCCTCCCTCACCCTTATCCCTTACCACCTCCCGCCCGCCCACCTACACCACCCAACCACATTTCTAGCCACACTAATACAGGATCCTCAGCGCTAGCCACGCTTACCTAACACACTTGAATGACAGCTCCCTCCCCCCCCTCCACCCAACACACACACACACACACAAACAAAGATGCGTCATAGCCCAGGCCTATCAGATATACTATTGATAAGGTCACTTTACAATACGCACATTGAAGGACCTGAGAGAGAGAGAGAGAGAGAGAGAGAGAGAGAGAGAGAGAGAGAGAGAGAGAGAGAGAGAGAGAGAGAGAGAGAGAGAGAGAGGTTAGCTAGGGTCAAGAATCTCCTCCACCTCCTCCCGTTCCCTCTCCCTTTGTCCAGCCGAGGCTTGGCGTGCAGGAGGGGATGGGGAAGTAGTTACAATGCGTGGAAGAAAAGGAGGGAACCCGCGTGCGTTGGTAAACAATGGAACAGATGAATATGGAGTGCGCAGGAGGAAGAGGAAGGAGGAGGAGGAGGAGGAGGAGGAGGAGGAGGAGGAGGAGGAGGAGGAGGAGGAGGAGGAGGAGGAAGACGAGCACGGAAAGAAGTGATAGCTGTCATCTTCTCATTCATCCTGTTTTCTTCCTGTCTCACCTTCCTTTCTCCGTCCCTTTCACTATCGCATGAGCACCCCCCCCACCCCCCCCCACCCACACCCCTTTCTCCTCCTCCTACTTCCCCCCCCCCTTCCCTTACCCCATCTCCACCCGAGGAAGTGTCGTCCTGATTCCAATTCTTAAAACCCCGGAAATGTCTGAGGTTCTTACGCATTAAATAGCTTCCACCTGCCTCACATGCCCCACCCACACACACACACACGCGCACACACACACACACACACACACACGGCTCCTCCTCCTCCTCCTCCAGCTCCACTTTCTACTTGTATAAGGCATTGCTAATCACAGCCCTAACTTACCACCCTCAGCCCTCATGCTCTGGGCTGACTAAGTTACGGGTGTGTGTGTAAACGTAAACCTTCCAATCAGCAGTAACATTCCCCGCTTGTTTTCGTAGGTATCAATCATTCATTCCCTCGCGAACCCTATTAACGAATGCTTAACTATATAGCTCAACTAACCACTGACCCCGATACTCCTGGGAACTCTCATTGTGTCCTTGTCCTCATAAGCTGCTGATAATACTGCTGCTGTCTGGCTGGCTGGCGTCTGTCTGTCTGGCTGGCTGGCGTATCAGAGGTGCCTTGTGCAGTCTCCCGGAATATGTCATTTTTTTTTTCTTTTTTCTAGTAGTTATATTCGTTATTGTGAGAACCGTGTTTGGCGAGCTATGATTAGTTTTTTTTTCTCTCTCTCTCTCTCTCTCTCTCTCTCTCTCTCTCTCTCTCTCTCTCTCTCTCTCTCTCTCTCTCTCTCTCTCTCTCTCCTAAAATGTGATCAAGAGCTTTTGGTTTTTAAATAAAGTCAATATTAGAACGTCCTTTCTCAGGCAAAACAGGAATATAAACATATAAATAAACTAAACTAAAGATAACAAAGGCGTATCACTGCCAGCCTTCACTGTTGTTCTTCAGGAGCATTACGTAGTTAGAATATGGCATTTCCGGCTCTATGCATCACGGTCTGTTACTGCCATCACCACCACCACCACCAGCCTGCAGCGGCCTTCATATTGTGATTCAACCTTCCACCCTGTAACTTCCTTTATATTAGAGCACCTCCAGGCCAGCACACTGCACGGGGTCTCTCCAGCCTCACACCACCACACCTACACCCGTCAACACACACCTATCTGCTGCTGACATCTCCTCAACACCTCAGTGAAGCTCGTGATTGACTGAATAACTGACTGACTGACTGACTGCAGCAAACATAGCACTATTACATCATAGGTCATGGCAAAAAAAGGAAGAGAAAAAAAAAAATGAATAAGTAGGTAAATAAGATCAAACGTAAAATATAACGAACTTGATCACCGTGCAAGGTAAAGACGCGACGAATAACGAAACTCAGTATAATTTCATGAACTTTAAGCTTGAAAAACGAACAAACTCCGGGTGAAGTTTGCGAGCAAGAACAAACTATAACGTCGAGGGGAGATTCTCAGGTTCTTGCTCCCTGAGGACGCTGCTGCTGCTGTTGCTACTGGGGGGGAGATGGGGCATAGGGAGGAGAGGAAGTATACATAGGATGGTGGAGGCTCAGGGTGGCGTAGGGAGACACGCTCGCCTCGTCATCATCAAACAAGGAAGGGTATTTACCTAGCGTGCCTGTGGGTGTGTGTGTGTGTGTGTGTGTGTGTGTGTGTGTGTGTGTGTGTGTGGGACGATGGTGCGCAGCGAGACCAGAGGAAACTTCGCTACAAATAATATACCATAACTTGTTGGGATAAAAATCTGGATACATTTCACAGCAGCAGCTCGTGTTCCGTACTGCGTGTGTTTGTGTGTGTGAGGGAAGTTGAGGTTTGATGGAAAGTTTGAGGGGCGTGCGGAGTGCGTGCAAGCTTCAACAGTGGGCGGGGAGGGGGGAGAGGGGAGGAGACGGTGATGGTCGGCGTAATACTGCAAGAACCACACTTTAAACAACACAAAACACACAACTGAAACGAGTGACTATAGGGACGCAGCTTGCCTTCCTTTTCCACGAGGAGCCCCGCCTTTCTTTTTGCCTCACCCTAAAAATCCACATAAAAAGAACATAACATAAGAACACAAGCCGGTGAAATGCTCTCTGACTACACAGAATGCAGGAGAAAACTTGCCTCCTACGACCAGACAGACTGGGCGTGGGCAGGAGAAACACACCACACACACACACACACACCACATACAGACACCCAAAACTTTCTCTCTTCATATATTCGCGTGCAGAAAGTGACCCTCAGGCGGCCAGCGTCGGGGAAAGCCTCAATGAGTGTGTTACTAATTAAAACACCGCAATGAATGGCTCACTGCACGCCCTAAGAGTCTTGATACCAATTAAAATACAAGGATAATCATCATATAATTATAACATCATCCTCACGCAACACTTTCTATCTATTTGTCAGGCTCTCTGTTTGTTTGTCTGGATGGATGGATGGGGACAATATAACATACACGAGCCTCCTCCCGCCGCCCCAGCCTCGCATGCACTTCCGCGGCGTCACCCTCAAGCCGCCGCAGGACGATCAGCAGGCAAAGCAGATGTTGGAAACCCAAATTTGGTTAAAGTTAAGAAGGGTGAAAACAACTCAAGCCTGCGTGCATACAGAGAGAGAGAGAGAGAGAGAGAGAGAGAGAGAGAGAGAGAGAGAGAGAGAGAGAGAGAGAGAGAGAGAGAGAGAGAGAGAGAGAGAGAGAGAGAGAATGGTTTTACGTAACTCTGCACCTGACAACATGAACACTTATCTGACTCCCCATTATCATGACAACATTTACGCTGCGTTGCATTTCCTTGCGTGGCACCATTCCTCCTTCTCCTCCCCCCCCCACACATAGCCAGCCCCATACAGCCCTCTACCCCACCCTGAATGAAGCCCTTTCACCCATAGTTTTACAGGGCTTCACTACACCATGTCCTTTCCCTTCCCTGTTGTAGCAATAAAAATAGTAGTAGTAGTAGTAGTAGTAGTAGTAGTAGTAGTATGTCGTTACTAAGTCAGTCAGTCAGTTAGTCAGCTATTCAATCAGTGAGTCAGTCGATGTAACAGTCAGCTATTCAATCAGTGAGTCAGTCGGTGTAAGTGATTCAGTTAGTCAGCCATTGAGTGAGTCAGTGTAACAGTGAGTCGGCGTAACGGCTGAGTCACTACAACAACAAGTGATATCAAAGTTACCTTTTCTTCACCTTGACGTCTTGTGGGTTCCTTGGATCTACCTGCTACCCTGCTACCTGCTAGTACCTGCCGCCTTCCCACAGCCTCCACATACCTGCTTTCCTCCCTTTGATCAGCCCTTTAAACGCCACCCCCTAAAAACCTCGCCCCTCCCCCTACTACAAAGCCCATCGGCCCTCACTCCAATTTCTATTCTTGATCGCCTGCACCTCGTTTTCTATTGCTTTCAGTTCAGCCTTTCTTTCGGGATGCCTTTTTTCCCTCTCCATCTGTGGCCATTTTTCACTCTGAGATTTCCAGTGATTTTTTTTTTCTCCCCTTTCCGTTGACCTGGTATCCTGGTTTTTTTTTCTCTCTTCTCTCTCTTTCTGATGATCATGGGAAGCTTAACTGTGTGTGTGTGTGTGTGTGTGTGTGTGTGTGTGTGTGTGTGTGTGTGTGTGTGTGTGTGTGTGTGTACAAACGGAGAACGGAACACAAACAAGAAAAACCGGATAATGCGAGAAGGAAATAAAGGGAGAAGAATGGAAGGGAAAAACAAACCGGACTGAAAATGCGAACGAAGAGGAAGAGGAAGAGGAGGAGGAGGAGGAGGAGGAGGAGGAGGAGAAAGGGGAAAAAAAGCTGTATGCCAGGATGACGAAAAAAGGATGGATGGAAGAAAGGGAGTTAGGAAAAATGAAGGAATGGGGGAGGGAGGGAAGGAAGAAGGGGGAAGGGTGTTGATAGTGGGCCTACACAAAACCACCTTTATTTCCTCGACCTTGGAGAGAGAGAGAGAGAGAGAGAGAGAGAGAGAGAGAGAGAGAGAGAGAGAGAGAGAGAGAGAGAGAGAGAGAGAAAGAGAGAAAGAGAAAATCATCATTCCCTTCATTCCATTCCATTCCTCTCTTTCTCTCTCATGTGTGTGTACCTGTTCCGCTTCTCTCCTCTGACCCTCCTACCCTCCCTCCCCCCCTTTCCTCCATCCAACCGCTGTGGTCCCTGGGAGGAGAAAATCACATCCCCTTGAATCGAGTAGTTTTTGGACGGTCAAAAAAGGAAGAAGAGGAGGAGTGTAAGGGATGTGAAGGGGGGCGAGGGACACCATTTCCTGAGACGATCGACAGTTGAGCATCTTATTCTTGTGCCACCGACCGCACGATCATCTTACATGGGGAAGGGGCATCGAGGAGAGACGGAGGGCGGGCCAGGAAAGAAGGGAAGGCGGGGTAACGGGAGGATAAGGAAGATGAGAAGGAATCCATGGGTGGAGAATTTCTATTATTTACAGTACAGGAAGCGCCTTCGATGCCTCCCTCCATGGCTTTTATGATCACCAACAAATGATAGATGGAGGAAAGGAATGGAGGGAAGGGAGGGAAGGGAGGAGGGAGGGAAGGTTCTCAAGCATGTCTAAGAGGGTTTCCTTCTTCCCTCCAGCTTAACTTCCTCTGCCGGTGTCGGGGGAAGGAAAATGTTTTGGGAAAGGAAAGGCGAGTGTTTAGTTAAGGCGGACGAGTACACTACAATGTGACCGGCTGAGGGGGTTGTGTGTGTGTGTGTGTGTGTGTGTGTGTGTGTGTGTGTGTGTGTGTGTGTGTGTGTGTGTGTGAGAGAGAGAGAGAGAGAGAGAGAGAGAGAGAGAGAGAGAGAGAGGGTGTGTGTGTGTCTGTGTAGGGAGAGATAGGAAGAAAGATTTACGAGATGAAGCGGGGTGTGAGGGTGGATGTCTTTCATTGTTTCAAGTGAGGGACGTGACGCTCGCCGCGGTAGGTCTGCCCAGGCGTGGCAACGGACAAGGGCAGGACGAGGCAGGGCAGGGGCAGGGGCAGGGCAGGGACAGGGGCAGGGTGGCACATTTCGGACACTGACAACGAAATGACTGTGGACACCCAGCTGGTCATGGACACTTTCGAGGCAGTGGTGTTGGAAGAGGAGGAGGAGGAGGAGGAGGAGGAGGAGGAGGACATTGTGTAGTGAGATAGGATCCACTTCTGAGCAATCAATCAGTCAGGGCAAGATAGTGAATCAGGCAGAGACCATCAGCAGACCACAGGCAACGACTCCCTTGGCGGTGCGGCGTGGTGGAGTGTGGTGCAAGGCAGTGGTCGGGCGTGGAGTGAGAGGGTACAGGGTGTGCGTGGGTGGGCGGGGCCGGCGTCGTGACGGGCCGCAACGTGCCTGGAGTGTGGAGGCGCGATACACGGGATAACATTTCATCAAGTTCTCAAAGGAGGAGTTTGTTACGCCTCGAGGTGATAGGCCCCGAGGGAAGCGAGCAAAATGACAAACATTGCTCAGTGTGTGCGTCAAGTACTCAGCAGGGACACCACGCTAAGGGGACTGATCACCCGCTGCAGTAATGGCTCGGTAAGCTCACGAGCCACTAAATCATCCTCTCACACAACACGCACGGAGGAGGAGGAGGAGGAGGAGGAGGAGGAGGAGGAGAAGAAGAAGAAGAAGAAGAAGAAGAAGAAGAAGAAGAAGGAGGCGTCGGAAGCCCTGCAACTCACCACAGACTGAACCAAAGCAACGAACTATACGGGGGGAAAAAAATAGAAGTACGAAAAAAACAAGTTTGCAAGTCACCCGCCGCAAGATTCTGCTGATGTCTTTAGATAAGCACCGCTCGACTTAAGATGCAAAGACTCCAGGATTCTTATTTTGAACTCTTCTCTTACTCGAAATCTCCTCCATCCCCTTCCCCTTCCCTCCGGTGTACACGTGACCTTATTCCACGGCAACTATAAGGTATGTGTGACGGGGAAGGGGGAAGGGGAGAGAGGAGTTAGCAGGGAGGGAAAAAGGTGAGAGGGAATGGGGAGTGAGGGGGAAGAGGGGAAAGGGTGATGTTCATCTGTTTTGTACTGATAGGTTACAACACTTTAACTTCTGACCCTGTTCTCGCGGCCACCTGTCGAGGTAACCTTAATACATACATACATACACACACACACACACACACACGAACACATACAAGAAACGTGTCGTGTAAAAACTTAAGCGCAAATATACAAACCTTTGATAAATAAACGCAAGCACACATGTAAACACTATATCTTGCACGCGCGCACGCACGCACGCACGCACACACACACACACACACACACACACCTATCAAATTATATTACGGTACGTACGTGTACAAGCACACACACACACAAAAAAAAATTCCTTACATCAAACCGGCCACCTTTGTCAATAAATGTGTGAGAGAGAGAGAGAGAGAGAGAGAGAGAGAGAGAGAGAGAGAGAGAGAGAGAGAGAGAGAGAGAGAGAGAATGAAAGAAAGAAAAAACCTACAGGTGAAGCAATAGTCAGGTGTATTGGGAGGGAGGGAGGGAGGGAGGGATGCTGAGGAGACGATGAGAACGAGGGAGATGGAGGAGATGGTGATGCTGATGGTGGTGGTGGTGGTGGTGGTGGTGGTGGTGGTTGTGTGGTGGTGGTGGTGGTGGTTGTGGTGGTGGTGGTGGTGGTAGGCACTGAAGCCAGCTAACAAATGGCACTCTAGGGACACCTTCGTGTGAGGGGGTGGAGGAAACCTGACTGATTGGGAGGAGGTGCTGTTATTTCACATTTTAGTGAGGGCTGAGGCGATATCCTTGGCGACTCTCCTGTGGTATGTGGTATGTGGTAGTGGTGGTGGTGGTGGTGGTGGTGGTGGTGGTGGTGGTGGTGGTGGTGGTGGTGGTGGAGTGAGTGGTGATGAAAACAGTACCGTTACTCTTGCAGGTGCCATGATGTCGAGGCAGCGGGCACCAGTAGGGCAATGGGTGTTGGGTGGTGGGTGGTGATGTTGTGGTGGAGATTATTGGAATGGTGTATGATGTGGTGGTATAGATTGGTATTTATTGTGGTGTGGTGGTATTCTGATGTGGTGTTGTGTGGTGGTGCATGTGTGATGGTGGTGTGTTGTTCTAGTGAAAAGGGAAGGATTGAACGGTAAAGTGTACATTGCATTGTGTGTAAATGAAGTACAAGCGTGTTAGTCTTATGGTGGTGGGGATTGTGGTAGAGTACAGCTATCGCACGGGGTGGAGTCGGATTGTGGTGGAAGTGGTGTTGTGTACTACTGTTCTGTTGTGGTTGTGCTGTGGAGTGGATGTGGATGCGTAGTGCTGAGGTGGACTGGTGGATATGGATGTGATGATGAGGTAGAATAGATAGTAGGTGGATAGGGGACAAGGTGTGTGGTGTGATGAGGCAGTGTTGTGGTGTGGCTAGGTGGACAGTGGTCGGGTACAGTACATGGGCTGCGGTGGCTGCGTCTGGCCAGCCCTGAGGCGACGCTCACCTGAGACCTGCGACCGTCCACTCTTCTCTCCTCGCTCCTTAAAAACTCCCTCGCCTCCTTTGCTTGTCACTCTACCGCCTCCGCCTGGCTTGGGCTGCGGTGGGGCGGTGGAGGTGTGAGTTCTAGTAGGGACGTTGATAACATGTGGGGCACTACACACACTTGTTTCAACGGTGCACTTATCAGGTGATGCTGCTCTCGGACCGACACAGGACGCACACCACCCCGCGCACCAGACCAAGTCACTCTGGCTGGGCGACGAGCCACGGCCCGGCCTCTGCCTCTCTCTACTCGGGCCGCTCCCCCGCGCTGCCACTTAGTCCATTTGCTGCACAGATAAAGTTCACAAGACGCACATTCCATTTTCTAACTCTTGACGCGTTTGCTGGGATACTCTAGCCTGCCACGCTGATCTATTGGGGAGGGACGTGTCAGGGGCCAATACAGCGTTGGTGCAGCCCTTAGAACGCCATAAGGAAGAGGAGGAGGAGGAGGAGGAGGCTGTGAGTGACCACCTGACAATGACACTTGGCACATTTTCTTTATTTCTACACACACACACACACACACACACACACAAGATGCTTAACCAGTCAGACAGGGAGATAGATAGACAGCCATCCCCCTTGCTCCCCACCCCTCTACACACACACACACACACACACACACACACACACACAGGACAGCTACAGGTCCAAGCTGTTTAATCCTTTCTTGTATCTTGCCTTCGCCGCGTCACTCCGCCGCCGGCCTCCGAGGTGACGACACAGGCAGAGTCGGAGTGACTTCATCGCCATGCCCGCCGCGCACCGCCTCTCCTATGCACACACACGCACACGCACACACACACACCCACGCAGTTGATAATTTCCAAGAGTTTACGATGATGTGAGACGAAGAAGCCACCCTTGGGAATCCTTAATGCTTCCAAGCTGGGCGATTTTCTCATCTTACTCCTCTCTCCCTTCCCTCCCTCTCTGGTTCCCTCTCCCCCAGCCTACCTGAGCCACTCCTCCCTCCGTCCCCTGAGACCCCAGACCCCTAAAACACACCTGTTCGCCAATTTCAAGTCATGGTCCAATACTTCACGTGATTATCGATACACAAAAAGAGGTTAAGAGTGAACGTGAGGCCTTGAGAGCGGCGTGGAGGCTGAGAGCACGGCAGGAGGGCGAGCAACAACGGGGAAGGAGCAGCGAGTAAGAGGAAGCCAAGGCCGCACGCAGGGAACAGAACACCAGCCGTGCCCTGGGGATGCCCACGCCACAGACGCGGTGGACTCTACCCACCCTCACTCCTGACCATCACACACACACACAAACACACACACACACACACACACACACACACACACACACACACACACACACACGTATACACACACACACAACTTTCATTCAAGGGTGGAGCACTGGCAGAGTTCTTCCCGCCAAAGCTGCCTCTGCCTCCTCCCGTCACATACCCAGACGAAGTGATAGAAAGGCGCCGCTATAATGTGTTTTCTAGAGGCAAAAGTTTAGAGGTTACGCCCAAGGGTTAGTGAGTGGTCCTCCCTCCCCCCCTTACCCTCTCTCCTACTCACCCTCACTCCCTTCCCTCCCTCAACCCTCTCCTTCCTCCATCTACCTCAAACTCGCCGTCACTCCCGCCTTCTCGCCTCATTCTTCTGTTCCGCTCTATTATCATTCATCTTTCCTCCTCCTCCTCCTCCTCCTCCTCCTCCTCCTACTCCTTCTCCTTCTCTACAATTTTAATAGCCCAAAACATTTGCATAAACATCCTTAATTGAAGCACGAACTATGTGTGTGTGTGTGTGTGTGTGTGTGTGTGTGTGTGTGTGTGTGTGTGTGTGTGTGTGTGTGTGTGTGTGTGTGTGTGTGTCATTCAAATAGAGGACAGTCACGTCGGTGTTGTCTCCTTGTACTCGTCCTTTCAGTCACTCGTCTGTCCAGAGGCTACTCTCTCTCTCTCTCTCTCTCTCTCTCTCTCTCTCTCTCTCTCTCTCTCTCTCTCTCTCTCTCTCTCTCTCTCTCTCTCTCTCTCTCTCTGTGTGTGTGTGTGTGTGTGCTGAATTAAGAACATTGAAAGAAAAAAAAAGAAAGAAAGAGGGAGAGGAAATGCCATTGACACCCATAACTAAATTTGATTCAGGACACACAATCAATCTCTCTCTCTCTCTCTCTCTCTCTCTCTCTCTCTCTCTCTCTCTCTCTCTCTCTCTCTCAAACATACCCTTCAAATTCCCTTCTTTCCTCCCTCCCTCCCTCCCTCGTAATGGTCTGCCTCCCACTGACATACGAAAGAAAAAAAAAGAAAAAAAAACTTCACTTAGCGCGCCGCCACAGAAAACGAAAACGGGGTATGTTGAGCGAGAGAAAACGAGAAGCGCTTGCCCACTCTATCTCGTCCTGCGGTGACTATTATTGACCACGAACTTAGGTCATGAATGGGTGTAGGAAGGTGAGAATGGGAGGGGAATAGGTGGGGATGAGGAGAGAAGAAGAGGGAGAAAGAAAAAGAGAAAGAAAGAAAGAGAGGGGTAGGAAGGATATATGGTAAGCGAAGAGGGAAGAAGAAGAGGAGGAGGAAAGAAGGTTTTAAGAGTAGGGTAATAGAGTTTGAGGGATGAGAGTGGAAAGAATAGAGGGTAAGCACCATAATTTGAATACATGAAGCCAAATATGTTAATGAGAGAAACTTGAAGGAAGAAAGGGCTTTGAAGAGGGAGAGGGGAGAGAGAGAGACAGAGGAAGAGGGAGGGATGGAGGATGAAGGTGTGTGTGTGTGTGATGGAGGGGAGAGAAGGGAAGGCAGATGAAAGAGATAAGGATAATGACGAATAAGGAATGTGACAAAGGCGTCGTGGAGAATGGAGGTGGAGGAGATGGAAGTAAAAGGCTTATGTGGATGGGATTGGGAAGGGATGGATGGTGGAAGAGGAGAAGAGAGATTGAGAAGTGTGGAAAGGATGTCGCTCGACTTAATGATAACGAAGCTGTCTTGAGTGTGTTAGGAGTCAACATGAGCCAGTGGGGCGAGGCTGTCTAGGCCTTATAAGATACTAGGAAGCATAGCGTTATATATTCAAAGTGGGATTTGTACGTTGTTAGTCTATTCTGGCGAGGACCAATTCAATTTTGTCCTTGTATGAGAGAGAGAGAGAGAGAGAGAGAGAGAGAGAGAGAGAGAGAGAGAGAGAGAGAGAGAGAGAGAGAGAGAGAGAGAGAGAGAGAGAGAGAGAGGACATATATGGGAGCGGCGTTGCACAAGTTTCTGAATGACAGACAGCCTCGAGAGTGTCGGCAACAAGGCTCCATCTTTCTCCATCATGACCCTGATCGTAACAGACCCACATGACCGCCATTTATTACTGCCACTGTAGGGGTTGTGACGCTTTATTTAGTTTAGTGCGTTGTGCCCGCCTTAAGGGACCTAGCTGCGGGCGGTGGGGAGTCGCGGCCTTTCTGTACTCCCTGTTCTCTTAAGATGTGCATCTCACTCCGCGGGGAAAAAGGGGAACACCGCGAAGAGAAAGGGAGGCGTGATGGGAAATTTCTGGTTCTTCAGCGTCCACTCGTAGGGTTGAGGAGGGAAGGGCACGGCCGGGGGTCCCACTAACTAGGAACCACATGGACGGCGCCCCTTGACTCCTTCCACACCGATGACTCCACGGCCACCACACAATGATGCTTCGATGACATCACTCTGGCCTGTATATGTGTGTGTGTGTATGTGTGTGTGTGTGTATGTGTGTTTGAGAGTATATATGTGGAAAGTAACGGAAGATGACCCCGCTGTGTGTATGTGTGTGTGTGGACCATTTTTCCTCATACAGAATCTAATTAATAAACGCATACAAACACACGCTGACACATACACACACACACACACACACGCTGACACATCACTGAGTCAGCATCACACTCTTGGCTGCTCCTCCTCCTGTGTACTGTACATTCCTCTGATAAGTAAGGGATGAACAAAAAAATAGAGATAAAAAAATATGAAACCACTGCTATACTGATCACGTACGAGTATGATTCACGTCTGGCCATTACTCCCACCCCCTCACCGACCACCACTTCCTCCACCAAGGCCAAGATAACAGGTAGAGGTACTAAAGGTGAAGGTAGTAATACAATGAGGCACCAAAATCCGGGAGTCGATTCAACAATAATAACCTAACAGATGCTGGTAAATAAACAACACTGCAAAGACAAAACCAAAACCACTACCAATCACCACACCATTTTTTTTGATAACTGAGAAAACACATCAAAGTAAAGAGGTGAACACAATAATGCCACGACAAAATAGGAGTAAGTACGAGTGATAAAGACGAGACAAAGACCTGCTGGCATCAAGGTAAGAGTTCAGGAAAAGGTGAAGAGAAACACAACCACCACCCACAAAAAATAAATAACCGAGTAACAGGAATTAGTGGAAGAAAATGGGGGGGGACTGTAAAAGAAATAGTAATAGAAAATGGAAGTGGGCGTGTAAGAAAAATAGAAAGAAAAAAAGACGAGTTTGTGTTCTAAGTATGAGGGAGGAAGTGTTCAGTCAGTTACTTGTATAATGTAGGTTATTTTGTGCACGTTTCAATACTTTCAATTGTACGTGTTGCAAGACATGTGAACTCTTGCAAGATAGAACCAAAAAAAAAAAAGAAAAAGGAAAATCAAATTGAAAAAAGCCACACACACACACACACACACACACCACACACACACACACACACATTAAAACTTTCTAGATTCCCCGTTTAAACATTTTGATCGACATTCTTAAGTGATTCATAAACAAATAATCACTTTTGGGACATGTTATTATTATTATCATTATTATCATCATCATTATCATTACTCCCATTATTCACTCGTTGCCTCCGCCCTAGACTCTATAATTACAACCTGTCCACCACCATCACATTAGCATTAAGAACTTAGTGCCTCAACCTGTTTATGGGAAGCGACACACACACACACAAAAAAGGTCAATAATTATCCAAGAAATTTAAAGTTTATGCTTCCTCAGATATCTTGTCCAACAGCTTCACACACACACACACACACACACACACACACACACACACACACACACACACACACACACACGTAGTTATATTTTTTAGCACACACTATTCTGGTCGGTTTCTTTGTCCTTGTGTATATAATATGTGTGTGTTTTCTTTCTGTTTTCTATTTGTGTGCGTGTTTATTTGTATGTAAGTGTGTGTGTGTGTGTGTGTGTGTGTGTGTGTGTGTGTGTGTGGTGTGTGTGTGTGTGTGTGTACTGGAATGTGTATCAATCATAATTTAAGTGACGAATCAATCTTTAAGCCTCTCTCTCTCTCTCTCTCTCTCTCTCTCTCTCTCTCTCTCTCTCTCTCTCTCTCTCTCTCTCTCATTAGCAAGACATCATCGTGGTGGCGGCCATACTTACCCTCCCCCCCCAAACCGGTGACCAAGGGGGGGAGGGGGGGACAAGGCCAATGCGTAACAAAGGAGAAGGTAAGGAGAGGGGAAGGAAGGGGTGAGGAAGGAAGGGTGAGGGGAGGAGAAACGGAATGACATAAGTATGGAAAATTATATAAAAATAGATGGAGGAGGAGGAGGAGGGGGAGGAGGAGGAGGAGGAGGAGGAGGAGGAGGAGGAGGAGGAGGAGGAGGAGGAGGAGGAGATATGACCCAGGTCTTCTTCAGCAGGGTCTGTTGTGCCTCACCATCAATAACACAACCAACAACATGTGGAGTAGGAGGAGGAGGAGGAGGAGGAGGAGGAGGAGGAGGAGGAGGAGGAGGAGGTAGTCAAGCCTTGAGAAAGTGTCTGGAGGAGGGAGGTTTGATCCCTTGCAGCCACCACTCCTGTGTGTCTCTCCAAGTGCCTTAATCTCCTTCTCCTCCTCCTGCTCCTCCTTCTCCCCCTGCCCCTGCCCCTGCTCCTCTTCTTCTATCACTCCAGCAGTGTCATAGGCGACTAGTGTGATGGGAAAGCAGTTTGGCAGCAACAACAACATTAAGTTTTAGCAACATATTATTACTATTATTATTATCATCGTCAGCAGCAGCAGTAGTAGTAGTAGTAGAAGTAGTTGTTATTGTAGTTGTAGTAATGGTAGTAGTAGTAGTGACGCGACTTAGGTAATAAGGGCTTCCAGTGTGTTTACGCGTCTCACACACACACACAAACACACTCCATCACCTCCACCGCGCAGTGTCCTCCAACGAGTGGGGAGAGGAGGAGAGAGAGGGAGAGGGAGAGGGAGGGAGATAGGGAGAGAGCGCATGAAAGCTTCCCTCTGTCCTGAACAAACAAAAAACGGAGCCTCACCAAATGTTTGACTCACAATGCAGATAGAAAGTCTTACATGTGTGTGTGTGTGTGTGTGTGTGTGTGTGTGTGTGTGTGTGTGTGTGTGTGTGTGTGTGTGTGTGTGTTATTCAACGTTCTCAATAATGTCCTGTTTCGGTTATCTTCTCTCTCTCTCTCTCTCTCTCTCTCTCTCTCTCTCTCTCTCTCTCTCTCTCTCTCTCTCTCTCTCTCTCTCTCTCTCTCTCTCTCTCTCTCTCTTGTTATTCCACTTTTGCCCTATTAATTAATTCTTATTCTTATTCTTATTATCATTATTATTACTATTATTATGTTTTTTTTGTCTTCTGTTTATACACTTTCTCTCCCCAACTTTCATTCCTCTTTCTTCTTAATCTTTATTTTTTTGTTCCTTCTTTTAGTGCCAACCCTTCATTATCTTCCGCCATTTACAATCAAAACTTTCCTTTCTCTCTCTCTCTCTCTTCTCTTCTCTTTCTTCCTCTCTCATTGACTTTCTTTTAACCAGCTTTCTTTTCCTCTTTCTCCTTTCACATCCCCGCATCCAGACAGACAGATTCTTCCTAAAAGTTATCAAAGTCTATTCATTTCCTTTATATTTTACATCTACTCTCTCTCTCTCTCTCTCTCTCTCTCTCTCTCTCTCTCTCTCTCTCTCTCTCTCTCTCTCTCTCTCTCTCTCTCTCTCTCTCTCTCTCTCTCTCTCAAAGTGGACCGAGGCGTAACTAAGAGTGACAACAACACACCACCACGCCTTTCCTCGGGCTGCACCAGGAGGAGGAGGAGGAGGAGGAGGAGGAGGGTGTCTAGAAATTGCAGGGAACAGACGTAAGGCAAGTGCTGAAAGGATGGTACGTGTGTGTGTGTGTGTGTGTGTGTGTGTGTGTGTGTGTGTGTGTGTGTGTGTGTGTGTGTGTGTGTGTGTTTAGGGAAATCACACTATACGCGTTGATTTTATGTTTACTTTTCCAAGGTTCTTCTCTCCCCTTTTATCCTCCTTCCCTCCCTCCCTTCCTCATCCCTCTTCCACCTCCTCCAGTCTTCTCCCTCCAGCTTAACTTGTCCACCAGCTCTGACAGGAAGGAAAATATAAAAGGCCCAGAATATAAGTTGTACGAAGAGGAATAAGAGGAGGAGAGATAAGAAGAAGAAGAAAAAGAAAAAGAAAGAAGAAGAAGAAGAAAGTGCCAATCACAATAAAACCAATCTTCTCGGTTTCTACATCACAACACACACACACACATACACACACACACACATACACACACACACACACCCACACCCTCTCTGGGAACCCGACATTTATCTCCTTTTCTCCTTCGTCTGTCTCCTCCTCCCTCACGCCTCAGAGCCAAGGGAAGGGAGGAGGAATGCAAGGCAAGGACGGCAGGTGGAGGATTGGGGTTAGTTTTGGTTAGGGATAGATTCTCTTTTTTTCCTCCTCCTTCTCCTTCTCCCTCACTCCCTTGCATAAATATACTCGTATTGCAATAATTCTGTAGCAATCTCTCTCTCTCTCTCTCTCTCCTCTCTCTCTCTCTCTCTCTATTACCGCGTGACCCGCCAGACCGCCTCCGTGCCGTTGCTTCAAGAGGGTGAACATGCATAGCCTTGACGCGGCGTGGCTAGCGGGGCCGCGTGACACACTCCCGGCGGCGAGGCTCCTGGAGCAGCGGATGGGTGGTGCCGTGCCTGAGGGTGACGGTGCGGTCACGTATGACAGACGGACACGGAAAATTGCTGCAGAAGGGACTGAGGGTGGGGCTGCGCGTGCCGGATATGTGTGTGTGTGTGTGTGTGTGTGTGTGTGTGTGTGTGTGTGTGTGTGTGTGTGTGTGTGTGTGTGGTGTGGTTACCTCCTGCAGGGTGTGTTGGGCGGTGTCTGTCTGTCTGTGTGTGTCTGTGTGTGTGTGTGTGTGTGTGTGTGTGTGTGTGTGTGTGTGTGTGTGTGTATGCAAGTACCGGCCACGGCTGTCTCCTGCGGTGTCCCAAACGTCTTTCCTTTGTCCTCACCTTCTTATCATGCCAAGACGCATTCTGCACCAGTCCTCGGGTGGGGATGGACAGACCGCGTGAGGACTTGGAGGGGTTGGAAGGGGAGGTGGGGGGGAGGGGAGAGAGAGAGAGACCCTTCAAGCAATCCCTCTCTTGCCTTCTGCATCAGCGAACGTTTCTTTCCTCCCCTCCTCCTCCTCCTCTTTCCTCTCCTTCCCTCCCTTCCGTGACACAATCGTTGGTTTGTTCATTATTGCATTCCACGCGCATCTTCCCTTTGACTGGCCTCTCTTTCCTTTCACTTCGTCTACTATTTTTATCTACATTCATCTCTACTCGCTTTTCGCTTAAAGATCCGCCCTTCTTATAATGACTACTTTCTTCTTTCTCTCTTTCTCTCTCTCTCTCTCTCTCTCTCTCTCTCTCTCTCTCTCTCTCTCTCTCAAACCCGATTTTTTTTATTGATATTCCTTAAGCATCCAGTTTCTCATCCTCTACTTCTTGTCCTTCTCCTTCTCCTTCTCCTCCTCCTCCTCCTCCTCCTTCATGTGGTCGGTCTTCCCGCCGCGACCTCCACCCCATTCACTGTTCCATATCTTCCTTATCATCACCACCACCACCACTGCTTATCTACCTGTAATCAATCTGGGCATCCTTATCAACTTAGTCATCAACCTACCTGGCCGTCACCTCACGTCACTTGCCCTTATCTCCACCTCCACATCTCTCCTCTCCTCCTCCTCCTCCTCCTCCTCCTCCTCCTTCCTCCTCATGTACTCACAGTAATAAGGTTAACTGTGTTTTATTCTCTGTACGATGAAAAGAGAAAAAATTTATTACGT
>JAPQNM010000044.1:14232085-14234585 GCA_029783475.1 Metacarcinus magister
AAAAAATCAATCGTTTATTCCTGCCTTTGTTTGGAGGTGAGGACGCGCCTACTCCCGCGGCCAAAAATGAGGGGCGGGGCAGGTAGTGGAGGCGGGGCGGGGCGGGAAGGAGCGGGGCGGGGCGAGGCAGCGTAAGTGTAGGATTATAGGTATTGCTTAGTGTGGAAAAAAAAGAAAAAAGAAAAAAGAAAAAAAATAGATGTATAAGTCAAGAAAAGAAAGAAAGAAAGAAAGAAAGAAAGACGAACAAGAAGAAGATAAAAAAAGAGACTCAAGTAAGTTGTGAATAATGCATAATAGAAACTAGATGAATTGGCAGGTAAGTGAGGTGGATATTGGGTGGAGTAAACAGATAGTAAAGAGCACTGAGTATAGGTGGAAGGAAGGGTGGAAGGACGTAAACAACAGGTGGATGAAAGGTGGAAGAAAGGGAAGGGAAGGAAGGGAAAGGGAAGAGAAGGGAAGGGAAGGGGAAAGGAAGGGGAGGGAAGGGAAAGGGAAGGGAAGGGACATGAACAGCAGTAACCAACCAGTGAGTGAGTGGGTGGATGAATGGATGGGCGGTGGAGTGAAGGCAGGTGAGATGAGCTGCACAGGTAAACGAACCGCTGGAACAACTTAATTAACGCAGGTGTGGGTGGCAGAGGAGTAGCACTAGAATTAGGTCGTGGGTAAGGAAACAGGCAGGTAATAATTATAAACGTGAACAGAGGAAAGGAAACAGAGTAACAAACAGTAATAATAATAATCCTTCAACATAAGAGCAATAAACAGTCTTCTTGTCCGTTCAGCCCAGCTCGCCCTTGAGACTTACTTGGATATATACGTAAAAGGCTTTGATCCCCGAGGACGAGGTGTGGCGCCCTTGGAGAGAGAGAGAGAGAGAGAGAGAGAGAGAGAGAGAGAGAGAGAGAGAGAGAGAGAGAGAGAGGGAGAGAGAGAGAGAGAGAGAGAGAGAGAGAGAGAGAGAGAGAGAGAGAGAGAGAGAGAGAGAGAGAGAGATACCCTTCCTCTCTCCTTCCTTACCGCGCCCCCAGGCATGGCTATAGCGCCCCTCCCCCTGTCACCCAAGACCTCCAGCCATTCATCAGGTCTCCCAAGGCTGGGTGGTCGCCGCTGGGTGTGGGCGTGATGATACGGGCGTGAGTATAGGCCTCCGGGTGTGAACTAACGACCTGTGTGTGTGTGTGTGTGTGTGTGTGTGTGTGTGTGTGTGTGTGTGTGTGTGTGTGTGTGTGTGTGGGATGGTTTAGACGTGTTGTGTCAAATATTGTGGGAGTGGATAGTCGTGGATATGTGAACCTAAGGGCGCCGTACCCCCACGCCGCCCTCCCTGCCGCGGCGTGAGGGCGTGGCCGGCGTGAAGGAGACGAAGGATGATTGAGGCGCAAGACGAGGAGGAGGACAAGTATAATACAGAACAGAAGCCGATCCTGACAGCCTCTGACCGTCCCTTGCCTCTTCCTTCCCCCTCCCCCCCTCTGCCATGTTGGACCCACAGTACTGTACAACATCCCACAAACCACCACACTTCCCCCACCCCCTTTCCCCCTCCCTCCCAGTTAAGGGTATGTAACCATTTCTTCCATTCCATCAAGGTGACATCTGAAACCTTTCTGTCATGGTTTTTTTTTTTGTGTGTGTGTCAGTGGATGTTTTTTCTCTCTCTTTTTTTTTTTTGGGGGGGGGCCCTTTCCACTTAATCATTTTGAGTTGCGGTGTATGTATGTGTCTCCCAAAGAAAGTATTTGAGGTAGTAGGTGTCTAGTGTTGCAAGTAAGAAGGACATGGAGGAGTGATTGTGTTGGTTAAGGATGCATAGTGTTGTGGTGTTAACGTTGTACCTGTACTGTGCTAGATCTACACGTGTTCACTACTTCACAAGGACATTTCGGTTACTAAATTGACCTTGTTGATGATAAAGAGCTTTTCTACACTTTCCATTCTTTTTACTTTCTCTCTCTCTCTCTCTCTCTCTCTCTCTCTCTCTCTCTCTCTCTCTCTCTCTCTCTCTCTCTCTCTCTCTCTCTCTCTCTCTCTCTCTCTCTCTCTTTTAATCTGCGTTGAGTTTCTTGGGTGTATTCTTAAAAAAAAATAATAGAGAAGAAACAAACAAATAAATGAGAGAAGAGAAAAGAGAGATTAAGGTGTGTGTGTGTGTGTGTGTGTGTGTGTGTGTGTCATGAGCCCCGCCTCACGCACTTCCTCCCAAGCACCTTCAAAACTAGGTCGCCACTTAACCTCATGAAACAATTTCTACCTCCGACCCACGATCGCTCACTTCGCCGGCAGATTGAGAAAGTGTGTGTGTGTGTGTGTGTGTGTGTGTGTGTGTGTGTGTGTGTGTGTGTGTGTGTGTGTGTGTGTGTGTGTGTGTGTAAAAAAAAAAGACAGTGCAATTCTGTTTTAAATATTTTAGTGACAGTATATATTAGACCATTTCATAACTCATTTTTCCCAAGACCAACACAAGGCTCGAGGCAGGTGAGTGTATGTCGCT
>JAPQNM010000044.1:14239585-14242085 GCA_029783475.1 Metacarcinus magister
CAGGTAAGTGCAGTCAGGTGTTAAGGAAGACTCGCAAAACATCTGCAACATCACTGCATTTACCTGTACGGGAGAGGAGGTGAGGGAGGGAGGCTGTGTGTGACCTTATGGGTAAAGGGTAAGGTAACGATGCTGGGTGTGGCGGGGGGATGTGTGTGTGTGTGTGTGCAGCAGATAACACACTGAAGATCAAGCGTCTACTGTCTCGCTCAGCATCCCAGCACACAACAATCATGTAATCATTGATCCCTCGCTTCACCATACCAGCAAAGAGGAGTGATCGCGCTTCAGGTGTTGTGCTCATTACCGACCCAATCATTCCCTAGCACGGCACCACGCCTCTCCGATAACAAGGGAGTCAATAACACACAAAGGGATGATCAGCACATACACACACACACACACACACACACACACACACACACACACACACACACACACACACACACACACACGTATACAGTAGCCTTCACTAACGAGATGCTTGCTTGCTATTACCGTAACGTGTTCTCTGGTCTCGAATGCAGAGTTTCCGGCGATGCAACACAATATCCAGTTAAGTTTGAGTCTGATGGCGAGCACGAGCGTATCTGTGATCACTTCCATTGTTGTGAGTCGTTTTGATTCGCTTGGCACAATGGTAGACACTTCGAACGCGTCCTGTGTGTTTATTCGTTATCATGAATACAACGCAGATCTTACTATTCATTCATACTGGAGCTTAATTAAGTTGACGCTGAATGTGAAGTCACTAATGATAATGTCAAGAGTCCTTTCATGGTTTTAAATGTTTTCTTTACTTAACAAATGTTGGTGATGTGAAGGAATTCAACAACAAATCAAAAGTGAATTATATATCATTATACATTGGAGGACAGCTGGTCTTGACACACCACACCGCAACCAACCACCACCACCACCACCAACGACACGCAACTTAAACCACTGTCAAGCACGCACACACCCTGCTCTCTGTCACCAATACTGTGTTGATTGATTCACCAGCACGTTTTACAAGGCACTCAAAGGTGGACGTATATACAAAAAGGGTCTTACAACAACAACCACTAAATAAAAGGAGTTGAATGAATGCATAATGATATAAAAAAAAACCCATCAAGACAATAAAAATACTTCATCTCATTCATTGTATTAATCAACAGGTTTTCCGATCCAGTTCCCTCGTGGAGCTCATCAATACTACACACACACTCAAAGCAATACAATGGTTATTACATCAACTCAGGAAGTGTTACTATTGTGTTGCAAGGAATGGAGCGGCGAGGCTTGGAGGAGGAGGAGGAAAAACACATCAAAGAAAAACAAACATGAACATTGGTGAAGAAAAAAACAACAACACTACATCTTATAAAACACGAGAGAGAGAGAGAGAGAGAGAGAGAGAGAGAGAGAGAGAGAGAGAGAGAGAGAGAGAGAGAGAGAGAGAGAGAGAGAGAGAGAGAGAGAGAGAGAGAGAGAGAGCTGCAGTAACAACACAACAATTTATCACATTTGACGTATGCGTGTGAGGACCACGGGAGACGGACACAAGGTAAGGGTGGTGCGGGTGGGGGTGTGGTGGGGGTGGGAGGGTGGGAGGGTGGTAGAGGAAGGTGAAGGTGAGGGTGGAGGGTGGATGGTGGAGGGGGGGCGGGGTGGCGTGTCTCCTAAAAGGTCATGATTCACTGCACAAACGAGGAAGCGGAACACATAATGACTAAGAGATTCCTGCAAATATTTATCTCTTAACAACGATGATGATGATGATGATGATGATGATGATGATGATGATGATGATGATGATGATGATGATGATGATGATGATGATGATGATGATGATGATGATGATGATGATGATAATAATAATAATAATAATAATAATAATAATAATAATAATAATAATAATAAAATATATGGATTACTTTAAAAAATATATATATTACACAACAAAAAAGGAAAAAAAAAGAAAAAAGAAAATATGTATCCGTGCACATGTATTTTAACTTTCTTTATCATCATTATCATTATACAAAATAGTTTACAGACATCAATGGAAAAAAAAATGTAAAACAGAAAAGTTCAGCAATAAGTAAATCAATGAAAAAAAAAAATAAGTAAAAAAAAAGATGAAATATAAATTTGTATCACGTGACAGGTTCTCTTGATTTGTTTATTTTTCCTGTGAACACCAGCAGACAGACAAACAGACAGACATACAGACAAACAGACATACAGGCAGACGGGAAAGGAAGGAAAAACGCCATAATGCTGTAATGTTTAGCCAAGACTGACAAGGCTGCGGTTAATCATTTTACATTTTAGATTACTTATAAAGGGTCAGGAATTGTTGAACTGAAACCTGAATATACGGTATCGTCAATAAATATCTATGTATCTATCTATTAATCAATCTATTTACTTAACTATGTATCTATCAATCAATCTATCTATGTATCTATCTATTAATCAATCTATTTATTTAACTATGTATCTATCAATC
>JAPQNM010000044.1:14247085-14249187 GCA_029783475.1 Metacarcinus magister
GTTTCTTCCACAACTGTCCGTCACCTTCACCTTCCTCACCTCTGTTTCCATTATCGTCTCTCTCTCTCTCTCGCGTCCTCTCATCTCTCTCTCTCTCTCTCTCTCTCCTCTCTCTCTCTCTCTCTCATTTCCTCATTTTAGTATCTATTCCATGTACGATTATTTCCATTATCTTCTTTTTTTTTTTAACATATACTAATTGTCTCCATTTTCCTTCCTTCCAGCACCATCTTCTATGCACGCTTTCCTTCCTATATTATAACCATGATGACACAGTAGTTATCTTACGCAACACAAATAACCAAAGTGGAGAGGAGATGGAGGGAGAGAGAGAGAGAGAGAGAGAGAGAGAGAGAGAGTAGAGAGAGAGAGAGAGAGAGAGAGAGAGAGCTAGAGAGAGAGCAATAGTTTGGGATGTTTGGAAAGAGCATCAACGTCATCTCACAGTAGTGGCGTTGGGGAGGTGTTGGGGTACTTACTTGACGAGGAAGTAGAGGGTGAGGGGCGCGGCGCCAGTGTGGTTCGTGACACGACTCTGTGGTCACCACACGCCGCTCAAAGTGGTCAGCATTGGTAGTGTCCCCACTGCAATGAGCCAAACACACACACTATTAGGCACCACAACTGTTATGGTCACCCTTAAAACTATCGCAAAGAAAATAGAGTATGAACAGTGAGGGAAGAAAACTGTAGGTATAGCTCTTGATCAAAGGTATGACTACAACCTTGCACCACTTCCATGTTCTCTCTCCGTTCTACGAGTACACGCGATGTATATAAAACACTAATTAATAGAATGTAGCATGAATCGCGACTATATCTATGGAGTAATTTGAGAGAACAGACATAAATGTGAACATGTGGAAGCGATTTAGGATCAAAGTACTGCATCATTCCTAAGATCTAGATTTGTGGTCTAGCGCTATATCAGACTCACAGAAAATGAAAATACGTTGCGTCCTGAGAGAAAACGTTGTCGCTGCTGTGCAGGAGTAACTCTTTGTATGTATGTGATGGGTGACGACACGCTGGCTTGATACGTTAGATACAGAGAGGTATAGCCGGCTGTCCAGAATTTGTGAAGAAGCGCTCTGATATGGCACATTCATAAACTGTCGCGTCATTAAAGTAGTACATATCTCTATATATGATTAATAATATAATTATATGATTGTGAGTAATAGTAGTGAAATTATAATCAATAAATGTATGACTTTTCATCGTGATACGCAATGAACAGTTTGGCCTCAATACGTGTGGTATCTTGGATGTGAGGTGGGCGCAGCTGCCCGCGGGTCTCCGTGGGGTGACGAGGGAGTCCATATTACGCGTGCATGCTCTGACTATACCTCGGGCGTTCTGCTCTGCTTTTGTTTCAACAGTGTTGTTTGGATGGCACCTTTCTGCATGAAACGTGTCTGTTGTGAGTCCAAAATGCCAGCAGTGAAATCGCCTGCTCGTGTCTCAGAGTCCTTGCGCATACTAGTGATACGCCTTTATGGCATCATCGCTTATCAAGCACTATAGATGCGCTGGCTCTTGCCGCTTTGTTCCAGCGGATTATGAATGAAAATGAGAATTAGGCCGATTCGGGATTCAGCTAATTTTATTTATATAATTTATAGCGAAATAAATCTATATTCTGTAAAGTTTCTTCCATATATTTTCAGGCTTCATAAGCAATGTAACGAATCATGCAAGGACAGCTTACAAGTCTGCAGATTCGTTCCGCTCGTGCGAGTGAACATAACATGTCACGATAATAGTACAGCTCAAAGCTACAGACACTTTAAGTGCACTCGTGCCGCTATGCGAGTTTTACTATTACGTTGTAGTCGCTGAGATCTGCCTCCTAACAGCAACAACAGCATACATCTGTCTGGCATACTACCAACACCAACGCGCCATAAGCATGCTCACTACTGACAGTCCTGACCGGAACAGTTCTGGTGCGCGGCACTGACCCGTCGCTCAGGTCGCGGGTCGGGCTACGTATAAGGGGTACGAGCGCTGCTCTCCAGTGATCGATATGACAGCATGTCTTGTCTGCTTACTTGTGTATTCCAATCAGCCGTGGCGTCGGCCACCTCCAGGCGGCATGA
>JAPQNM010000044.1:14254287-14256787 GCA_029783475.1 Metacarcinus magister
TAGCTCTTGAAAGGTATGACTACAACCTTGCACCAACCTTCCATGTTCTCTCCTTCTAAGAGTACATGGATGTAATAAAACATAATTAAAAAGAAATGCATGAAATCCACTTATCTATGGAGTAATTTGAGAGGAAAAACAAAAATGTGAAACATGTGGAAGGATTTAATCAGTACTGCATCATTCCAAGAATTAGATTTGTCGTCCCTTTCAGACTCAAAGAAAATGAAAACGTTGCGTCTGAGAGAAAACGTTCGCCTGTGCAGGAGTAACCTTTGTATATGTGATGGGTGACACGCTGGCTTGATACGTTAAATACAGAGAGGTATACCTCCAGAATTTGTGAAGAACGCTTCTGATATCACATTCAAAACTGTCGTAATTAAAGAGTACAACTCTATATATGAATAATTATAATGTTGTTGTAATATAGTGAAATTAAATCAATAAATGGTATACTTTTCATCGTGAATACCAAACAGTTTCATCAATACTTTTGTTGGTTCTTGGATGTGAGGGCGTTCACCCGCGGGTCTCCGTGGGGTGACGAGGGAGTCAATATTTACCTCATCTGAACTCCTCGGCGTTCTGCTCAGGCTTTTGTTTCAACAGGTTGTTTGGATCACCTTTCACATGAAAACGTCTGTTGTGAGTCCAAAACCAACAGTGAAATCCCTCTCGTGTCCAGTCCGTCGCACAAGTGTACGCCTTTATGGCCATCATCGCTTATCAAAGCACTATAAGCCGGCCTTCCGCTTTGATTTCAAACGGATTTGAATGAAAATGAGAATTACTTAATAATTACAGATTCGGGAATTCACAATTTTATTTAAAAATTTTATACAAATAAACTATATTCTAAAGTTTCTTCCAAATATTTTCAAGCTTCATAAGCAAGTAACGAAATCATCAAACAGCTTACCAAGTCTGCAGATTCGTGCCGAGTGAACATAACATGCACATAAAGACAGCTTCAAACACCCTTTAAGTGCATCGTGCCGCTATGCAGTTTTACATTACGTTGTAGTCCTGAGATCTGCACTCCCTAACATCAACAACACATACATTCTGTATGCATACCAACACCACGCCATACATGCTCACCGAACATTCCTGGACCGGAACAGTTCTGGTGCGCGGCACTGACCCGTCCCAGGTCGGGTCGGGGCACCGTTAAGGGGACGAGGCTCCCAGTGATCGATATGACACATGCTTGATCCTTACTTGTGTATTCATCAGCCGTGCGTCGGCCACCTCGCGGCGAGCATAACAAGATTGTGACGCAGAGCTGCGACAGCGACTTGTCCTCCGTCAAGGCGACGCAACAGTTCCACTTTTACAACTTCATGGGAATTTATCCGCCGGCAAAAACCTTCACTTTTTATTTGGTTTGGTGTCTGCACATCGCATGTGAAAGTTACGAGACAAGGTTATTCTATCTTCATACCGTCAAATTCCATGACTGATGTTATACATGTTAAATGACAATCGAAAAATTAAAAATTAAATCAATTCCAATTGCAAAATAAGTTATTAGTTTGCGTAAAAAAAAAATCCTACTTATAGACTCAAGAAATGATGAATAACACAAACTTCACTGGGAATGTCACAGTAAAACGCTGCAATATACCGAACCTCCACACATTCTTTCAACGAACAGATCATAAAAAATATTATTCTAATTCAAAAAGATTATTTGTGCCGAATGTGCGATGGGGCTGAGGGAACAGGTGGTACCCAGGTTAAGACGCGGGACATGAAACAACAAGGCAAGGAATTTCACACAAAGAATGGACATCAAATACGAACAGCAAGACAAAAGATGGTGAATACACAGATAAGTAGAGAGATAATACTACCCCACCCCCTCCCCAACACACACACACACACACACTCACGTGGAGTCGAGGTGGGCCAGAGAGAAGTATTGGTGTTCCTTGAGGGTGAAGTGGGAGGCCACCATGGCTAGCAGCTCGTGGGTGAGTAGCCGCGGCCCCACGTGCACCTCCAGGCGGCGGGCGTCCAGCAGCACCACCTCCACACGCACGCCCGCGCCCATCTGAGGAGGAGGAGGAAGAGGAGGATGTTAGTCATGATTAGGGCGCTGCAAGTACAGGCTACTACTAAAAATGATATAAATAATAATAATAATAATAATAATAATAATAATAATAATAATAATAATAATAATAATAATAATAATAATGCGGATATGAGCACCCACCCCAAACCCTCACTCTTTACCTACTACTACTACTACTACTACTACTACCCTTACCCCTACCCCCACAACCACTATCACTATACCACTAACAATAACCAGTCATATTTTACCCTTCTCGTTCCCTCCTACGCCCCCCCCCCCCCCATCACCACTTTCACCACTACAATAACAAAATGACTCTTGTCTCTTCCGGTGTTTTGTGCTCGCGTGATCGTGTGTAAGAGGGAAGAAAGGAGGGAGGGAGGGAGGGAGATAAGAGGAAGGAAAGAAAAGAGA
>JAPQNM010000044.1:14259287-14264287 GCA_029783475.1 Metacarcinus magister
AAAAAAAAAGAGGTGACCGCACAGTTGCTCACAAGGTCAGTACATAGTTACGAAAATATAAACAAAAACCGAGAGATAGATAGTGAGAGTAAGTGCGCGGGAAAAAACAAACCAATAATAGAGACAAAGAATAAACGTAATTTGTGGTTTGTTATTACTCTCACTCTTCCCAGGCCAGTGGTGGTGGTGGTGGTGGTGGTGGTGGTGGTGGTGGTGGTGGTGGTGGTGGTGGTGGTGGTGGTGGTGGTGGTGGTGCCTGGAAGGATGCCAAAAACCGCCGCAGTTTGTGTCGCCAAGAAGGTGGAGAGGAGGGAAGGAGGGAAGGAGGGAGGGAAGGAGGGAGGGAGGGAGGGAAGGAGTGGAAGGAGGAATCAAACGACATGGAGGAAGAAGGTAATGAGGAAAAATAACCAAGGATGGAGGCAAGGAAGGCAGACATGGAGGAAAGTTTTCTTGTGGGAGGAGGAGGAGGAGGAGGAGGAGGAGGAGGAGGAGGAGGAGGAGGAGGAGGAGGAGGAATAGGAGGAGGAGGAGGACGAGGTGTCAGTAGTAGTAGTAGTAGTAGTAGTAGTAGTAGTAGTAGTAGTAGTAGTAGTAATAGTAGTAGTAGTAGTAGTAGTAGTAGTAGTAGTAGTAGTAGAGTAGTAGTAGTAGTAGTAGTAGTAGTAGTAGGAAAAGTAGTAGTAGTAGGAATAGTAGTGGTGGTGGTGGTGGTAGTATTAGTAGTAGTAGTAGTAGGAGCACTCAGGAAGTAAGGAAGGAAGGAAAAGACAACATAAATCTTAATAAGAAAGAAAGAAAGGCGGAAGACAGGAAAGGTGGACACAAAAGAAAGAAAAAAAAAAAACATGAATAAAAACGAAAAAGAAAAAAAAAAAGTGAAAGAAGAATAAGCAGGAAGTACAGAATACCTGCAGGAAACGAGCGTGAGGGGACGGAAATAGGATAAAAGAAGGTACAGGAGAGAATGTGAACAGCGGAAGAGGACGCGGCGAGGACGATAACGTGGGAGAAATAAAAAAAAATAAATAAATAAATAAATAAATAGATGAGAGAGAGAGAGAGAGAGAGAGAGAGAGAGAGAGAGAGAGAGAGAGAGAGAGAGAGAGAGAGAGAGAGAGAGAGAGAGAGAGAGAGAGAGAGAGAGAGGTGGACATCGTTTGAAATACCATCGTGTTCTGTAAGTTTCCATGGCCACCGCTTCATCGAATAAATTTTTTTTAACCTACCCTAACCAGCGAAAGAGGAGGAGGAGGAGAAGGAGGAGGAGGAGGAGGAGGAGTAGGAGTAGGAGTAGGAGGAGGAGGAGGAGGAGGAGGAGGAGGAGGAGGAGAGTTATCTGGTGAAACACTCCAACATTCCCACGAACCCATTACTAAGGCGCTCTACAAACGTTCTGAACATTAGATTATACAACCATTCATTGCACAACGTTTTAAGCTTGCGGCGATCGTAAGCTGGAGGAGGAGGAGGAGGAGGAGGAGGAGGAGGAGGAGGAGGAGGAGGAGGAGGAGGAGAAAAGGGGGAGGAAGAGAAGGGAGGCCGTGCGTGCGGGATGGCGTCAGCTTGACATTCTCAGCGGCTCGAACGATTCCGAAACATTTTGAGTCCTGTGTTTATTGAGCGAAGTGACTATATACTTAATGGTTTTCTTACGGCACCACACACACACACACACGCACGCACACACACACACACACACACACACACACACACACACACACACACACACAGGTAACTATGCATCGTCCTGTATATAAGTTTCCTCTCCTAGTTCCCTTCTCCTGCAAATGACGGAGCTGCGACACAAGCGGTGTGAATGTGGGCCAAGGCGCCACACACACACACACACTAACACTCGGCTCAGTGGGTCGTTGATATTACTACTGCAGTGGGGAAGATAGGGGCGGGGCGGGGCGGGCTGGATGGGATGGGAAGGGGCGGCGGAGGATCTTGTGTCAGAGGGAAGGGAGAGGAAAGGACGCAGGGAGACAAGATCATACTTCCACGACCTTCACCAGCCAGGGTAAAGGAGTGAACAGGTCCTGGAGCATCGGGAGGAGCGGGAGGAAGAGCCACAATAACACGCTATTGAACAGGACAGGCCGGGGTCAGTCTGGAAGGCAGCCAGCACTACTACCACCACCACCACCACCACCACCACCACCACCTGGAATACCATCATCTGCTCAACACTACCACCGCCACCCGACGCTCCCTCCCTTGCCTGTTTGCCCGCCACTATCGCTTCCCTCATCTGCTGCACACTATACCCACACACATTTCACACTCCATTACACTTCACTTCTGCTACGTTACTAAATTTACACACCACCACCCTACTACTACTACTACTACTACTACTGTGTTCCGTCCCATTACCACCACCAGGGAAAGAAAAAAACGATCATTACCACAGCTATCATTACCTAAATCTAGACACCACCACCACCACCACCACCACACTGTAGTTCCCTCCTCTCCCTGGGCCGCGCCAAAACCATATTCCTGGCACGTCCTCTGCACCCACCCATCACCTACGACCTACCGCCTCTGCAGACTTATTCACCTCCTCCCCAACACCCTCACTTTACCCCTCTTAAACCCCTCACTTCCCCTCAGTTTCCCTTTCTCTCATCCCCTCAAATCTCTCTCATACGCGCCCGTCACCTCCCCTTTTCGGCCTCCTTCCATCTTCTCTCTCGGCCCCTCCGCCACCCCCTCCCCCTCCCTCCCCTCACCTGAGTGGGGCCATATATCAGACTTTGTTCCGAGAAATCTGGATGTAGAGAGGGACGGAGGGAGGGAAAGGAGGGAGGGAAAGGAGGGAGGGAAAGGAGGGGAATAAAGGATGTGGAATCGATGAAGATAATGTATTCAGCTCTGAACACCATCTTATCTCTCACTCACACACTCACCCACTCCTTCATTCATTCACTCACTATTTCACTTACTTAGTCATTCATTCATTCATTTATTCATTCACTCAAATCACTTCTAATGTGAAAATGCATGTATGAATAATCTTCATCTATCACATACAGCCACACCCCCAACCACACACACACACACACACACACACACACGAATTTTTTTTAAAAGTCTATGGTCCTGAACTAACACGTTTCATAGAGAAAAAAATAATAATTGCTATATAAATTAAGAATAAGAGGTAAAGACCCCATCCTCTCTCTCTCTCTCTCTCTCTCTCTCTCTCTCTCTCTCTCTCTCTCTCTCTCTCTCTCTCTCTCTCTCTCTCTCTCTCTCTCTCTCTCTCTCAGTCAACAAAGTGATCTCCTATAACCCAGACTATTAACATCAAAGTTATCTACGTTTGACACTCCTATTGACACACACACACACACACACACACACACACACACACACACACACACACACACACACACACACACACACACACACACACACACACACACACACACACACACACACACACACACACGTGCCAAGTCACCTGAAATAAATACAATAAGTTTCGCATCCGTGGAGTTACAAGTCTTTTATTTCCCTTCTACGTTCTCTCTTGCCCTTTCCATCCCATTCCATCGCTCCCTACCACCACTACCTCCTCCTCCTCCTTTGACGGTGCGGGCGGAGGCAGCTCGGGGGCGGGAGCGGGGGGCGGGGGGGGGGGGGGAGGTCAAAGGGTCAGGGGCATAGAGGGAGATCAACTTATAAGAAACTTGTCTCGAGTATTTCCTGAGGATGAGTAAAATTTAATCGTCTGCCTAAGACTGATGATTTGCGAGGCGGGGTTGAGGTGGGGGTTGAGGTGGGTGAGGGGGGGGGGTGTGATGCGGGGGTGAGAGTGGTGGGTGCAGGATGTGGGTGGAGGGTGTGAGGCTACGCAGGGGGTGAGGGGGTAAGGGGTAAGGAATTCAGGAGTGAGGCAGACAAGGTTAAAGGAGGATTGCAAGTTTCCGCTGTCACCTCCTCCTCCTTCTCCTTGTCTTTCTCCTCCTCCTCCTCCTCCTCCTCCTTCTCCTTGTCTTTCTTCTCCTCCTCCTCCTCCTCCTTGTCTGTCTCCTCTTTGTCCTCCTCCTTCACTAGATTAAGTAAGTAAGTAACTTTTTTTTTATGGCTACTATACTTTTTGTTATCTGTTTTACTTATGTACTTATGTTCCTCTTTATCAGTTTATGCTACCTCCTCCTTTTCTTCTTCCTCTTCATTCTCCTGTTCGTATATCACACAATCTGTTCCTCCTCTTCCTCCTCTTTCCTCTTTTTCTTCTTACCAAAAACACTCTTTACATCACCTCCTTCTTCTTCTTCTTCTTCTCCTTCTTCTTCTTCTTCTTCTTCTCCACCCTTTTTCTAGCTACTACTCCTACCTCTTCATCACCTCACACAACCACCACCACCACCACCACTGCCACTTCCTCCTCCTCCTCCTCCACCTCCTCCTGCTCCACCAAAACACTTCCTCTGGCCCCTCACCCCCACCACACGCCTCACTAACCACCCTCATTCTCCCCTTGTTTCTTCAGATTATTCTTTCCATTTTTGCCTCCACATTATCTCTTCCTGCCACCAATTTTTTTCCCTCCCTTTCTCCACCTTCACTTACCCTTCCCTCCGCCCCGCCCCGCCTCTACTCCTAATTACCACCACCACCACCAGTAGTAGTAATAGTAGTGGTAGTTGTAGTGGTAGTTGTTGTTATAGTAGTAGTAGTAGTGGTGGTGGTGGTGGTGGTGGTGGTGGTGGTGGTGGTGGTGGTGGTAAAGACAACAACGAAGATGAATAGACGAAGACGAAGAAGAAGAAAAAGAAGAAGAAGAAGAAGAAGAAGAAGAAGAAGAAGAAGAAGAAGAAGAAGAGTAAGAGTAAGAGGGGATAGTTAATCAGGCGCAATTAGATACACACGTACACGCACACACCAGAGAGAGAGAGAGAGAGAGAGAGAGAGAGAGAGAGAGAGAGAGAGAGAGAGAGAGAGAGAGAGAGAGAGAGAGATGAGGGGTTTTAGTTGCCAAT
>JAPQNM010000044.1:14269287-14284287 GCA_029783475.1 Metacarcinus magister
TTCACTATACATCATGCAGGTGTCCATCCACCCAGCACGGCCTCCACACCCACGAATACCTCCTCCTCCTTAACATCATCATTACGAGGGGCTTAGCAGACGTGATGAGGGCCTCGCCGTGTGTCCTGCATGCCCTATGACCCCTTAACATACAGGCACCGCGATGGCATCAAATATTTCCACCTGGCCGAGTCTCCACTGCACACCTGTCTTTTTAATTAGTAACCTACCTTCTTGTTCTTCCTCCTGAACCTCATGGTGCGTCGTCCGAGGTTCCTGGAGGATAGGCACTGCTAGGGCGGTCCTCCAGGCACACGGCAGCATCGTACACGCACTTGGCAACACGGTAGGGATGTCATTTTCTTGCCCCTCGGTTATTTCTTTCTTTCAATGTCTCGCTCTCGTCTCTGTGATGCAATAAATCTTTCCTATATATAGATTCACGGACCTTCAAACTATTTTCCTCTTTTTCTCTCTCCTCCTCTCCCCTAAGGCTCCCTCCTCCCGGTATTACGCCACGCGCGGACAAGAGGCTGACTGTCAGACCGACCCACCGATCCACCTTCCCCTTTCTGGTCACTTCTTGTCCTTTGATATTTATATGCGGCGTCTATTTATTTCTCCCAGGATGAGGCGGCGACGAGGGGAAGGTTGGGTCATCCGTGTTGACCTTTTATCTCTGTCTGTCTGTCTGTCTTACACACACACACACACACACACACACACACACACACACACACACACACACACACACACACACACACACACACACACAAGTAAAAGTAGTTAAAAATCGCTGAGGGGAAATTCAGGTCTATTGCTATTTGATGGCCAAGCTATTTGACCAACGAGGGGGAGAGAGAGAGAGAGAGAGAGAGAGAGAGAGAGAGAGAGAGAGAGAGAGAGAGAGAGAGAGAGAGAGAGAGAGAGAGAGAGAGAGAGACAATGGGTGGGGACGGCGGGGACACAGGTGGCCACAATAGGGAGCCAGCTGGAGTGTAACTGGCCATACTGAGGAGCCAGCTGCTGAGATGGCCCGGGAGGAGAGGGAGGAGAGGGAGGGGAGAGACAAGGAAAAGATAGGGCCACGTGTACTGAGAGGGGAGAGACAGACACAGACACACACACACACACAATAGGGAGAGAGAGAGAGAGAGGACATGACCCCTTGACCCTCCCACCTATCATCGTCTTCCACCCTTCCTGTTCCCTCCCTCCCTCCCTCCCTCCCTTCCTTCCTTCTTTCCTCCCCTCGCACCTCTCCGCGTCTCCCTTCTCTCCCTCTAATGCTCGATTTATCCTCAAACTTCCTCAAATATTTCCTTTATTCCCTCCTCAACCTCTTCCTCCTCAGCTCAATAGGAGGAAGGGAGGGAGGGAGGAGGGAGGGAAAGCAGTGGAGGGAAGATTGAGAGACGGAGGAAGCTTAGGAGGGGAGGGGAAGGAGGCATTGAAAGCACGTGTCAAGTTTGTAATCTTAGATAGAAGAGGATGTTGACAGGGAAGCCGACTGACGATGTGAAGGAGAGGGATGCAGGGGGTGAGGGAGGCTGGGGGAGGCTGGGGCACGTGGGGGGGGGAGGGGGGAAGGCGAAACTAGGAAGAGGGTAAAGGGAAGGAGCATGGGGAGGCAAGATGAATGGGTATTACAGGTGACATGGTTCGGGGAGGAGGAGGACGATTGGAGATTGGAGATTGGGGATTGGGCAGCGGAGGGGAGGAGAGGAGAGGGGAGGGAAGAGTGATGAAAGCGAGGCAATGGAAATGTGTGAAAAGGGTGTCGGGAATGTATTAATTGAGTCTTTGTCATCGTAACTACATTATACTGCCTTGGTCTGTCGCTGGTTGGCAATATAGTCACAGATCATTTCATTCCTTCTGACTAACTGATTGACTGACTGATTCTCTCTCTCTCTCTCTCTCTCAGTGGCACTCTCTATCTTTCTATTTCCTTTTTGGCACTATTCTCACGCCCTCACGCCTTGCCACGTCCGCCCCTTGAGTGAGTCTGTTTGAGGGTGAGACAGAGAGCACGTGGACGGGGTGGGATGACGCAAGTGACATCTGGAGTAAGTTTGACGCATTGGTATGTAATTTGACTTTAATAAATGTGATGCTATTGTGGGTGTGGGTCTCTCTCTCTCTCTCTCTCTCTCTCTCTCTCTCTCTCTCTCTCTCTCTCTCTCTCACTTTTTACTCACAAAACACATACAAAAATAGGAGCAAGAGCATCAAGAAGCCATAAACGTATAATTGGGGATAGGAATAGACTTACGTAGGGAAGAGCGCGCGTACACACACACACACACACACACACACATAAGGGGAAACATGAAGGCGTAAGTATTTAATTAAGGATAAAAATAAACTCACGAAAACGAAGTGGGCACACACACACACACACACACACACACACACACACACACACACACACGCGCGCCTGTCAGTCATCTCCTCAAGTCTGCAAGTCACATTTCCACAAAGCAACGTAACGTAACACATCAAACACTTCCTGTATACCTTCGTGACACAGGACGCAACGCAACGCAACACAACGCACTAACCAAACACGCACGCAACACTAAAACACACTCGGGGCACTGCGGCGGAACACTCGGACGGGGAAGATGAAACACACGCAACACACACACACACACTTACAGCACACGAGAGGATAAAATGATAAGGGTGGAAGGGGCGTGGTGGTGGTGGTAGTGGTATCGCGGACGCAACACAATCACACCCACACACACACACACCTCCCGCAAACCACACACTGCTACACACCAACACACAAGTCCAGCCCTCGCGTCCTCCACTCCAGTCAGCCTCCTGAGCGCGACCCAAACTGTCGTACCGCATCGCCACCACGCTGCACTCTCTTCCTTGTTGTTGTTGGTGCTGCTATACTACTGTTGCCGCCGCCCCGCCCCCTACCACCTCCCCTCGCCTGGTGTGCCCCGTTACCTGCGATGCCCCGGGCGGATGGGTCACGGGCGTACGGTGAATACCAAAAGCAGGTGCTCGACTCTAAAGAACACGGCAATGCCAGGAAGGTGTTGGTGATAAGGTGCACGGCAGCAAGTGACGTCTTGACTCTGCTTGTTGTGTAGGTGCTGCCACTACTACTACTACTACTACTACTACTACTACTACTACTACTACTACTACTACTATTACTACTACTACTATTAAGAATGAGAGTAGTAGTAGTAGTAGGTAGCAACAGCAGCAGCATACCAGTCACAGCATAACCTTCGTATGTACCTTTGGCTTCCTGCTCCCTCATTATCTGCTTGTCCTTCAAACTACTTATGAGCGTTGAATCTTCCTTGCCCAAACACGGGTTACCGCTGACACTCCTCACACTAAAGAGACAGGAGGGTACACACACAATGCACCGCTGTCTCAATCCTCATGCATGCTCCCTGTAAACTCTAGGAAACGACATTCACCTTTTATCATTAATATTTATTTTTATCATTAATATTTATTTTTATCATTAATATTTATTTTTATCATTAATATCTATTTTTATCATTAATATTTATTTTTATCATTAATATTTATTTTTATCATTAATATTTATTTTTATCATTATTATTTATTTTTATCATTATTATTTATTTTCATCATTAATATTTATTTTTATCATTAATATTTATTTTTATCATTATTATTTATTTTTATCATTATTATTTATTTTTATCATCAATATTTATTTTTATCATCAATATTTATTTTTATCATTAATATTTATTTTTATCATTATTATTTATTTTTATCATTAATATTTATTTTTATCATTAATATTTATTTTTTATCATTATTATTTATTTTTATCATTAATATTTATTCATATCATTAATATTTATTTTTATCATTAATATTTATTTTTATCATTAATATTTATTTTTATCATTATTATTTATTTTTATCATTAATATTTATTTTTATCATTATTATTTATTTTTATTATTATTTATTTTTATCATTAATATTTATTTTTATCATTAATATTTATTTTTATCATTAATATTAATTTTTATCATTGATATTTATTTTTATCATTGATATTTATTTTTATCATTGATATTTATTTTTATCATTAATATTTATTTTTATCATTAATATTTATTTTTATCATTAATATTTATTTTTATTATTAATAAGAAAAATTTGAATAAAATCATAATTTTTTAAAAAATCTATAAATCGAACACTTAGAAAAGACCTCGGCAGTGTAAGGGTTAATACTGGCAATAAGTTATGTTTAACCTGCCATTACCACCGAAACGAAGGATGCGAGGGGATTTCATTGAAATGTTCAAGATAATCAAAGGATTCGATAATATCAATACAGAAGATTACATTACTTTTGATTGATCAAATATAACAAGAAGACATCATTCTTTTAAGATTACTGGTAAAAGATTCACATCAAACAAAGCCAAGCACTTCTTTTTCAATCGGATCGTTAACGTTTGGAACTCCCTGCCCGCCAATGTCGTCGACAGTAAAACAATTACTACGTTCAAAAATAGACTTCACAAATATTTAGAAGCCAATCCACAACTAAAATACTATCCGTTAACGTAGCAAACTTTGAGTAAGTTCATCCTGATGTACCTAACTTACGAAATGTCGATTCAAAAGACGTCGCTAGTGGCCTGACATCGCTTGCCAGGAAGTAGTGGTAGCAGTAGTGGTAGTGACAGTAGTGGTAGTAGTAGTAGTAGTAGTAGTAGTGGTAGTGACAGTAGTGACAGTCTGGTCCTGGTTGGCCTTCCTTTCCCTGCCAGCCATGGGTGGGGGGAGAAGCCTTCACCCTTACTATCCTGTATCCTTCACTCTAGACTAGATAGTGTACTCACAAACAGCCTCGTAAGGGCCAGCAGGCCTGTTGCTGTTTGTTCTTCCTATGTGTTCCTATGTGTACTACCACAGAAGGATTTGGTGGCATCCTACGGTCAGCCTCAAGGAACTCATGCATTTTCAGGTCCTCCTACGATCAATAAAATGAGAGGCAGCATAGAGGGACTTACATAAGCTATACTATTCAAGGTCAAGTGTGTCGGCAACGCAAATAAACGGACAAGTACAGAGTGGAGAGAGACACAGGAAGGCTGGGAAGTGTAAGGACAGGAAGGGGAAAGGAGGACAGGCATAACACACAAGTACTAAAAATACCGGATGATTATTTAGCCGGTTGTCGATGGTATAGTATTGTACTGTGCTTGTATATAGCTGGTGACGTTCAGTGGAAGTGTCGGCCGATAACACCATGCAGTCTTTCGTATAGGGTGAATGACGCAGTAGTTGGTTATCACGACGCCAGCTGCACGGTTGGTATTAAGTCTTGTTATCTTATCTAATACGTTGCATGGTTTGGGCTTCGTTTTGAGGTGCGATGCTGACTGAAAGGTTGTTACTCTGATATGATTAGTGTTGGTGTTGTTGTTTTTCGCGTAATGTTTGACCTTCTATATGTTGAAAAGCATTTATGTTCAGTTCAGTTTTTTTTTCTCTCTCTCTCTCTCTCTCTCTCTCTCTCTCTCTCTCTCTCTCTCCTCTCTCTCCTCATCTCTCTCTCTCTCTCTCCTCTCTCTCTCTCTCTCTCTCTCTCTCTCTCTGCAGTAGTCTCCCCACGACATGACCCTAACACCCCTCTCCCCTCCCCTGCACCGTCACTGTCAGTCTTCTCGGTCTTTTCTGATGCGAGCGAGGCTTTGAAGCAGTTGTTGTTGTCAGGGTGTGTTGAGCGGGTTTCGAACACACTCGTACGAAACTTTTTATCTGTCAAGTCATTTCTTGTGCGCCTATGTTTTGATTATGTATATTATTATTATTATTATTATTATTATTATTTTTTTTTTTATTTTTTTGGCCGGCTGAGGAAGTAAAGAAAATAATAAAACATAAAATATATAAAGGTAGAAACACATAAAGGAAGAAAAAAAAGAAAGAAAAGAATGAATCAGTAGAAAAAAACAATATATAAAAAAAATTGTAAATAGAACAAGACTAACGCTAGCCACAGGAATTCATCTCTCTCTCTCTCTCTCTCTCTCTCTCTCTCTCTCTCTCTCTCTCTCTCTCTCTCTCTCGTGGCCCCGTCCGTGGGAGCGACAAAAATTGACTAACATGGGCGTGGCAGCCGCGGGGTCTCCACAACGTGTGTCTCCCTAAGGCGCGGATGGGGCGGGGCGCGGGGGGGGGGATGTCATGGGGAGGATGAAAAAGAAACAAAAGTAAACGTGGCCTTTGAAAGCTGGAGGAGGAGGAGGAGGAGGAGGAGGAGGAGGAGGAGGAGGAGGAGGAGGAGGAAAGGAGTGGTTTCAGAATAACTTAAACTTTACAAAAAATCTAAAACAGTTGCACTCCACAAACTAGAAACGTGTGAATGCGTTCTCTCTCTCTCTCTCTCTCTCTCTCTCTCTCTCTCTCTCTCTCTCTCTCTCTCTCTCTGAACGGAAATAGCAAAAGATAACATGGAAAAGACAATTACACAGTAGTTACAATTCTTAAAGTTCTACGATTTTCACGGTCGCTCGTTCCCGATGCGTCACACGTCTGGCAGCGGAAGGGTCGCCAGGCATAGCAGCAGCACCACCACCACCACCACCACCAACACCCAATACAACACCCGCTTCACCCAGGCCTACAGCGTATCACCCTTCCCACCGCTGCACTCCCACTTACTCTTCTCCTGATTATGAGGGTGTGAGGGTAAGCAGGTGTGATATGGAGGTGGGAGGCGCAGCATGAGGGGGGGGGTAGGGGTGGCCTGGGGGAGCGCCAAGAACAGGTAAGGAAGGGGTCGTCCTTGGGATTCCTGGGGGGTCATTCAAGACTCCTCGTCGCCTTCCCTCCCTCCCTCACCCATCCAGTCACTTCCTCCTGCCGGGATACAGGGCTTCATGGACCCCGCCCCTCGCCCCTCGCTGGGTGATGTGGTGCAACAACAACAACAACAACAACGTGTGGGATGCCCTTGAACGGGTGAGGCTGAGGCATAGGCAAAGGCATCGAACTCTAATGCAGAATGTTGGGGCTGAGTAAGCGAGCGTTGTTGTCCTTGAGGCACTGATGGACCTGCTTCACTGTTAACTGGTGAGGTGACTTACCCGCGCCTCCCTCGGGGATGCCTTCTGCCTCCTGGATAATTTCGTAAACCACGTCGTAACATTTTTAATGATAAACATCGATGTCCTTGTCACTTTACGAGTTAAATCTTACAAAAGCAATATAACTGCTTGGCACTAATCGTTGGGGTCCTAGGTGAAGGTAACAGTCCCTCGCCACAGATACCCACGCCCGGCGATGGTCTACATCTCACTGACGACGACGACGACGGTGGTGGTGGTGGTGGTGGTGGTGGTGGTGGTGGTCCCTAACGCAGTGCCGGACGCCGCATTTCCGGTGGTTATATACACAAAAGACATCACATTACGTAATTTTTATCTTATCTTAGTTCATAAGTAGGACACTTTATTTCTGAGGAACGCCATTCCGAAAAGTGTGTAGGGTGGGGGCGGTGAAGCTCAAGAGTTGTGCCCTTGTCACTACAAGCAGGCCTGGCACACGCCGGGACACAAAGTGTGTCCCGGCGTATGCAATGCCTGCTTGTAGTGACGCATGGTGATGTCAGCACGTGGGCTTTCTTGATAACACTGTTCTGTCATCACATTGTGTTACACGCTTCATCTCATGTAATGTAACTTAGAGTTCTTGCAAGGCCACCCATGCCATCTGGGTAGGACTTTTCTTATGAATCATCGTGAGAGAAAGAAAGATAGAAAAGTCTGCTGATCGCTGAGTTATTCATAAGGACCATTGTACATCAAAGCCCAGCAGACGGGCAGTGGGACGAGCATCAGGCGCGGTACACTTTGTTGCATTTATGAAGGAAAAAATAAGCTCCTTTAATACGTATCACTCAGTGCTCGTGTTGCCGTGACGATGCAGAGCGGCGTGGGAATAACATCCTGTGCACGGCGGGAGACACTCCTGCTAGAACCTAATATCTAAATACTTGGATATTGTCAGAACCAAGTGTTAAGGAGACAACCGTTACATTTGGAATGACAAACACGACACAAAAATAATAATTCACGAACAGGAAGAAAAACAACTACAGCAAGAGACTCTGGTTTTGAAAATGATGTCAAGAAACATTAGTCATATCAAAACAAAATTACGATAAGCAGACAAACAAAGGTATCATATACGCTGCGTCGCGGGAGGAAATGAAAAACTGCAACAATGTCATTGGAAAAAAAAGTGCATTGGCAACTCCGAAAGAATATTTATCCTCGTGTTAGAAGCAAGACTCATTGAATAGGGCACACAAGAAAGACGTAATAAACACGGTAACAACTAAACTGTTGGTCGTAAAGTAACCAAGTGAGTGAGGACATCAGCATAACAGGCTTTGATAGCGTGCCGCTGGGACCGCTGCCACAACACCTGCACCCCAACACACCCTCACCATCACCTCCGCTGCACCCACCACACCAGTATAATACAAGCATCGTAAATCATCAGCTGCCTCACTGACCTCACTTTACTTCGTGTCATGCAACAACACCTACTATGAATGCCACAAAATGGGACTAATTTCAACCTGAAGTCAAAGGTGATGAGCGTACAACGTAAATGACCCGTTGACCTCCGCTCCCCATCGTTTAAGCTTCTTATATATTCATTCGTACATTGACAAGATGCCTCAACATCGTGCAGGCGACTGAAGTGATTGGCTGTCAGGCGTGTGTCCTTTCCTGGTCAGACTGAACCAGTGAACCACAACGTAATCATCAACGTGACGAGAACTAATACAACAAACCCAAGATTAATATAAACTTGATAAATAACAAATAAACAAACACACACAATGGAAGCATTTAAAACTTGCATTAATTTACTACATCCGCCTCCTCCTTCTCGGCCTCCCAGCCACGTAGGTGCCGTGAGGGTTCAGCGTGAGGCCGGAACACGCCACATGGCCGGCCAACACCCCGCCCAGGAGGTAAACACCTGCAAACACTACCACCCGCCCCTCCACCCAAACCCTCGCCAGGTATCAGTGACGCCCAACACGCTGCTGCCTCTCTAAGTGCACCGGAGTGGCCAGACTCTCGACCTTCACCTGTGTTCACGGGCACACTCTGACACACTCTGGCACACTCTGGCACACTCTGACACACTCTGACACACTCTGACACACTCTGGCACACTCTGACACACTCTGGCACACTCTGACACACTCTGGCACACTCTGACACACTCTGGCACACTCTGACACACTATGGCACACTCTGACACACTCTGGCACACTCTGACACACTCTGGCACACTCTGACACACTCTGACACACTCTGGCACACTCTGGCACACTCTGACACACTCTGGCACACTCTGGCACACTCTGGCACACTCTGACACACTCTGGCACACTCTGACACACTCTGGCACACTCTGGCACACTCTGGCACACTCTGACACACTCTGGCACACTCTGACACACTCTGACACACTCTGGCACACTCTGACACACTCTGGCACACTCTGACACACTCTGGCACACTCTGACACACTCTGACACACTCTGGCACACTCTGACACACTCTGGCACACTCTGACACACTCTGGCACACTCTGACACACTCTGGCACACTCTGACACACTCTGGCACACTCTGACACACTCTGGCACACTCTGACACACTCTGACACACTCTGGCACACTCTGACACACTCTGGCACACTCGAACACACTCTGACACACTCTGACACACTCTGACACACTCTGGCACACTCTGGCACACTCGAACACACTCTGGCACTCTTCCAGCACATATTTTTTTTACAATTTCCTCTAACATGGAATTTTTGTAAAGGGGAAGTGTCAAGACGTCTTAGAAATGTGATCCTTTGTGTTCTCACCTTCCTCTGACTAACACTCTTCAAAAAGGAGTGTTATGACGCTTCACAACTAAACCTTTGTAAAGCACGCACTCCTCATCCAGTACGTAAGGCGGTACATCGTGTATCCCAGTGTGGTAACCCTTGCAGTACAGCCTATATAACGCCACAGGCGGACCATAATGTAATACTATTGATTAATTGTTTAATCTACTAATTGAATAGATAGACAAATAAATTAATTAAAATACTACCCATTATTTCCAGAGCCAAGCGTCCGCCATCACCAGCTCCTCTTTCCCCTCCGCCTCCCCCTCTCCCCCCCCCTGCCTTCAAGCCCCGCCACCCCGTACAGTACAAGCAGGGGTGACTGGCCCTCATTAGGGTACTCGAGTCTCACTAATTTTAGCCTCACTAACACAATCCCGGCGGCGCCCCACTTACCGCCCCGCTGCGTCCCCCGGCTGGCTCACCTGCAGGGGAAGAGAGAGAAAAATTAGCACCAGGTGTAGAGGGGAAGGAACAAGTTATAAAAGTGAAGAGGAAAACGTCTATATGGGATGGATGGTATGGAGTGGGGGGAAAAAAGAAAAAGAGAGAGAGAGAGAGAGAGAGAGAGAGAGAGAGAGAGAGAGAGAGAGAGAGAGAGAGAGAGAGAGAGAGAGAGAGAGAGAGAGAGAGAGAGAGAGAGAGAGAGAGAGAGATACAAACAAATGAAAAGTGAGATGTTGCCTGGTAAGTACACATGACATTTATGTACAATTCATATTATGATTATGATTATCATTATTATTACCATAATCATCATTGGCAGTAATAGTAGTAGCAGTAGTAGTAGTAGTAGTAGTAGTAGTAGTAGTAGTAGTAGTAGTAGTAGTAGTAGTAGTAGTAGTAGTGGCAAATGTAAGAGCAGCAGTGACAACATAAACAGTTGACTTTTCTATCATTATTACATACACAAATAAACATAATCATACACTGACTGACCCTTGTTAAATATTCACGCTCTACTTCATCCAATGCGACCTCTTTATTTATTCTATATTTGATGCAGTTACCCTCGCAACGCAACGCAACACAATGAATCAACTGATGAAGGGAAATGCTGTGAGACAGATAGATAGATAGATAGAGAGATAGAGAGAGAGAGAGAGAGAGAGAGAGAGAGAGAGAGAGAGAGAGAGAGAGAGAGAGAGAAAAGAGAGAGTTTACTTCATGCGGAAAAGATATACAAGAAGTCTATTCATCACAGTCTCCATTGAGTTTGTGTAAGGGTCGTGGCCTCCTCCTAGTCCCTTGTTCCCATCTGACGGTCACCACGTTAGCGAAGGACATCCTCACGGCCAACCTTTTTCCTTCAATGACTAGCAGTTCCTGGGGGCGTTTAGGAGTCCTTGGTGGCACCGTCAGTGATTCTCATAACCAACGAGTAATAATAAAGTTTCAAACGCATCTAGGAGAACATCTAAAACTTCCCAGACACTTGTTAGTCAATACCAGATAAAAAAAAACTTCAATGATAAGGCCACTGACACTGATGGCGTGGGAGGTAGACGGGAGGGGAGAATTAAGAATGAGGCTTCCTTCCTTCCTTCCTTCCTTCCGGGTATCATTCTTCAGCATCAGCGGGAGGGAGGCTGATAGGAGGCTGATGACACACACACACACACACACACACACACACAAGAGCAGATCACTAACGGTATGAAGGAAGGCACGGCGGGGCATCTGCACGTCACTCTCCTTCACAACACGCTACAAACAGCTGACTAATTTATATCAAGTGGACTATTATCACCACCACCACCACCACCACCACCAGGTCAAAGCAACCAATTAACATCACCATACGAGGCCCCGTCAAAGGTTTTCCTCTTGGTCTAGTCACCATAGCAACGGAGACGCCTCAGCCTACCCTAGCGGCGCCCTGACTCACCGCCCCACGCCCCCATCCCGCCCTACGCCCACTCACGCCGCCCAGGCCCGCCGCGTCTTATTCAGTAACCACAGCAACGCCAACACTTGTCCTCTTACAACATCAGTCTTTAATAACAAATGATAGACTCTTATAGGATTTCAAGGCGTGCTATTTTCTATGTGTCCTTATTTTATTGAGAGAAAAAAAAAAGATTCCAAACAGGTAGATATTGAAGAGCTGTATATCATTCCCTATTAACCCCCTAAAAAAGTGAACCAGGGTATTATGTCTACTTTCTACTTCAGCAATTCGCGTCTCACCACTCACTTCAGAAACCTTCGTAGTATAACCCTTCAGGCAATGACCCCAAGTTAATGATACACTATTACTACTACTACTACTACTACCTACCTACTACTACTACTACTACTTCTGCTACTACGTTCCTTTTCATCTCTTCCTTTTTTTTTTTTCTTACCTTCTCTTCACTTTCCTATTACTTTTACCACAACACCAATTATAAAATATTGAAGGAAAAAAAATATTGCTCTCACCTTCTATTCCAGCTTCCACAATTCTGCCCTACACCATCATCATCATCTTCATCATCACCACTATCACCACGGCCACTACCAATTTAATTCCCTTCACCCCCTCCGGCCACCGTCTAGTCTCTACCACCACCACCACCACCATCAGTCTTTGTTGCTCTACCAAACTAAGGTTCACAAAAACTCTTGGACGTAGACGCAGCCATTATTACTACTTAAAACACTTACTACTCTCTCTCTCTCTCTCTCTCTCTCTCTCTCTCTCTCTCTCTCTCTCTCTCTCTCTCTCTCTCTCTCTCTCTCTCTCTCTCTCTCTCTCTCTCTCTTGCACTCAAAATTTAAATCATCTTCCTCTTCTTGCCTCTGCCTCCCTCTCTTCACTCTTTTCTGTCTCCTTCCTCCCTTTCCCTCATCCTCGTAACAGTGCCACACAGGACCCGCCGCCTCCGTCTCCTCTAAGCTCAGACACACGTGAACTGAGTCTGGCAGCAGCGCCCTTAATGCCGGCCAGACGCCCTTTGACAACTGATTACGAGGGGGGAGCAGGGAATGCAAGGCGGGCGGCGGGCGGCGGGGAAGACGAAGGAGGGGAAGAAAGAGCAAGAACTTAAGTGCGGAAGTGAGACTATGAGAAGATTAAAGTCGCGGTAAATATCTAGAGGAAGCAAAGGGGTGAAGAATGTTATACTTGGGTGGGTTAAGACAGGTCCAGGGAAGGGAGGGGAGGGGAGGGAAGATGGGAGAATGAAAGTACCCTCCCTCACAAGTCAACACCCTTCTTCTCCCCCTTATCTTTTTCCCTCCTTCTCTCCCTTCCTTCTCCCCTCCTTTCTTCCTCCCTTCCCTACACAACTTTTACCTGCATCCATAGCTTGCGCCGTTCAATCCTCTCCCGCGACATGGGTGGCGAGGCGGCGGTGACGGGCGTGGCGGGCGTAAAGGAGAGAAGCCAAGAGCAGCGCCCTCCACATGGCTCCTCTACACCAGCAGGCACCCCCGCGCCCTCCGACTACTTGGGAGAGGCGCGGTACTTGAAGCCAATCACCCAACCACTTCCTCACAGCCTCCACACTAGGTAAGAGGTAGGGATTGGGTATTGGGTATAGGGGTGGATGTCCTCTTAGGTGGGTTCTCTTTTCTTAACACATTGCCTCCGGTGATGCTTGTATAAGGTGCACAACGTCTTCTATGACACTCCTTGGGTTGGGTATAGAGTCTGATTCCTTTTCACACTTTGATTTCACACTTGATGAACGCGACGGTAACAGTTATCTATTTTTTGTTCTTTTCGTGATTTCTGTTGCATTCAGGTGTTTGCCGACCACCTGGCTTACTGGGGGTTGTATGGGGGTGGGTGGGTGTGAGTGAGTAGTGGTAGGGGTGTGTGTGTGTGTGTGTGTGTGTGTGTGTGTGTGTGTGTGTGTGTGTGTGTGTGTGTGTGTGTGTGTGTGTGTGTGTGTGTGGTGGTAACATATGGAAATTTCGTAGTAGTGTACCCGGAATATCTTCACTATTTTGTGATTATTTTTTTCCCCGAAACATTCATAGTGAAATTATAAATATTATACGTCAACAAAATTTAATGGAAACACACTAATGACGTCTCTCTTACACACACACACACACACACACACACACACACACACACACACACACACACACACACACACAAAGGAGATTGGTTACTCTATTCCAGACATCATTCAGCTTCGTTCCACTTAATGAACTTCTGAATGCCTTGCCTACCACGTTAATGAGCCTAATGAGCCCGCCTCGCCGCCTCACTCCACCACTCAATTTCCGGATGAAAGAGAAAGTGAGCAAACGGAAGAAAAAAAAAGAGCAAAGGAAAGGGAAGAAGAAAAAAAAGATAAACAAAAACTTCCTTTCCACTCATCAACGAGAGAAAGTTTAACAGCTGAGACCACACACACACACACACACACACACACACACACACACACACACACACACACACACACACACACTTCCCGTTTCTAGAGTAGACCCCCCCCTCCCATACCCAGAAAGATCTCACGTAGAAAACGGGTGATAATGATAATAGCGTTGTTATTGCTACAATTTATATAGATCTCTCTCTCTCTCTCTCTCTCTCTCTCTCTCTCTCTCTCTCTCTCTCTCTCTCTCTCTCTCTCTCTCTCTCTCTCTCTCTCTCTCTCTCTCTCTCTCTCTCTCTCTCTCTCTCTCATACACTTCATAGCCAGTGTCCAACGTCTCGTTCGAAGCTTCACTGTCTCATTCTGGCTGGTTTAACGAGGCGCTTCGGACCTCCATCAAGGCGGCCGCTGACTGGCGCTGCTCATTCATGGTAGGGGTCGTGCAGGGAGTCAAGGGGGAAGGGGAAGGGGAAGGGAAGGGGAAGGGGAAGGGGAAGGGGAAGAGGAAAGGAAGGGGATGGGGGAAGGTTATGTGCTAGTAAGTTTGATACGTCCTTAAGAATTAGTTTAGTCTCCGATGTCACTCTGTTGGTATGTATGTATGTATGTATGTATGTATGTATCTCTCTCTCTCTCTCTCTCTCTCTCTCTCTCTCTCTCTCTCTCTCTCTCTCTCTCACACACACACACACACACACACACATCATTCA
>JAPQNM010000044.1:14286787-14299287 GCA_029783475.1 Metacarcinus magister
CTTCTTGGAGGGTGACGGGTTGGTTTTGCTTGTTGGGGGCGTGTACAGCGGACCCACGCCACGCCTCGCCACGCCTTGCCACGCCATGCCTCACCCACGCCTCGCCCACGCCTCGCCACGCCACGCCTCGCCCACGCCTCGCCACGCCACGCCTCACCCACAACCAAAAGGGAGAGTTCTCGGTACGCTGCAATCACTGGCTCCTCTTTACTCTTTCTTTTTTTATTCTCTCTCTCTCTCTCTCTCTCTCTCTCTCTCTCTCTCTCTCTCTCTCTCTCTCTCTCTCTCTCTCTTTAAAACGAGCCCCTGACGTGCCCCAACACAGATAAGAGAAGAAGAGACCCACGTGGCCCGCAACACACATTGGAGAGAGAGAGAGAGAGAGAGAGAGAGAGAGAGAGAGAGAGAGAGAGAGAGAGAGAGAGAGAGAGAGAGAGAGAGAGAGAGAGAGAGAGACAGACAGAGAGAGGAGAGGTAGATTATAAGGGCTATGATTGGGGCTGCGTCATGCTGAGTGCCACCTGCCTTGCTACTACACGGTGCCAGGTGTGGTGGTGGTGGTGGAGGTGGTTGTGGTTGTAGTGGTGGTGGTGGTGGTGGGACGTTACGGTGCACGGCCACGGTACGGAAGAGAGAGTCAAGACGATGCAGGGGGTAGGTGGGTAGGGTAGGGGGTGTGTAGTGTACCAAGCGTCCTTGAAATAGCGGGACGACGATAAAAGCGTAGCGAGAAAAAGATGAAGAACAGGAAGAAAGTGAAAAAGTAGAGGATGAGGATGATGATGATGATGATGATGATGATGATGATGATGATGATGATGATGGTGATGTAACTGAGGAGTGACTGGGGTGGCCTTGGAGGGGAAGGCAACACCGCCTATTCATACATACATACATACATACAAAAGTCAAATCATGGTGGGGTGACATGGCCTGACAAGGAGCTTTGGTGAACGTATACACACACACACACACACACACACACACACAGGCCACCATCACCCTTGGCTGGCACTACACTCACTATATATCACGAGGCAGCGAGTGAGTGTCACCCTTTATACCACTATCTCAAGGCCTCCAACCTTCCTCTCCCTTAGTTAGGCCTGCACGTCCCTAGGTTACACTCCCCCAAATAGTGGCCTCCCTGCAGCCGTACAAACAGTCTCAAGGTAGCACAACACAGCACACGTCAGCCACAGGTAAGGGAAGACCAACAAACACGAGGCTTGCAGGTGTACACAAAACTGCCTCACTACATGCAACACAGTTAAAGTAAAAGAAAAAAAGTGAATAAAATCTTTCCTCCCTGAACCTGACAACTTGACGGGTGGTGGCTGGGTTAAGTCCCCTCGCCAGCTGGTGGAGGCACGCACGCACACACGCACACACGCACGCTCACTGCCACCACACCTGCCATCAAGACTCCCTCAACTTTTTTCCCTCCATGCACTGACCAGCTTAGAGAGGAGGGAGGATCAGTGTGTGTGTGTGTGTGTGTGTGTGTGTGTGTGTGTGTGTGTGTGTGTGTGTGTGCGTGGCTGATCTCACGTTACCCGAGAGGCTGATGACTGCATCTATCTGCATTTATTAATACAATCTCGCATCACCCTTCCAGAATAGGCCGCCTCCCTGCCTAAACCACATCACATCACCTTTGCCAAGACTACACAGTAACTCTTTCTCTCTCTCTCTCTCTCTCTCTCTCTCTCTCTCTCTCTCTCTCTCTCTCTCTCTCTCTCTCTCTCTCTCTCACTTACACCTATAACACCCTAATACATGTACTACACCCAACCCACAACCTACAGCCTCCCTCCCCACCCACCTACATCTTTCCTGAAGCCAAACTTACACCAATATATTATTTACTCGCTGTATATCTAACCTGTTTACAGCTTCTCTCTCTCTCTCTCTCTCTCTCTCTCTCTCTCTCTCTCTCTCTCTCTCTATCTCTATCTCTATCTCTCTTCTCCTCCCTAGCACACCTGTCTCCCCGCGTCTCCTCCCGGTACACCTGAGTTACACCTGTGCCCGGGGGGAAGGTAGGAAGGGTGTCGAGGGTTACTTCATCTGTCAGTGTCATATGGTGTTAGTAGAAGACCAGGTGTTGAGTGTACCAAACCATTTTACACACCTTCTCTCCCTTCGTCCTTCTCCCTTCCCTGCCTTCCTTCGACATTCACCCTCAACTTTATTCTCCCTTTTAAAAATTTGTTCCTTTCCTCCCTCCTCCTCTCCCTTATGTCATCCTTCTATTTTTTACTTGCTTGCTCTCTGTCACACACACACACACTCTCTCTCTCTCTCTCTCTCTCTCTCTCTCTCTCTCTCTCTCTCTCTCTCTCTCTCTCTCTCTCTCTCCACCCTCCCCCTCCCTCACCTGCATCATTCCAGCCATCCTGACATCCTCATCCCCATCCTTCCCTCCCACGAAGCCCTCCCCGTCCTTCCCTCCCTGTACCTGTATAAACTCCTCTCCATTGCTTACTGCTTTATTAATACATCTCTCTCTCTCTCTCTCTCTCTCTCTCTCTCTCTCTCTCTCTCTCTCTCTCTCTCTCTCTCTCTCTCTCTCTCTCTCTCTCTCTCTCTCTCTCTCAAACGAGTCCTATCTTATCTCCTTCCGGCCCTTTCCTTCCCTCCCGCAGCACTAAGAGGGTAAAGGCTTCTTCAGGCGGATAAACACACACACACACACACACCTTCCTCTCATGTAGGATGTAACACGTGTTTGAAGGATGCACAGGGTAAGGACGCCTGCCCTTCGATGCATTACCACACGTCTCCTCTTCGTTGCGTAAAATTGTTGCAGCCTCAGGAGGGAGAGAAGGAGAGAGAGAGAAAAAAAAAAAAAGTTAGAGGGGATGAAGTTCCTCAAGCAGGTGCGGTACACGGCTCAGTTACTCACAGGAATGCCTCGCGCCACTTACCGCCTTCTGGTTTAATGTTAGCAATGCCGGGAGTGTAAGGTTTGGTTTTACTACTGCCACTGCTGTTGCTACTACTACTACTACTACTACTACTACTACTACTACTACTACTACTACTACTACTACTACTACTACTACTACATTGACGACGACGACAACAACAACAACAACAATACTAATAACAATAACAATAATAATAATAATAATAATAATAATAATAATAATAATAATAATAATAACAATAACAATAACAATAATAATACGAGCAACAACAAACGAACTAGAAACGAAGAAGAAGAAAATATATGAAAAGAGAACACTTATTTTCCCCCCTTCCAAATTCCCATACTTTTCAAACTCACTCACTTCCTACAACTTTCATCCCCAACGATAAAAATAATAGTCACAGTTTTTTCCCCTTAAAAATATATCTATGTATCCCAACCTTTAACGACAGACAAAGGAATATTAACCTTCATATTTCAAGGGCCCACCACGACCAATCCCCGTTTTCTTTCCTTCCCAAAACAGGACTCATTCGCTCTCCATGGTTTTACACTTTTCCTTTTTTTGTTTGTTTGTCCCTGCAACACCTGTCCTTACCACCACCACCACCACCACGACTACTTAAACAACTTTCCTTCTCTGTAACACTTCTAACTATACTCATCTGCTTTTCTTGGCAAACATAACGACAACAATACTTTTTTCTCTCTCCTTCTTTTGTACCACACACACCGGGTTTCAAGAATCACTTTAAACACAAATTCGTCTAGATCAATTTTTTATTTTTACGTGATGTCAACAACGCACTCATCTTTGTCTTTTTTCCGAGTAGTTTAATCTTCTTTTTATAGGTTTCAGCAACACAAATTGCATATCCATATAAGTTACTTTCACAGAGGTTACAGAGCACGTCTTCACTATGCTCGGGCACACACACACACACACACACACACACACACACACACACACACACACACACACACGCACACAGTACTATTTCAACACAAAAGATCTCAATGCTGAACAACACTTCCTTACTTCTACAAAACGCAAACATTTCAAGTCATGTCAACACTCTAGATTCATCTGCAACACGATCTGGGTTTCGTGCAACACTGCCTCGCATCTTACCCGCCCACTACCACCACCACCACTACTTAGCACGCACACGCACACGCACACACACACAGAGACAAGATCCACGCCTCCATATATTTTCTGCCTCCGAGACTCAGCTTTCTGGGAATGTAAACAAACGCGACCTTCCCATGCCAGGATTTGCGTTTGCCGGCGACCACTGCCATGTTTCCTTTACCCTCCATAGCACTGTTCAAACCACTGCATGCCTACCACCACACTACCTCTACCGCACTTCAACCACAGTTCTAACACCACCACCACCACCATCACCACCGCCATCAAGCACAATTATCCCATAAGTATTTCTTTAACACAATTTTCTTAGTGTCACTTTATAACTACCATCACGTTTTCGTCTGTAATTCGTAAACCACTTTTCCAACACTGACAACTCCACCACACCACAACCACACCACAACCACACCAGCTCCACACTCCCCATACGTGCCTAAGCCTCCCTCACACCACACGATACGGAAATAAAGTTCACCATTCTCTCAAGAAGCACGTCGCTGCCTACCTCACCGTGGCACTCTCTGGCACTCCACTGGGCACACTACCACGCTCCGCCCCGCTGCCCGCCACTCCTCGCCCTTCCCCTTCCCAGGCCATCACCTCACGCCACCCCAAGCCCTAAACCCTCACCCCAACCAGCCCACCCAACGATTCTGTCACTGCAGGATGGGAATTTGGTAAACTTTGAGATAGATGTTCTTTTGTAGAGAGAAAGAGGGAGAGGGAGAGGGAGAGGGAGAGGGAGAGAGAGAGAGAGAGAGAGAGAGAGAGAGAGAGAGAGAGAGAGAGAGAGAGAGAGAGAGAGAGAGAGAGAATATATATATAAATAAGTATGCACCAATCTCTGCTTATAGGTTATCTATTTTTAATCTACAATCATTGCATTAAACGTCAAATGTCAACACTAACTATTTTATTTTTATTATTTTATTATTATTATTATTATTATTATTATTATTATTATTATTATTATTATTATTATTATTATTATTATTATTATTATCATCTAAGATTAAATTCAAATATTTCTACTAACATTTTTTTTTAATCTGAGTCATTCGCGTGTCTCGTTTAGTTGTTTTTTTCTTCCCTTCTTTCATGTATACTTAATTGATGCAAGTAGAAATATTTGAAATACAAACCTACTTGGCTTACTGTGTGTGTGTGTGTGTGTGTGTGTGTGTGTGTGTGTGTGTGTGTGTGTGTGTGTGTGTGTGTGTGTGTGTGTGTGTGTACGTGCGCGCGTGCAGCTGCATACGAAACTTAGAAATCGGACTATATGATATTGGCATCCACCACCACCACCATCACCACCACCACCACCACCACCACCACCACCACCACCACCACCACCACCACCATCACCACCACCACCACCACCACCACCACCACCACTACGTACTATCATTGCCAAGACCTCGCAAGGCCGATGAAGGCTCTAGTACACCTTATAACACACACACACACACACACACACACACACACACACACACACACATACACACTGACGTTAACTAATATGAAAATGTTATCCCTACATATATTTCCTCATCAATCAACACACTCACTCTCTCTCTCTCTCTCTCTCTCTCTCTCTCTCTCTCTCTCTCTCTCTCTCTCTCTCTCTCTCTCTCTCTCTCTCTCTCTCTCTCTCTCTCTGCTATGGGGAAACATAACACCAGGAAAACTCTTGTAAACAAACTTCTCGATGCAGGAGGTGGAGGAGAAGGGGAAAAAAGGGGGAAAGGAGTGAAGAGAGAAGGGGAGAGGTAGAGAGTTTTATGGGAGGAAGGGAGAGTATGTATCAGGCAGAGGTATTTGTTTGGCGTGTCGGCAGTAGAAGAGGAAGAGAGAGAGAGAGACAGAAAGGGAGAGAGGGAGGGAGGGAGGGAGAGAGGAAGAGTGTGAAGAGGTATGTACTGTAGCAGGGTAGAGTAAGGAGTGTGGAGGATGATGGATGAATTAGTGATGTAGTAGTAGTAGTTGTAGTTGTAGTAGTAGTAGTAGTTGTAGTTGTAGTAGTAGTAGTTGTAGTTGTAGTAGTAGTAGTAGTAGTAGTAGTAGATTATTTTGGTAGACACGAAGGAATACGATGTAGCTGAAGATTAGTAAATAAAGGTATGACTTAATGTAAACTCTCTCTCTCTCTCTCTCTCTCTCTCTCTCTCTCTCTCTCTCTCTCTCTCTCTCTCTCTCTCTCTCTCTCTCTCAGGCAGTGTTTGGGGGAGCGCCAAGCTGTCTCACTCCCTCATCTCGTTACTTTCCTCCCCCCCCCCCCCTCCTTCCCCCTACACCTCCCTCCCATTATGGCAAGGCAGTGGGTGCCAACTTGCCCTTGCCCGTAAACCATTCCTTAGAGCCTCAAGTTTGGCACTTTATGGCACTCTCCTGTCTCGTCCTCTTCCCTTTACGCATGGCACTCCCGTCTATGGTCCCTGTTGCCTTTATCCCTACTAGTGTTCTGCTTCCTCATGCATCCCACTATATAAAAAAATAACACATACACACCTCGCCCTCCTTCCCCTTTTCTCTTTCTCTCATACGTGTGAAACTAAACTTTTTTTTTCTTCTAAAGTTCTGAATGGTTAATCATATCTGTGTTGCATCAGTATATGGCGTTTGTGGTTTGTTATTTCCAGTTAGAGTTTATTTCCTCCTCCTCCTCCTCCTCCTCCTTTTGAGTGTATGGTCGAGTATCCCAAAGGAAGAGTAAGGAAGACGGACACTGAATCCACAAGTTGTAAGAAGGAAAGTGTTCTCATCGTTCAGGGGTAATGGCTGAAGGCAGTGGTAGGGGCAGAAAAAACTGGATGAGGACTGGCTACAGCAAGTGATACAGACAAGCGGCTGTAACCTGCTAACACTAACCGACCGTAACGGACAGGGCGGCGGCAGAGTCCACTCCCCCCCCCGAACACAGAGGGGCACAGCGGGTATGGTGCCCCGATAACTAATGGCTCCCCTTCACTTCCGCGTCTTCCCGTCACCATACCTGCACCAATCACACCACCACCACCACGAGGAGGGACGGTCACCACGCCCCTGTCACCCTGCACCACCACGCCCCGTCTTGTCTGGTAACATCACAACACATGGCTTGGCGTGCGAGCTGACTCTCCTGAAACATCCAGAACATCTCCACGAGTACTGCGTGTGGTGCTAAATATTTCAAACCTTCATTGTATTCTGCAGGCAGGGTCCGGGGGTCAACACAGCCCATCAGCTTACTGGTGTGGGGACGGGGGGGACGGGAGGGGATGGCGTTAAGGGGCATCACTAGTACACCACAGCATATTGGATGTATAAATATATTCATTCATTCACTTATTTGTTAATTTATTTCCTCCTCCTCCTCCTCCTCCTCCTCATCATCATCATCATCATCATGAACTTTTGTACACTTCTATCAGTTGGCTGCATCTGTTTCCCTTACAAAAAAAAGTAGTTACATCTCACTGCTCCAAACGAGTGTAACAACAAACAACTGAAACTTTACAAACAGACAGTCTGACGCACGGAGGGAGATGCTTACAACAGTTCGGCAGGTAAGTACAAACAATGCACCGCCATACACAATGAAAGGAAGGGGCATTGTTTCTGCTCCTTGCCCTTTGTTGGAGAAACCCTGCCTATGTAAACACACAGTTGTACGTATGTATGAACTCCAACATTCCCCTAAGTCTTTCTTCATCACTGGTTCTCTCATCCCGTCAGCCAACCCTTGATTCCCGTGCCTCCCCCTACACCGCGTTCCACTCCTGACAAGACGTCTAGTGGCACCTTCCATCAAACAAATGTCCCGTGGCACCTGGCGTAGATCTTTGGCACCGCACGACACCAAGGGAAACATTTGTCAACATGTTGGCCGCGAGACGGTTGTGTAACATGTGGCAGGGAGGAGGGATGGGATGGGATAGGGGAGGGGTGGGGTGGCTGCCTTAGGACTGGGTAATTTAGAGCACAGAGAAGGGCAAGGAAGAAACGACCGTGAGACATGATGCAAAAACAACAAACAACATGAACTTGTATGAAGGGCAGTTCTGAAGAAGTAATCAAGGGACAACGGCGATTATAGGAATTATGAGAGAGAGAGAGAGAGAGAGAGAGAGAGAGAGAGAGAGAGAGAGAGAGAGAGAGAGAGAGAGAGAGAGAGAGAGAGAGAGAGAGAGAGAGAGAGAGATAAGATAAGAATATGTAAACAATGTGAAGGAAAACCAGGATGAAAATAACAAAGATTAAAAAAAAAACATCAAAAGGACGGACGAGGAAAACAAACTCGACTCACTCAAAGGACACGAGATGAAAGAGTGAATAAAAACACACGATCAAAGTTGGACCACGTGACGGACATCGCCTTACCAGAATTAATAAGAGTGAGGCAAGGCGTGAGGAAGCTAAACGGGAGTGTATATACAACGGATCAGACCAAGGTTGAGGGGAGGCAAGGAGGCAGGGAGAAGTGAGGACGCATAATATAATAGTATAATATAAATAGAGAGTGAAGAGACAGGTTGGTAAAGGTTTGACGTCATTCACCATTTACCTGTATTACCTCACGTAGCCATCCAGTTTTCTATGGTCACCCACACTCACCTGAGAAAGAAAACGATACAATTAGTACATCAACAAAAGTACAAGGCCTACTACAGCTGTTCCCTATCCTTTTACCACCCCTGCATCCTACCCTGCCACGGTCCTATGCCTCCTGATGTATTCCTTAACCAGCTACCACCACCAGCAGGGTAGTAGGTAGGGTACGAGACTGAAACGACAGGGGAGAGGAGGCTCGGTTCCCGCCCTACTCCTCCCGCCCCAGCCTCAAACTTTAAAGCCGCCTCGTCCGAAAGTGTGGGAGTGAGCGAGCCTCTGCCCCGAGCCTGCACCCAAACACGCTTCACTATCAGGCTCCTTGGTTCAGCTTGACAAATATAAGGCATCGAATAAAGCAGAATGATTACATTGTCCACTCCCATGCCTTGCTTATAGAGGCAGCCAGTGAATCAGGTTCTTTCAAGGGTGGAGAACGTAGCGAGCCTTGCATAATTCAGCATGACGGAGAGAGGCTTTAGTCCCTCTCCCGCCCATCAAAGAGAATGGTTAATGCGACCGAGCAAAGAAAATGTAAATTTTTAACGTCAGGCTAGAATAAATTTTTCTTCGTGTATATGTATGTATGTATGTATGTATGTATGCACACAAGTCTATGAAGAGAGAAAATTAACAGTCAGGAAATATTTAGTGTACAAGTTACTTACATCTTTTGAGAGCATAACAAATGAAGACTTATTAGACAAGTATTGTTGAGAGGAATAGCTCTAACTAATGTCTTTATATTGAACCAACAAACAAACAAACAAACAAAACAAACAAAACAAACAAATCAATAAATAAATACTGTAAACATGGACAACATAATATAACCTCAGATTATTATACTTTACGTGCAGTTCTGAAGGTAAATTAGATTCCGTGGGTTGTAAATTAGAGGAACACACGCAGTTGTTGTAGCAATTGTTTTACTCTTAATCCTACGAGCCCTGTTGCCGGGTGGTGGTGGTGGTGGTGGAGGGGGGAGGAGGGGAGGAATGGGTTGTAGAGGTGAAGGTAGGCGTGGGAGGAAAATAGGAAAATATAGATGAATGAAAACTTGGTAATTTAGGAGAAAATATACTTGAAATAATACAAATTAATACGCTATTGATGACGTGGAGAGAGAGAGAGAGAGAGAGAGAGAGAGAGAGAGAGAGAGAGAGAGAGAGAGAGAGAGAGAGAGAGAGAGAGAGAGAGAGAGAGAGAGAGAGAGTGTGTGTGTGTGTGTGTGTGTGTTTCATGATACCCTCGAATAATCATCCTTTTTTTCCCCTTTCCCTCTCACGGAAACTTCAAGCTAAACACACACACACACACGCCTCCCTTCCCCTCCCTGCCCACACAAGTCCAATGACCCTCACGAAGGCTTAGTGGTGTAGCCTTGTTACGACGCTGTTACGATCATCCTAGTAGTAGTAGTAGTAGTAGTAGTAGTAGTAGTAGTAGTAGTAGTAGTAGTAGTAGTAGTAATAGTAGTAGTAGTAGTAGTAGTAGTAGTAGTAATAGTAGTAGTAGTAGTAGTAGTAATAGTAGTAGTAGTAGTAGTAGTAGTAGTAGTAGTAGTAGTAACAGCAGCAACAACAGCATCAACAAGCCAGTAGTTAGTCGTGTGATATATGACTTAATCTGATTTATAACAAAGCCGGACTAAAAGTTACCCTCCACAACAACAAAAACGCGTTCAAACCGTAACGAACATTAGCCGAGATCGTAACTTTCACTGCGATGGCCACTGTCTGATGCGCAATGGCCCCGTCAATGGCTACACACACACAACAACCACCATTACCCTCAACTACAACTACAACACCACCACCATCATCACCATCACTACCACCGTCATGTTTTGGTGTGTTCTGTAGCTGGGGTGCGGCTGGTGGCGTCCTGTCCTGCCTGTGGTGTGGATGTGGGGCGCTAAGGGTAGGCTACACTCAGCTCTCCCCTTCCCTCCTTCAGGCTGTTATTAATTAAGGGCAGTTGTTGGTGTCCTTAGGCGAGGTTTAACCCCACTCAGCTTCCCATGCAACCTCGGCCGCTGTGACTGTGCTGATGACTCTTAACTGTTTAATTGCTACTCTCGCTCGTTTATGATCTATCTAGGTCCTGGGTTCTTGTCTTTAGCAACAGAAGAAGAACAAAGGAGGCCAAGGACTACAACGCAAAAGAATCCTATTATAAATTTGGTCATTGTTATATAAAAAGAATATAAACAAATTTCGAAAGAGTCAATTGAAAGAAGTTTTATTGGAGTTTTCATTACTTAAAGGGATCCATTAACGTAATTATCACCACCTTGAAGCTAATCCCGCCCCGCCTGGAACCAATAGGCTGCTGGAAATCTACTCTGCACCTCCTGGCCTCCTCCGTGACAGCCCCTACCTTCTCCGTGTTCCTACCCCGCGACAATGGTTACATAGGTGGGTTTTCTTCTTGCTCTATTGAATATTTCATCTCCATCGACGTTCCTGGTCATGGGCGCGTGCATGGACCGCAACGCCACCCTCCTCCCGATGGCCACGCCGAAAGGAAATGGTTCTGCTGACTGTCCCTGCCTCACCCTGCCTCACCCTTCCCCGCCACGCCACGCCACGCCCCAAGTGACGCTCCCTCCAGCCAGCGTCACAGTGGTCAGCCCGAAATGACTCAGATTCAGTCGTGCTGTGAGACTTGTATCAATTATGCACTCACACGGGTTGACTCTCTTTCTTTTTTAATTTTTTTTCGTTTGTTCGTTCTCTCTCTCTCTTTCTCTCTTTCTCTCTCTCTCTCTCTCTCTCTCTCTCTCTCTCTCTCTCTCTCTCTCTCTCTCTCTCTCTCTCAAACACACACATACACATACGCTCATTGTCATAACTCAGTCTTATTAAAACTACACCAAACATTTTTTCTTTTTGTTTTTTCAGTTGTTTTTTGATATATACACAGCCATAAAGTAAAGCAAGAATGGTGATAGTTATACGAGACTTTACAGCGGCGAAAAAGTCAGTTATTGTTGATATGCTAACTATAAGCTTGTACAGAACTATAGGGTGGTTGGTAATAACGCACTAAACATCTATTGTAGGAGGATACAAGACCACATGACAAGAAGAGGAAACAAATAGATCAATAAATAAATAAATAAATAGATGAAAAAATAATAACATGATGATGATGATGATAGAAAGAAAGACAGACAGAAAGAAAGTAAGAAAGAAAGAAAGAAAATGAAAGAAAGAAAGAAAGAGAAGAGGTTGAGCTGCACTTCTCTAACATTTACTCGGAGGCATCATTCATTGCATTAGTTAGCATGAGACTCTCCCGGCATTTCTCAGTTTCACGTCATCACTTCATTACTATTATGCTTCCTCAATAGCACTACCGTCACGCCACTCCTCGCCTGTTCCCTGCCCCGAAATTATAAGCTTCAGTGATTCATAAAACATCAATATCCTCAACAAATAAAAAACAAAATCTAAACTTAACGCAATATAACGTTTCGCCTTAAGCTTAAAATCTCTAATAAAAAATTCCAGTAGCCTGTCAAAGAGGTCAGTTTAGTATAAAGGACAAACCTGGTCACCCGGCCAGCCTGCAGGTCAACCATTTAATATTCAGGTTACCAGCCTCGACCATGAATTCCGATCCTCCAGGGAATTACCACAAACTAGGCGTGTGAATTTCTTAAACATTAGACGAAGGACCGGTGGTGTGTGTCCCCAACAACCCGTGGGCGCGGCGGGCGAGGGTTGGCAGCCGTCACTCTGTATTGCATGAACAGTAATATTACACAGCGAATGTTACACAAACACTATTTTCAAGGCAAAGCTGAATTTTGAA
>JAPQNM010000044.1:14316819-14319319 GCA_029783475.1 Metacarcinus magister
TATGCATTATATAACCTACCCTTGCACCTGTTCTTTTTTCAACCTGATCCATTAACCAGGGTTAAGTCAACACTCTTTTGTGGTGATTTAACCTGCCAAACTACCACCCACCACCACCACCACCACCCATCCATCATCATCCATCATAATAAAAAAAAAAAAAAAAAAAAAAAAAAAAACAAAAAAAAAAAAAAAAAAAACAAAAAAAAAAAAAAAAAAAAAAAAAAAACAAAAAAAAAAAAAAAAAAAAAAAAAAAAAAAAAAAATAAAAAAAAAACAAAAAACAACAAAAAAAAAAAAAAAAAAAAAAAAAAAAAAAAAAAAAAAAAAAAAAAAAAAAAAAAAAAATTAAATAAAATAATAATAATAATAATAAGAATAAATAATAATAAAAAGAATTTCAGAGGCAAGGTGTTTTTGTCTCAATTTTTAATGTTTTTTTTTCTTTTGCCGGAAGGTCACTTTAAAGAAAGAGGCAACTTGAGAGAAGGAGGGAAAGGAATATACTAGCAAAGAAGGATCTATAAGGAATGAGGAAGAGGGAGGAGGGAAAGGGAAGAAAGGGGAAAAGGGAAAAGGGAAAGGAGGGAAAAAAGGAAACAAAGGGAAAAGGGAAGGGAGAAGGGGACGGGTAGGGAAAGGAAAAAAGGGAGGAAGGGAGGGTGGAAGAAAGAGGGAAGGGAAAGGGAAGAACACAAAGGGAGGAGGTTAAGGAAGGGAAGGTTCAATCCCGGGAAGGAAAAGAGATGAGATGAGGGGTTTACGGAGGATGAATGGAGGGGATAAAGGTGAAGGAAGGAAGGAGAGAGGAGGGAGAAGGGAGGGGGGAAGGCAAAGAAGGCAATGGAGGGAGGGTAGAGAAGAGAGAAGGGAAAGGAGGGCAGGGTTGGAAAAAAAAAAGAAAACCAAACACAAGCAGAGGAGGAACAACACAAAAAGAAAGAAAAATAAGAAAATGAAAGAGTAGAGGTTAACTAAGAGAGAGGTAACAAAGAGAGAGAAGATAGAGAAGGAGAGAAGAGAGAGAAGAGAGAGGAGAGAGGAAGGAGAGGAGAGAGGATTGAGGGAGCGAGAGAGAGGAAGATGAGAGAGAGAGGATGAGAGAGAGAAGGGTAGACCGAGAGAGAGAGAGGAGGAGAGAGATGAGAGAGATGAGAGGAGAGAGAGAGAGAGGAGAGAGTGAGAGAGAGAGAGGGAAGAGAAGAGAGGGGGAGGAGAGAGGAGGAGAGAGAGGAGAGAGTAGAGAGATTGAGACGAGAGGAGAGAGAGTAGATGGGAGGAGGAGAGGAGAGAGAGTGAGGACGAGGACGAGGACTTGGAGAGAGAAGAGCGGGAGTAGAGGAGAGAGAGAGGAAGAAGAGAGAGGGAGAGGAGGAGAGAGAGGAGAGAGAGACGAGATGGATGGGATGGAAGCGGAGGGAAAAGAAGAAAAGAGATAGAGGTATTTAAAACACAATCAACCGTGTGGGAGAGAGGATAAAAAATAAATGAACGAACAAGGAAAAAGAAAGAAGAAAAAGAAATTTAAGACGAGAGATGGATCTTGGAGGAGATGAGTGACGAGAGGAGAGATGAGGTAGGAGAGGCAGGATAGAGAGAGAGTGAGTCGAGAGGAGTGGAGAGAGATAGAGAGAGGAGGGAGAGAAGGAGAGAGGAGAGAGAGAGTAGAGAGAGGTGTTTAAAAAGTTTTGTTTAAAATAGATATTTACTACCACTTACGTTCCAAACTGAAGAAGGATGAACAGCATTAGACGAAGTAAGATGGAGAAAGAAGGAAGTGATAAATATGAATGAGGAAGGAAGGAAGAGGAAGGAGGAGAGAGAGAGACATCGGGGGGAGCAGAGAGAAGAGACGGGAGGAGGAGAGGGCGAAGGACGAGAGGGAAGAGAGGAGGGAGAGGGAGAGGAGTTGAGAGAGAGAGAGAGGGGAGAGAGAGGGAGGATGAGGATGAGAGGAGAGATGGGGAGAGGGAGGGGAGTGAGATAGGAGGAGGAGAGGTGGTGAGGAGAGTAGGAGTGAGGGATGAGAGGAGGAGAGAGATGAAGAAGAGGAGGAGAGTGGAGAGAAGAGGATGAGGAGAGAGAGGAGAGAGAGGGAGAGAGAGAGAGGAGAGAGAGGAGAGAGAGAGGAGAGAGAAGAGAGAGAGGAGAGAGAGAGAGAGAAAGAGAGGTGATAAATAAGAAGCAATGAAGAGGTGATGTGGTTTAAAGGACTCACTCACTCTCTCTCTCTCTCTCTCTCTCTCTCTCTCTCTCTCTCTCTCTCTCTCTCTCTCTCTCTCTCTCTCTCTCAAAAGAATAAAAAAGGAGAACATGGAGAGAAAATAGAAGAAAGGAGAAAAAGAAAGGATGAAGAAGAACAAAGGAAGAAGGAAGAAGGAAGAAAGGAAGGAAGGAAGGAGGGAAGGAAGGAAAGAAGGAAGGAAGAGGAAAACGTTAGCCAAGCATCATAAAACCAACTCTTAAAATGATGTAATGAGTGAAGGAATAAATGGTTCAC
>JAPQNM010000044.1:14339319-14346819 GCA_029783475.1 Metacarcinus magister
CACACACGGGCCCCTCTATTACTGGCGAGCGCAAACACACACACACACACACATACATGGACGGCGTATATGTACATTTGGCCAAACAACTACACGCCTCTACCCACGCCCTACCCACGACACCTGCCGCCCGCCCACCCACGCCACACACGACCTTCCAAGACCACCCACCCACACCCACACACACACACACATACACACACACCCTTTCCCCCTTCCCTCCATCCCCACCCCTCCCTCCCCCTCCACCTGTACTAAGTGTCACCTGCACCCCTTCTTTCCCACATTTACCTCCCCTCGCGGCACTCCAGACACCCTTCCCTCCCCTTACATCACCCCTTCATCATGCCCTCCCTTACACATCTTCCCCTTACCCACCACAGGGCGCTCTCTACCTCCACCTTGAACCCCTACACCCCCTCTCCATTAAGTTAGGTCACCCCTTACTTCACTTACATTACTGCTGTGTGTATTTATACCTAACAAGCGATAGTAGTAATAGTAGTAGTAGTAGTAGTAGTAGTAGTAGTAGTAGTAGTAGTAGTAGTGGTATCTGTTAACCGTACTATTACAATAACGATCATTAGTTCTACAATAGTGCTGCTGTATAGTACCAGCATCAAAATACAGTATAAAATTGGTGATGTTTGGTGTATATCATCCTTAGATCTTTATACACCCTGGGTTCTAGTCCTGTGCAGAGAGTAATGTAGAAGGTCACACAGCCTCCCTCCCTTCCCTCTTCCTAGTGTGTGGTGGGTGAAGGAGGACCTCGTAGTATGTAAGTAACACCAGTATACGTGTAACTGTATGCCAGGTTAGGTGTGGCCTTGTGCCCCGTGATGAAGGGTTAATATCCCGCCACACACTCAAAGGCCGAGGGAACGGAGGTGAGTGTATGTTGAGCCTACGGGATGCTGTGTGTTGTGATTGTCCCCACGTATGCCACTCCTGATGCTGCTACTATTACTATACTACTATTACTACTACTATTACTATTACTATTACTACTACTATACTACTATTACTATTACTACTATTTATCGATATAGAAATGAGACTACACTAATCTCACAGCTGTTACTAAGTTAGCATGTGTGGGTGTTGTAAATGAGAACACACGCGAGCACGCACCCACGCACACACACACACACACACACACACACACACACACACACACACACACACACACACACACACACAACCTGGTTCTCCACACTCGGGTCAAGTGTGGCTCTCAGGGACCTAAGAAAGAAAAAGAGAGAGAGAGAGAGAGAGAGAGAGAGAGAGAGAGAGAGAGAGAGAGAGAGAGAGAGAGAGAGAGAGAGAGAGAGAGAGAGAGAGAGAGAGCGAACGGGTGAATGAATGAAACCGATGAGAATAGAGATAAAAAAAAGACCAAGTGCTGACAGAGGAATCAGCGCCAGACCACAAAACAATCACTCAATCAAAGCTTCCACACAGACCAAACATTTTAACCTCACTAATATTACCAATAAACCTCACTTGTTATTGAAAGAGTAGAGGAGGTCGAGAATGTTGAGGATAATTCTGCTAAGCTAAGCCAGGCACCCCAGCGGCTTTAGTGGGGAAGGGGCGCACTTAGCCACCCTGTCGACCCAGTCCTAGGCGGAGCTCAGCCGTCCTTCACCCAGGGGCCAGGCGGAGGGACACAAACTAGCCCTTAACGCCCCTCACTCCTGGGCTGGGTAATAACACTAGGCTCGGAGGGACACAACCACAGTCTTGCACAACAGGACAGAGTGCCGCGAGGGGCCCCCATAGCACCGGTTCACGCTGCCCCGCCAACACAACACCAAGGGCCGTCCCGTCATGCCCCAACAGGCGACAGTACGAGGTTCAAGTTACACTCCGGTGAAGGGACAGCCAGCCGTGCCCTTCGTCCTCTGGAGGGTAGGTAGGTAGGTAGGTAGGTGGGTATGGCGTTGTGGCAGCTCAACTCATCTTAGGTTACCACCACTACCATTACTACCACCACTACTACCACTACTACTACCACCATCCCGCCTTGGCCTCCTTAATCGAAGCAGCCCCACACAACACTGCCCTTTGTATCTACACCGTCACCTCGGCCCCGGCCACCAACACACCCCGCAGAGAGACGCCCCCCACCTCACAGGCCTCCAGGGCACGGCTCAGACCTCTCGGGTGGATGTAGTTACTAATACTTCCTGATTGTAATGAGTTTCATCTTCCTGCCCTGTTATTACTGTTATTTCCTTTGTCATCATTACCATTATCATTATCATCGACATCATTATTTGTATATACTACTTCTATTATTAATGATGCTGCGGTTTCGTTATTATTATTATTATTATTATTGTTGTTGTTGTTGTTGTTGTTGTTGTTGTTGTTGTTGTTGTTGTTGTTGTTGTTGTTGTTGTTGTTGTTGCAGCTACACAATCACCATCAACAATAACTACTATTAATATTATTTAAACTACTACCACCACCACTACTACTACTATTACTAAAACAAATATGACAACCACAATTACCATGCACCATCACCACCGACCGAAACACACACACACACACACACACACACACACACACACACACACACACACACACACACACACACACACACACACACTGAAACACTCATCGCCACATATGTTCAAACACGCGTGGCTTCCTATACTAATTTACTCTCTCTCTCTCTCTCTCTCTCTCTCTCTCTCTCTCTCTCTCTCTCTCTCTCTCTCTCTCTCTCTCTCTCCACGTGTTGCAGTTGACCCTCACGTAGGTCAAGAGTACCAAGAGGGAGGGAAGGAGGGAGAGAGGGAGGGAGGGAGGGAGGGAAGAGAGATAAGAGATGAAGAGGCAAAGGGGTGGAGGAAATGAAAGGTAAGGGTGGAGGGGGGAGGAAAGGTAAGGGTGGAGGGGGGGGAGGAAAGAGAGGAAGGGGGTAGGATGGGGTGCGTGGGAAAGAAGAGTTACCGGAGGAAGGAGGAGGAGAGAAGAGGAGAGAAGGGTGGGAATGAGAGAAGAAAGGATTGTAAGTGGAGAGAGAGAGAGAGAGAGAGAGAGAGAGAGAGAGAGAGAGAGAGAGAGAGAGAGAGAGAGAGAGAGAGAGAGAGAGAGAGAGAGAGAGAGAGAGAGAGAGAGAGAGAGAGAGAGAGAGATTATAATAAAAGCATAATTTAGTGAGTTTAGGTGTAGAGGGAGGGAGGGAAGGAGGGAGGGAGGGAGGGAGGGAGGGAGGGAGGGAGGGAGGGAGGGAGGGAAGAATAGATAGAAGAAAATTAATATTGAGGAGGGCCAGAGAGGAGTGAGGCAGAGGAGGATGGAGGGAAGAAGAATGATAAGAAAGGAGGGAAGGAGGAAGAGGTGGAAGGAAGGAGGAAGAGGTGGAGGGAAAGATGGAGGGAAAGAACAACAAAGGCGAAAGGAAGAAAAACTTGAACGAGAGAGAGAGAGAGAGAGAGAGAGAGAGAGAGAGAGAGAGAGAGAGAGAGAGAGAGAGAGAGAGAGAGAGAGAGAGAGAGAGAGAGAGGAAAATAAAGGATTAATGGAAAGAGGAGGAGGAGGAGGAGGAGGAGGAGGAGGAGGAGGAGGAGGAGGAGGAGGAGGAGGAGGAGGAGGAGAAAAGAAGTCAAAAGAGTAAAAGACAGGAAGAGGAGAAACAAAGAGGAGAAGGAAGGGATGAAGGAAAAGAAGAGAGGCTCAAGAGAGGAATGAAGAGATGGAGGAGGAAGGGAAGGAGGGAGGGAGGGAGGGAGGGAGGGAGGGAGGGAGGGAGGGAGGGAGGGAGGGAGGGAGGGAGGGAAGGAGGGAAGGAGAGGTAAATCACTGCCACTGCCTGAATAGCCTCGTTTTAATCTTAACCACAAAAAAAGTGGGGGTGGGGGGGGCGGGGGGGGCTGAGAACACCACATCTCTCTAATCTAAGATATCACACCTTCCTTCTTTCTTCCTCTTCCTCTTCCCTGTGTCACATCACCCCAAGTCACCACACCACACTCACCACCACACATCACCTTTCCCCTCACAAATCGCATCTTACATATCATCCCCTCACCCACACACACACACACACACACACCCACACACACACACACACATACCCACAAACTCCTTTCACCCTGTCACATCCCACCCTTGCATTGTGTCACACCTTACTCCTCTCCCCTCCTCCTCAATGGGTAACAGCATGGAATGAAAAGGATGACGTAACACAATTCCTAATTAATCATGGTTCAATAGCATAGTTTTAACCAACACAATAGATAGACTCCCAGCATCAGTAATCACTAATGTCATATAACAACTAGATCAATACGTCTGGGAGTCAATTCATATTTATCGTCATTTTCTTGTCTTCTAAATGATAAATGTCACTGTAGCACATTATTATTATTATTACACAAGTTAACCCTCCACCCTTACTTAACCCCGGAAGCACTAACATTATACAGTATAGTCTAGTATCTTTCTCTAATTTCATTCTTTACCGTAAAATATTCCTTGTTCTCCTTCGTGGTAGCTATTTCTCTTCTAACTGTTTGTATTACTTAAGTTACCGCACGCAAGGAAACACTAACATTATATAGTATAGTGTAGTTCGTTTAGCATGTTCCTCTAATTTCATTCTTTACCGTAAAATATCCCTTGTTCTGCTTTGTGGTAGGTATTTCTTCTAACTGTTTCTATTATTTAAGTTACCGCACGCAGCCTCTCACCCAAGGATGCACGAGAACCATAAACCAGAGTCTAATTTAGCATCTTGAACTAATTTCCCTCTTTACCCTAAAATGTCTTTGTCCTCGTTTTCGTTAACAATTCCTACTTACAATTCCTTCAAACTGTTTCCTTCCGGCACGCTGTCAGAAGGAGAGGAGGAGGAGGAAGAGGAGGAGGAGGAGGCTGGGGGAATACACTCATTGTAAGGTATTCTCATATCAATTCTTCCTATGTAATCCAATGTAATCGTATGTAATCCTCCTTCTATTCCTCCCCGAAAACCGAAACCATTCCATTTGTCACACTCCATCATTCCACCCTTCCCTCTCCCTTCCTATCACCCTCTCCCCTCCTATAAGTCTTCTCCCCTGCACACACCCTCCCCAACGCCCCCCTACCGTGCCTCCCACATATTAAGGTGCTATTGTTTCTGGGTCAAGTTGAAGCAGCTTGAGATCAATGGGTGAAATCACGGGTTTTGTAATGTGTTCCGAGAGGTCTTACAATGTGTGTGTGTGTGTGTGTGTGTGTGTGTGTGTGTGTGTGTGTGTGTGTGTGTGTGTGTGTGACAGAGAGAGAAAAAGAAGGGAGACAGACACACAAGGACAGGGACAGGACAGACAGATAGAAGCAGACAGTCAGAGGCAGACCAGGATAGGGACTGACGGACTGACAAGACAGGGAGATGGAACGAGGTAGACTGACACTGACTGATTGACTGATTGACTGATTGACTGACTGACTAACTGACTGACTGATAACCAGACAAATAAAATAAAATAAAATAAAAACTGGAAATGACTTACTAATCGATACACACACACACACACACACACACACACACACACACACACACACACACACACACACACACACACATAGCCAGACAGATAAAAAAAATAAATTACAACAAAAGAAGTTAAAGATGGATTAAGGAGACAGAGAAAGATGATGAGAGAGAGAGAGAGAGAGAGAGAGAGAGAGAGAGAGAGAGAGAGAGAGAGAGAGAGAGAGAGAGAGAGAGAGAGAGAGATACACACAACCTAACCCTACACCTGACCCTGCCCCCCCCCACACCGGCGACTTAATACGGAGGGCGGCAGGAAAAGCAAGGATAAGGCAGCATTGTGGGCGGGATATTTATGGGCGGTCATGAGGGGAGAATTATGGGTACGAAAGTGATAAGTTCTCTCTCTCTCTCTCTCTCTCTCTCTCTCTCTCTCTCTCTCTCATAAGGGAAAGAGAGCGAGGAAGAGACGATGTGATGACCATTTAAAGACAGAGAAAGAAAGAAAGAGAAAGAAAGAAAGAGAAAGAGAGAGAGAGAGAGAGAGAGAGAGAGAGAGAGAGAGAGAGAGAGAGAGAGAGAGAGAGAGAGAGAGAAAGCAATCACAGTTCCGAGGTGGCAGGTGATGAATGGACTGCCTTGCCCCCCCCCCCAAAACACACCTCAACACCTTTACACCCCAACACCCCTCAACACCCATACACCTAACACCCTTAACACCCCTACACTACTACTATTATTATTATTATTATTATTATTATTACACCCTCAACCAGGTATCCTAACGCCCCCCCCCCAAGCCTCCTCCTCACCTGTAACAAGGATGCATAAGGACTCCAGGAAAGGACACACTCTTTCCTTAGACTGCGTGGAGTGAGCCTAATCAATGCACGCAACAAACGCACCCTCTCTCTCTCTCTCTCTCTCTCTCTCTCTCTCTGGGGCAAACTTGTTATTGTTAAACCGCCCTGAAACTGATGTAGTGCCAGAGGAAGCTGCCACCGACAGGATAAAACCGTGAGCTGTTCAGAGGCATGCACGGGGGTGAGTGTGTGTGTGTGTGTGTATGTGTGTGTGTGTGTGTGTGTGTGTGTGAAGTGTGTATGTGTGGGTGGGGGGTGGTGGTGGAAGGAGACTGTATGTGTGGGGGAGGAGAGGTGTATGTAAAGGATAGGTAAGTACTACTACAACTACTGCTACTAATAATGATAATAATAATAATAATAATAATAATAATAATAATAATAATAATAATAATAATAATAATAATAATAATAACAACAACAACAACAATAACAATATCTACAACAGCAATGTCAACACCACCACTAACAACATGGAAGCTGGTTCGTTCATCTGTCAGTCAGTCTACTAACTATACACACCAAGCCTGCCTCCCTTCCACCACTGACACACTCCTAACACGCAAGGCAGTAGTGTGTGTGTGTGTGTGTGTGTGTGTGTGTGACGCCCCCACATGCTTCAGGCGAGTGTAGGTGTGGTGAGCACCTGTCAACACACTCTAAACACCTTAGTAACAGGTGTGCTGCTTATGTTAACCTAAATGCTGCTTTCTACATCCCGAAAGTATGTCTCAGTGAATGGTTAGTGGTGGTGGAAGTTGTAGTAGTAGTAGTAGTAGTAGTAGTAGTAGTAGTAGTAGTAGTAGTAGTAGTAGTAGTAGTAGTAATGCAAGATTTTATAACAACCCAAGCTAAATCGTTACTATAATATCCAAACACACCTACAACAGACGAGGCACCCAGCAAAGCCTAGCGGAACCCCACGCTCCAGCGCTCCTCCACCCAGGCAGGTCACGGGGGCAGCGCTGGTGTGTATGTAACGCTGTCGTGACTCAACCCAAGGAGGTGATCATGTACCAAATTGTTAAGGTAAGATAAACGAGGCTGCTCCCGATGCCCCCACCGCTACCTGTACTCCCTTTACCTGACGTTCGCCCCGCCCCGCCGCCCCTCCTCGCCCCGCCCAAACGCCACTTCCAC
>JAPQNM010000044.1:14351819-14366819 GCA_029783475.1 Metacarcinus magister
GAAGCAAACAAGTCGACTGAGTGTTGGCTGGGTAGGTGGATGGATGGATGGGTGGGTGGGTGGGTGGGTGGGTGGTAGGTCTACAGGAGAGGTGAAAGGACGCCGCCGGGTGGGTCAGACACAGCTGCCTGCCGTCTGGTCTGGTTGGTGGGATCAGAGACTCACTTATATCACGCCACGAACGAAAAAAAGAAAATATATATAAAATCGATTAAACTAACGACTATCACCCGTGTAGTCTAACATTACTATTTGCTATATAACGACTCTTACGACTACCCTCACTGTCACCACCACCATCATCACAATCTGTCACCACCCTTACCATACCTACTATTACTAAACAGACGAGTCATCATTACCTCCGCTTTGTGTTATGGCCTTAATGAAGAGAATAAAAGGAGAGTAAGATGTGGGTTTTCAATTATGTATGTACTGACGTGAATGACAGGAAGAAGAAAGTGTACCAGTCAGTCACATCCCCTATCATCAGCTGAGCCTCTTGTCCTATGCAGGGTGGTGGTGGTGGTGGTGGTGGTGGTGGTGGTGGTGGTGGTGGTGGTGGTGGTGGTGGTGGCTACTGTTCTATCCTTCCACCATATACCAATTCTCTCCCGCTGTGAAAATTAAGCGATTCCAGCAACACACGAACGCGCTTCCATAACCTAATCCTCTTTGACAGACATCTATTTCAACGGATGGTCTTTTTTTCCTCCCCCTCCCCCCCTTTTTTTTTTTACGACAAATAGACGAACTGATGAATACTCGGACAAGGAATCAGAACCTAACCTAACACCTAATAGATCCCTTCCTAACACACACACACACACACACACACACACACACACACCGGGATTGGCGTAGATCCAGGTGTACGGTCTGACACACACACACACACACACACACACACACAGACAGACAGATAGACGGGCAGATACAGGAAACGTATGGAGCGGAAACAGGAAACTTTGAGTGGCAGGATTACGCCGGTAGCTGCAGGAACGGTTATGGAGGAAAGAGAATGGGAGGGGGTTATGGGTGGGTTATGGGGGGGTGTTATGGGGGATGTGGGGGGTGAGGAGGAGGTGAATATGGGATGGGGTGAGGGGTGTAAGGGAGGTGTAGTGAAGCCACCATAGATAGGATTAGTGGGACGGCAGGAAGGTAGGTACTATAGGATGTGTTAAGAGAGAGAGAGAGAGAGAGAGAGAGAGAGAGAGAGAGAGAGAGAGAGAGAGAGAGAGAGAGAGAGAGAGAGAGAGAGAGAGAGAGAGAGAGAGAGAAAGGAGAAAGAGAAAGAGAAAGTACAAAAAAACAAGGAATCACACAAAAAACAACCCCCCCCCCACTTAGCAAGAAGAGGAGGAGGAAGATAATGAAGAAGAAGAAGGAAGAAAGTGCTAAGCTTGTCACCCTAAGGTACTATTACCCTTTCCTATTGAGCCCCGACACGGAGGTCAGACGGGGCGGGGTGAAGCGGGGCGGGGCGGGGCGGGGACAGGAGATGACCGCCCCGCCGCCCGCCCGCCTGCCACAGCTCATAAGCCACCACACGACGGGCCTCACCCACCCACCCACCTTCATCCTCTCACTCCCCTCGGTATGAATGGGTGGTGGCGAGATTCCTGTACTGTGTTGCTATGTAGATCCCCTCCCCCTCCCCCTCCCCATCCCCCTTCCCCTCCTCCTCCTCGCCCATTCATAGCTTTCCCCTCGCCATGCCTCCCCCCCACCCCATGCAACTGACACCTCTCACCCCTCCCCCCACAGCTGCATCTGGCTTCCTCCCCCTCCCCCTCCCCTCCCCTCACTATCCTTCAGAGTCCTTACAATTACTCTCTTTCCCCATCATGTCCTCAACTCCTTTCCCTAACACGCCCCTGCAGGCTGAACGCAGGACACCAACACCTCCCCGCCACGCCCCCGCCCACATCCGGAGGTCAGTGGGCGTCCTGAGGGTTGGGCGGACCGCACCGGGGACGCAAGGAGCCCCAAGCCAGCCGTTAATGTCTTAGTGGGGCCACAGGTGGTAAGGAATGTGGGGCGGCAAGGGAGGGGCGCGGAGGGCGGGTGGGGGAAGGGTGTGTGTGTGTGAATGAGGGGCGCTGAGTGAGGATGTAAACAGTGGGCGTGGGAACATTAGCCACAGACAATGGGCGAGGAGACGAAGGAAAACAGAGACGGTGAGGGAGAGTGACAAGTCTAGACGGACGCTCTCACCTTGCTCCTGACGACGCCCCTGTAGAGGGTCTGCGCCGTGGAGGGCTTCCTGCGGCGGCTGCGGGCGGGAGACACCTGCAGTGCCTCCACCAGCGACGACATCATCCTCCCAGTGACGACCCGCGGTCCTCACCTCCTTGCCGCCATCACGACCCTTGACACGCCGCCTCGACACCCTCGTCTCGTGTTAGCGGGCGGCGGCATCAGTTCCTCGCCCTGGGGAACGCCGCCCAGCACACACCCTGCTGCACCGTGGACGCTGCTCGCCGGGCACACACACACACACACACACACACACACACACACACAAACAAACACACACCTGGCCACTCACTCCCTGGATGCTCGTCTCGTCTCCTCACACCAGCATTTCCCTCCTTCAGCTATCACATTACCCCCGAAACACGTGAAAAACACATCGTGGGGCATACACAGCTAAACACAGGAAGGGCGGCATCATTGTCCTCCAACAACACGGAGCAGAGATAGCTATGAGGCGTGCCAGGCCAGGGGTGCCATATGAACCCCACAGGGAAGTGCCAGAGTCGCGGTGGCACTGGGGAATACACAGGGGGGCGGCAGAACACGCCGGCGTACGTCTCACCTTCACCGTGGCTTAGTGTCAACTGAGGCGAGTCGGTCGGGCGGTCGGTCGGGGCCCATGTGTGTGTGTGCCGCTAGTTCTCCACGCTGCCCGCCACCACGCACCCACCAACGGACGCACGCATTCACGCCGCGTAAGGAGAGACACCCTAGCGCCAGGTATTCCAATCCTCCGAAGGTGACAACTCCACAAGAACCATTCATGTCACAACAATAGTTACAGGAAGAGGAAAAAGAGGAAGAGGAGGAAGAAGAAGAGAGGAGGGGAGGAAGATTGAGGACTGGACTAAGGAGCAACAGTTTGTGGGCCACTGCCTTACCTGTCGGGGCCACTAGCACGCCCGCACACGCGCCCGCACGCCCTTACACACCGATGAGTAGGTAAAGGTCAACCTTGACTTCTGGTAGCCGGGTTTTTCTTGGTAATTTGTAAGTGAAAAATTATAGGTGAGGTGAACACGTATGCCCAGGTATGTAAACCATAGCACAGGTGATGAGTTAATGAGTAATATTTTTTTCTCTCTTCTCTCTCTCTCTCTCTCTCTCTCTCTCTCTCTCTCTCGTCACGACCCTCCCTCCGTGACGTAACCTCCCCTGACACACTCTCCCACGCTCAACAGCCCTACATCCTTCGGGGCCTCAAAGGGAGGACACACACACACACACACACACACACACACACACACACACACACACACACACACACACACACACACAATGGCACCACAATGTTCTCCCCATCACTGCTTGGACGGAGCTTGGGGTTAATTTTCATGTTTTTGCTTTTCCCTTGCAAGAGGCCTACGCACCCCCCAAGAACAAGCTTCCACAAGGCCTTGGGTGGAACACGGTGCTGGTTTGATGTTCCCGTGAGTCACCTGAAGAGTAACACATCAGGTACGACAACACCGGACAGGTATAAGGTGATACAAGGTCTTAAGTAACCGCTAACCGCGTGTCCTTCAACCTGTTCCCGCGCTAACCATTTCTTTTGCTTTCTTCTTTTTTAGAGATCATTTGCGCCTGAAGACTTTTTCTATGAGGCAATTGTGGTCAACCTCAACTCATGCTAGTGTGATTATGTTTATAGTTATAGTAGTAGTAGTACCTCCAGCAGGCCCTTGCCACTCTAGTTGAAGGTTGAAGTGTGGGTGTCTTTACGTGGCATATGTGTAAACTTGAGCCACTTAAAGACCAGGCGAGGAATCAGCCAGCGATCCACTATATGGGTAAGCGTGACTGCCTTGCTTTCCTTCACTTCCGTACACTGATTATGCCAACAGGGTAATGCCGGTAAATTTCAGTCCGTGAGTGGAGTGTGGAGATGGGAGTGTTTCCCTGCACTGATGCATGACGGGGGGGGCGGTGGAGGGGGGTGATAAACATTTCCAAGAAGCACCGCCAACACCCGCTATTTGGGGAAGGCGGATTACTGCTGCCATAAATACGAGTGGTGGTGATTAGACGTGTGTGTGTGTGTGTGTGTGTGTGTGTGTGTGTGTGTGTGTGTGTGTGTGTGTGGTTTTCCCTCCCCACCAGGCATGCAACAGCAGGGGCGTTGTTACCTCTCCTCTACAATACTAAACATGGGATGCTCACTCACTCACTCACTTACTCAATCAATCTATCTATCTATCCATCCAGCAATATATCAATTATAGTGAGGGACTTGCTGTGTGCCTCCATGGTGTAATGGTTAACACTGGCACAGGTTCGCGTCCCAGCCACAGCAGACAACACACATCCTACTCCTACCCAGATGGAAAAAGTGTAATACAATTGATGGGAGCTTTTGAAGGTGAACCTGAACACCACGTGCTGGCCTTGTGTCCCAAGGTGATGGGGTCGTTACCCACCACGAGCTTAAAGGCCAAAGAGGAGGTGGTGGTGGTGGAGGTGAGGACCGCGGCGAAGGACACAATAATATATATATATACTATTTATCATATAAGTTTTGTCTACACCTCCGCGCCTATACCCTCGTGTGTGGTAGTGTTGTGTGGTAGTAATTCGAGTAACCTGTGCTAAGTGTACTAAGGTAAGTCTATATGGAGTATCAAAACACCTGGTAATTACATCCAAGTATGCATCTTATAGCTTTTGAACGATCTATTTTTACATTTACTAAAATAAAAGTGAACAAATAACTCAATGAATAAATCAATCAGTGAAAACATTGACGTGCAGTGCGCCACGCCGTCCTTCCTTCAGGGTCAGGTGTAGGTAGGTAGGTGTGCGGCAGGCAGCGTAGGTGAGGGGAGCGGCCACACAGCATCACACCTTGCGAGGACACTTACCAGGTGGGCCTCCAGCTGCCTCGTCTGGGACATACCTCCTTTATGTGTGGCGAGGATGTAGAAAGGAGGAGGAAAGGAGGAGGAGGGAAGGAGAGGGAAAGATGATGTAAGACTGTGGTGTGTTCCTGATGGTGGTGTGATTCCCTTCCCTTCTTCAGACTTATAACGCCACGGCTTCACGTCACAAGAGCGGCCAAGGACGGAGCGAGAAAGGCGATCTACTCAACGTCCTCCGTCATTATACAGAGGCGATGTAATACCACTGGACTCCATTACTGTACTTGAGAAAAAAAAAAGAGATAATGGGCTAAGAGTACAGCGGTGCAGCTCTCCCTCCCCTTCCCCTGAGGCAAAGGCGGCGGGGCGGCGGGCAGTTGGCAAATCCACCAGAAAACCTTCCATCACAGCGATAAGAGAGAGTGGTGATGCTGCGGTGAGCGGGAAGAGAATGGCAAGAAAGGTGAGAGAAAGTAAGGCAAATACACGCACTGGTTTGAGCCTCCCAGCATCCAGCCCAGCCCAGCCCAGCCACTCTTCGGACCTCACCTGTCACGTGTCTCGCCCCAAGGTACGGCGCCCTAGGGTGGAAGCCTGCCGCCTGATGGCACGCAAGGGTATTTTTTTTTCTTTTTTCTGACTCGTATCAGAAAAACAAGTGCATGATCAGAAAAATTAGTGGTTTTCCGCTCTGCACATGTCAACAGCACGCACGCACGCACACACGCACACGCACACACACACACACACACACACACACACACACACACACACACACACACACCAAAACACACACACACATGACGGACACACCTGCATTAACTCCACACGATGTCCCTGCGGCACGAGTACTAATCATCGGTGAGAGTTTGGTGCCCTCGGGGTGTTATTAGTTGGTGTTCCCCCTGAGGTGAGGTGGGACGGAGACCAGCCACACCCCGTCCAGCCCTGCGCCACACCCACCGTCCCTCACATCTCAGTTCTTCGCGGCATAATTCACAGCTTCTGGGTGGACATATTTCTCGTTGACAATAACCAATGGTGTGGGAAACACATGACCTCTTCACTGTGACTCCCGGCCACGTTCAAGGCCACCAAGCACTACCAGGAGTATGTGTCACTAGGCCGGGCGCACCCTGGGACGATGGGCAAGGCAGGACAGGGCAGGGCAGGGCAGGGCAGGGCAGGGCAGGGCAGGGCAGGGCAAAGGGTGTTTGAGACAGTCTTTCGTCCTGTGGTGATGGCTGTCGTTAAAGATGATTTAGGAAATGCTATTGTAAGTTCACACTCACTCAGACAATGGGTTCATGTGGTGTGTATGAAGACGGACAACTCTATCAGGTCCTCGCTAGATAACATCGTGTCAAGGACTTATACTATCTGCGCAGCGTGTGTGCATTAAACTGCGTCTCAAAGCCCTGGCGCTACGCTGCCCCGCGCTTTTATATAGTAGAATTAAAACTATGTTCTGTCCTGCCTTGTGCTTAATATGCCTCTTGTCCCTACCCTCTGTCCATCCCTTAGACCCTCACCCCCCCTCCCCACCACACACCATACCCACATCACAACAAAATCACTGACTCACCGCCATTGCTCACCACTTCATCACATCGCGACCCACCCACATTACCACCACACCACCAACGGCATTTAGCCACATCACACCTCACTATAAATACTTCATGGCCACACCTGGAAATCCCAACAGGGGACGTAATACGAAGGTGAAGAGGAAATTACGCAGGTAGGTCAGAATATATGTAATGTGAGAAATGAAATACAAATAACCTGTTGGACTGGTGTGGGTGTGTGTGTGTGTGTGTGTGTGTGTGTGTGTGTGTGTGTGTGTGTGTGTGTGTGTGTGTGTGTGTGTGTGCACCTCACCTAGGAGCCAACATAAGACACAACAACTCGGAGGCATGAACAAGGAAAATGCGTGACAGATCCCACTACGCAGGACATCTTGGGGCACCTTCACGCCTACCTTCCCACCCCTTACACATCCCCTCCCTGTGTGTGTGTGTGTGTGTGTGTGTGTGTGTGTGTGTGTGTGTGTGTGTGTGTGTGAGAAACAGAGGGGCATAAGAAGAAGAAGAAAGAAGGGATGACCAATAAGGAAGATAAGAATGAGAGTGGAGGAAAGAGTAAGAGGAGGAGAAGATAAAGGAGATTTGGAGAACCATCACTGCCCCGCCCCTTCTTCCCTTCCCTCCGCTCTCCTTTCTCTCTCTCTCCTCCAACCTTTCACCCCCCTCCCTCCGCCATTAGCCAGGTAACGCTGCCTCTATAACAAATCACTTCCTCCTTGTCTCTAAAACTGTTTCCCACATGAATATTTAAGTGTATATATGTATGTATGTCTCTCTCTCTCTCTCTCTCTCTCTCTCTCTCTCTCTCTCTCTAGCTTTACTTTCCCTCTTCATCATCCCCTTTCCTCCTCCTACTTTCTCCCGTTCTCTCTCTCTCTCTCTCTCTCTCTCTCTCTCTCTCTCTCTCTCTCTCTCTCTCTCTCTCTCTCTCTCTCTCTCTCTCCCCACAACGGTAACGGGGCCGCGATAACGTGACGAAAACGGACAGTGGTCACCCGCGCTCAGGTAGCTATGCCATCAGGTAAGTCATTATGCTAACGACAGGTAACCACGAGGGGTAATTAAGTCATCGGAAGTAACTGTGCTTGGTTTGTCTGTCTGTCTGTTTGTCTAGTGTAAACAGCTAAGCAAAAGAAGGTAAGGGAACTCATTAGAAAGCCTCAGAATGGAGCTCAGTGACAGACAGTGAGTGGTGTGCCGCAAGGAGACATCGAGGTCCACATGGTGTTATGGTTGGTCCCGTAAAGTGCTGCTCGGCTCGCTATACCCAGGTGAAGATAACAGCAGTTTAGTCACCGCATGGCTATAGCTACTCCGAGCGAGGCAAGGCAAAATCAAGGGTTATAGATGCTTGTAAAGTCCAGTGTGTTAAGGTGTATAAGAGAGTGTATGTATGTTAAGAGAAATTATTAGTATGCATAGAAATTGAAGTACTGTACAAACCTAGTTATTCCTCCTTCAGATACAGATGACACATATACTAACCACATCACCTCTAAAGAACACAAAGGAAGAACAAACAACAGCAGACATGTGTAGCCCCTCAGGAGGCAGTCAGACTGTGATAAACTACACTCTATAGTCTAAAGTGAGACGTATAGGATAGGAAAGACGAAGGCTCCTCCCCAACACCTAACACATCATAGTCTTACGAATGACCCTCACATACCCTGGTTCAGCACTATGTTATCTACCTTCATGACAGCCTGTAACACCGCCGGGACGTAACAAAGTAGGTGTAACTAACTATTTTTCTTCCTGTAATGTGTTTGGTGCATGGTAATAATGCGTGTTGGTGCAGCTTCGTAACTCTTCTTCTCCCGCTGTTTTAAAGAGAAGTATTTAATAATCATCATTCCTGCACGGCGTCAGGCTGGCAGGCGTGAATGTGTGGCATGTCACGTTGGGAAAAGATGAAAGACCAGGAGATGATGGTGATGGTGATGGTGATGGTGATGATGATGATGATGATGATGATGATGATGATGATGATGATGATGATGATGATGATGATAATAATAATGATGGTGATGAAGTTCGTGACGTGTACAGACTAATGACAAAACAGAAAAAAAGAGAAGAAATACATAAATAATAATAAAAAAAAAAAAATATATATATATAAGCATACATACCGCGGCCGCTAACACACTATGCAATTTTTGTGTGTGTGTGTGTGTGTGTGTGTGTGTGTGTGTGTGTGTGTGTGTGTGTGTGTGTGTGTGTGTGTGTGTTCAGACGGCCTCCCACTGCACTGTAATGGCGTGTGTAACGTGCTTAATAAAATATAATGTGCATCTAATGGGCAATGGTATTAAGGTTCCGAAACTTGAGTACAGTAATGGGTGCGTGACGATGAGAGAGAGAGAGAGAGAGAGAGAGAGAGAGAGAGAGAGAGAGAGAGAGAGAGAGAGAGAGAGAGAGAGAGAGAGAGAGAGAGAGAGAGAGAGAGAATATAAGTAAAGCTTTATCTGTATAACTAATTACCTACTTACTTACTGCACCGTTACACCTAAACACACACACACACACACACACACACACACACACACACACACACACACACACACACACACTACAGAAAGCGTACCATCAAACATAATATATATAAAAAAAACCCACTTATTATATACATTTATAAGCATCGAAATTCCCTTAATCTGGAGGCGCGGCGTTGCATATAGAACGACGAAAGAATACCTTGTTACTTATACTTGAATCAGTCACGCCAGCTAAGTAACAGAAGGAGCTGTACCATGGGTGTGTGTGTGTGTGTGTGTGTGTGTGTGTGTGTGTGTGTGTGTGTGTGTGTGTGTGTGTGTGTGTGTGTGTCACAGGCTGTTGGCACCCGACCTGCGCTGCGTTGTTGGAAAAGTTAACCCCACGATAATGTGAGAGAGAGAGAGAGAGAGAGAGAGAGAGAGAGAGAGAGAGAGAGAGAGAGAGAGAGAGAGAGAGAGAGAGAGAGAGAGATGGGTGGATGGGTGTGTGGGCGAGGATGGGCGTGACAATAGTAGTGTGGTCAGTGTGTGGTCGTGGTGGTGAAGGATGATGACAGCTGTGAGGCGGGGCAGGGAAGAGAGGCACCGGCCAGATTTTGTGTGACAGGTGTGTGTGTGTGTGTGTGTGTGTGTGTGTGTGTGTGTGTGTGTGTGTGTGTGTGTGTGTGTGTGTGTGTGTGTGTGTGTGTGGTGATAGGCTTGGATAGGTAAGGTAACCAGTGTGTGTGTGGTGTGTGGTGACGTGTGGTGGCGTGTAAAGGGGGAGGTGGGGGGTGGGGACGGGGACGGGGCGGGGTTAGGGGTGGTGATGTATGGTCAGGTGAGGGGGAGGGTGATTTGGAAGCTCGTTATGCTGTACGGCTCCTTAACGACACCATATGTTGCTGTCCACCCTTCCCTTCTCTCCTTCCACCCCCTACACCTTTCCTTCAACTCTCCCTTCCTCTCACCCCTCACTAAAACACCTTTCCCTTCCTTGTCCTGCCTCACCTCCCCAACCGTTTCCACTTTCACTCCAGCGTCCCCTCCCTCCCCTCAAGCCTCCAGGGAATGAGGTAATCTAATACATAGGTGAGTAAGTTGATAATTAATGAAGATAAGTAATGAATGTCAAGGTAATTCAAACTCACCTCATTGTTTTGGTCCATGGCGCGGGTGGAGTCCAGGAGGTTGGTCCACTGGGCTGCTGTGGAGGCGTCAGGTGTTCAGCCCATGTCCACTGTACCCGCCCACACGCCCACCCTCTCACACGCACGCACGCACGCACGCACGGCCTCGCTTTCGACAGATGCACGCACTTGTTGTTATGATAGTATTAGTTCATCGTGTTCCCCTGGGCACCGGGCGCACGCGTCCTGCATCACGTCCCTACAAACACTATACACACGCACACACTGGACGGCGTCACACCCACACACACGGATCACATTTTGTTTAGTATTGCATCAGTCACGTGTTAGGGGTGCGAGGGTGCACAGCCAACCACTGCCTGACCACCGCTCATTCCGTCTGGTCGGGGCGGGGCATGAGGTGTGGAGGTGCAACACAGGGGCAAGGGTGTGGGGCGAGTCTAGTGTGTTCCAGTACACCCTACGAGGAATTCTTCAGGAAGGGGAGTCTCGTGTAGCCTCACCTCCTCCAGTGCCTGTAGGAGCAAGAAGTACAGATTCAGTAAATGTACACAATGGGAAAATCACCCTCTTGCTTACTATATACATACATAAATAAGTACAGTTAAGGGGTGACGAGGGGAACGGATGTAATACTGGTTGTTATTGCGTATGGGCGAAGCGGAAAGAACTGAGGCAGGATATATACACTATATATAATACTTTTGTCCTTGTAGATATTATAATAAACCTCAATACATCACTGTATGTATAGTTTGTTGAGTGTATTTTTGAGGCTTTGTATAATAATGAGATCTTTCTTTTCTCCTTAACTTAGGTGGAAAGGTTGGATTTAGAAGCACTGAGGCTACACCGATTCAAGACCACACCGGGAGAAGCTTAAAGGTAAGTGTACAACGTGTATGGTGAATATAACAAGGGAATGAATATCTAGTCACTGCGGCGAAGGGAGCGTTAGCGGAGGGCGTGGGAAGGGGCATCTATACAGGTGGGTGTGTGTGTGTGTGTGTGTGTGTGTGTGTGTGTGTGTGTGTGTGTGTGTGTGTGTGTGTGTGTGTGTGTGTGTGTCATCCCCATCATGTATCTTCTTCCCTCTTACCATCAGTACTACTAACCTAACCTAACCAAGCTATATTTAACTATTTTTAATTGTCTCTCTTTTTATCTTTTTATAGCACACGTGGACCACGCTGAACGCCTCCTGCGGCTGCTGACTAAATTATCACCACCACCACCACCACCATCACCAACACAATTTCCTGCCACCATTATAAATGCACAACACCGCTACCACCCTTTATCATCACCTTCACCATCTCCCCTAACCTTTATCAACACATTATGACACATACACACACATAATACCAGCAGCAGCAGCAGCAGTTAACCTCGTGGAGCCGCACCACCACACATTAATAACTCCCACCCTCACCTTGTGGAAGCAGGATTAATGCACGGGCCGCGGCGGGCAGACAACACTGGATCGTCTTCACCAAAGCAACACCAATATATATGTGGCCGAGAGTGCCTCCTCAGCTCCCCCCTCCCCCACCCTCGTGTTACCGTCACCAGCTACGGAGTGTCCTGCAGCACAACCTTCGCCGCAGCTGCCTCAGACAGTGTGCAGTGTGCATGCTGGTGCCAGCAGCAGCTCCCTCCCCTCGGCGGGCGGGAAGCAGCTTACGGATGACGCTCGGGAGCAGTAATCGCCTTTGGCAACCTGACATCTTGCACAATAATGTAGAGACGTTTTTTTTCCTGTTCTTGTACATGCCACCATTGTTACCGTGCTGACCCCGTGTCCCCTGCGGCGCCCCTGTGAGGGGAACGGCGGCAGCGGAGGCGGATCTTGTGCACATAAATGGATAGGAGGTGAAGGGCGTACCGATGCAGCACCTGGCCTTTGTGAGCCTGTACAAGGCGATCAAACATGCAGTGTGTTCCAGAGTACAAGCACAAGGAATGATGCCATGAAAGTTGTGAACATTGCTCACGCATTTGTAGTGTAGGTGAAGAACAGGTGTGGAAGCATGTGGCGTCTGGTGTGCCTTGAGAGCGAGGGGAAGGGAGGGTAATATCAAAAACTCTAGATCACCAACACACCTACAACACTCTACCATACTCTGTCTACCCACTTTTCCTGTGACTCTTGCAAGAGGGAACTTGTTACCTCATCCACTGGCTTTTGTTGTCTGAAAAGCGCCGCCCCCCCATCTCTCTCTCTCTCTCTCTCTCTCTCTCTCTCTCTCTCTCTCTCTCTCTCTCTCTCTCTCTCTCTCTGTGTGTTATAGCATTTAAAGGGCTTTTATATTCATATTTTCTTATGTTCCTATTTGTAGATTTCCTCCTGCTTCAATTTTAATATAGACCCACCTTCACCTCTACATCCCAGGCCTCATTTCACCCATACCCCTACTTTTACTGACGCTTAAATCCATTCTTGTTCAATAAAAAACAACTAACAAATAAATAAATAAAAATACCCTACCATGGGACTGAGAGGTGTGGGTAGGGACGCCGTTAGCCCGTAGAAGGTGTGTTCACAAGCAGGACAAGTGTTATAGTGTAATAAATAAGCACCATGAACGTGTGATGCAATGGGATATGCGGGATGCAACAGTAACGGTACAGGGCCATCACAGTTACAGGATTTATTGATTAGGATAATAATGATGATAATAATAAATAATAATAATAATAACAATAACAATGAAAAGATAAGGACAAGAGAAGTAGCAGCAGTAGTAGTAGTGATAGTGCCAGAAACAGCAGCAGCAACAGGAGAAAGGGGTTAGTGCAGCTTGTACGCCATCCCGTCACTTTCATTCGTCACAAATGAAATCCCTTTGTTAGCAACTTGACAGTCACATAAAACGTCTAAAGACCATCATACAGAACGTGGGAACCAGCTATCATGTTATATTTAAGGAGTTCCGGCACCTCCAAATGTAACTCCTATGTTAGTAAGGAAGAGAGAGAGAGAGAGAGAGAGAGAGAGAGAGAGAGAGAGAGAGAGAGAGAGAGAGAGAGAGAGAGAGAGAGAGAGAGAGAGAGAGAGAGAGAGAGAGAGAGAGAGTGTGTGTGTGTGTGTGTGTGTGTGTGTGTGTGTGTGTGTGTGTGTGTGTGTGTGTGTGTGTGTGTGTGTGTGTGTGTGGTGGTTGTCTAGTAGTAGTCCCTACTATATTGTTTTGTTCTCGTCAATTAGAATGGGTAGCTGTTAGCGTTAACGTGGACTATGCAGTGATAACCGGCGAAGTGATGAAACCTTTGATTAATTTACTCTTTCCTCGTACATCCTCTCTCTCATATACATACAAACATACATACATTCATTCACACAGCTCGCTAGCTCACTGGTAACGTTCCTGGCTGTCACTTGGAAGGCTCGCAGTCCGCTCAGGATGCTACGCTCTGTCTCATGAATGAGGAATTACTCTCCTCCTTGAGCAAGATGGGGTGTGTTGTGTGCGAAAACTGTCATAGCCATAGATCGGTCTATGTGACCTTAAAGTCTCTCCGAGAGGATAATGGCTGGCGATCACAGGTCTAGCACGTGATCCTTAAGACCACAGATGATTAAATTATTCCCCCGAGCTAGGTAGCTAGGCCAAGGAAACTCTACTATTACACCTACAAGCTGCAAGAAAGTTATTTGTTTAAAACTGTTACAGTGTTGTGAAGGTTAGTGTTGTGTTAAGTTTCATTACTGCTGACGGGTGAAACGTTTTCCCTTGCCCTCATAAACAATTTTTAAAGAACAAACACGCCTTTCCTTCCCTTGTCATTTTAGGTGATACCACCTGTAGCTACCAGTGGTTCCATGTGAGACAATCCACCTAAGACACAGGTAACATACGCATTATAAGGACCGCTTGTTATAGGCTAAATTTCCATTATTCTAATGATTTCAGCAGAAAACCTTACAGAAGGGAGCCGCGGCCCATGCTCACAGGAAGGGTTGATAAGCCATGAGCCTGACCAAGTGAAGCCTAACATTAAGTGGCTCATCCCTTCCTTGACACTGGTGCCCTCAGCGTTCTTGGCAGTGGCTGTGGCGAGCGTGTCACCTTCGCAGAGGCTCCCTGAAGGTGCCCCGCTCCGCCCTGCCCCGCCTCGCGCTCCCCACCACTAGCCTTGCATCCCAAGGTAAACAAACTCTCATCCACCTCTCAAACCTCATCTCCACTCACCTACGTACTGAAGCACTATGACACTCCATCAGATGCCTTCCTATGATGTTCATGTATTCATATTCACTTCACTTTCCACAGACATATCTTTCCATCACTAAGATATCAGTGATTAATATAACCTGCCAGCAGCACGCCGATACCCCGCCGTGGATCAACAGTCACTACGCACGCGCAGACATTTGAAAGGTTCCCGCCTCGATGTGTTGGAATCCCTTACCGCGTTAGCGATTTGAACTTTATTTTATATAATGTTTCAGCTTTTATAATACTATAGAATAATACTTGAGTAAAAACAATTGCTAAATTTAGATATATATTATATCCTTTGTTATTACCCAGTGAATATCAATGCATCGTGAATTATTTCATTTCTATGTATTGTTTAAGAGATTCGGACACTGGAAAGAAGATGCCACACGTGATCACATAATTATTACTTAGTGGAGTTTTTTTTACAGTAAATTATTAGT
>JAPQNM010000044.1:14369319-14389319 GCA_029783475.1 Metacarcinus magister
CCCCTTGAGGGAGGTCACAGAAACAAACATCACAATCCACAGACAGACAGGTAGATTGTACAATGTTCCACTGAGTTTCATAATTTATTGGACAAAGTAAGAATATAAATTCACTGACTGCAAATTGTATACTCAAATTCATTTATCAGAATTACCTCATCCAGCATTGTTCACTAACCATCATTGATTTTCTTCCTCATGAGTAACTGAGAGCAGCCAAAGCTTACAGTTTACTCTGAATCACAACAAAATAGAAAATATGACAAAAAAAAAGTTACATAATATTGTTATATATATATATATATAAATAGTTAACTATACATGGTCGTAATATAAATAGTAAGTATATATGATGTACAATATTTTAAATTATGATAAAATATTGATATAAACAACTTATAAATTTCAACAAAACATGTACTACATTAAAAGTCAATAGTATTTAGTATAGCCTGAAATACTTATGTATTTAATAATGTATATGATAATGATGAACATTACCACACTTCTAAGTAGGTTTTCAGCATCGAGCAGAAAGCTTGGGTGACACAAAACTTAAGCAGGAAAACTAACTGAACGCAAGATTTCTGAGAGGATTGCCAGGAAAGAACACGATGATTGTGATTACTATAACTTTGATGGTGAAAAATAGTTTATGCCAACGCTGATCAACAATAGGAGATGATTATTAATGCAAGAAAACTGCAAGAGGCAACAACTTTTCAAAGTGGCTCACTTAACTGTAGAATAAATTCCATGATTCCAACTGACACAGGGTTACATTTAATCATATGGCATGATTGATCTTTGCAAGAAATGGTATACAAATTAATAATTATTAAGTAATCAATTGGAGAGGCAACCGCCAAGTGATCAGTGTAACGATGTGGTGAATGCACTGACAAATAGCTGATTTCTGTTGGTGACTGAGTGTTTCACAATTACCTATGTGCTACCCAAGACATCTCAAGTCTGATTTCAGTTTTGGTCAAATGGAGCGCCATGCGGTGACAGCCCTTCAACAGACACTAATACACATGACATACCTGTACCAACACAGGCTGAGGTCAACCACCAGTGACCCCAACATAAGAGCCTACAAGTACAAGCAAAAAAGAAAAGAAAAAAATCATACAACTGGCCCAGCATGTCGTGGCCCCAAAAGAAAAAATAATTATACAAATATGAAAATATAATCTAATATAATAAGTTTGATTATAAAAGGACTCTAAATCATAAACTAAACAGTATGTGTGTGTGTATATGTGTGTGTGTGTGTGTGTGTGTGTGTGTGTGTGTGTGTGTGTGTGTGTGTGTGTGTGTGTGTGTGTGTATCATTCGCCACAGTCTTGAGGATCATGTGCTGGACTTATAATCGCCAGCCATTACCCTTCTGGAGAGAGCGTAGAGCTCATTATAGCCCGATCTATGGGTTAGGCTGTGACCTTTCATACATTACACAGTCCATCCTCTTGCATCTTGAGCGAGGCGCAGTAAGTGAAGGTGTGTGTGTGTTTGTGTGTGTGAACCACAGATGAGGAACTTTGAAAATTTTTCTGTGTGAGAACCCTATCAACAATCCTTTTCATTCAATGGTCCTATATAGCATGGTTTTTTTTTGTTCCTACTGTGCATAATTTTGCCTATACCTCATTCTTACACCAGCATCTAGATTAAGAAGCCTCCATCATCAAGTGTTTCATTATGTGAATGTTGCAATTTGTAATGTGTCACTACCTTGACTTTATTCCTTCCCATAGACTTTGAAGTTTCTGCATTCACAATAATATAGCCTCTATCACACTTCAAAAGACATAATGACTAACTACTTCAACAACAGATGAAGTATTGTTTCATAACCAGCAATGTCTATGGTGAGAATCCCTAACTATTTCATGCATAATACTTAAATTATCTTTACATGTTTAAAAAATATTCATTGGTGCATAGATACTCGACTGCATTTATATTCAAGTACAGTGTTATTAAAAATTACTATTTTAAGTAATCCTCTCTGTGAATGTGGCCCCAGGTGTCTATTCTATTTTGGAATCAACATGTACTAAAGTACAAAGATAATTTATGACAGTTCTGTGGCTCAGATTCAACTACTAGTCAGAAAAATATGAGAAAAAAAGTAGCGCATTTCTCTTATCTATTAGTCATTGAGCTTGTGAGACTAGACTGCTCCTGCTGACTTGTTGATGAGCTGGTCCACAGAGTTGACTATCCAGTCCACATACGGCCGCTCCTCAGCGTTCACTTTGAGAAGACTTTCTATCAGTTCTATAACATCCTGTAAACAATAAAACAAGTAAGTGTATATGCTGATAAGTTTTTACCAAAAAGAAAAATGAGAGAAGAGAGGAGATTGAGAATAGAGCATGCAAGGATAGAAAAAGTGGAAACTTCTGCCATGGCTACCCTCTGTGGGTTTTAGGAACAGCTATTACACAGACAGATAAATAGCTAGATAGATGATACATCAATATTCCTATACCAATATGTTATAAGATTGAATAGTGCATGAATGTACAAACCTTAGAGTATGGGTGATTGTCTGGTATCCTTATGTTCCCACTGACAACAGCCAAAGCCACACTGTCTCCTCGCTCATACACTGCTTCAAAGGGTGACTTGAAGAAGCACAGTGCATACAGCAAGCATCCCAAAGACTGAAATAGCATACAGAAATACATACACTTATCAGTCCCATTAAAAACATATTTTAGATCAACCAGTAGGGCAACATTACCATCAGGAGCAATGACAGTGTGTTACCTATGTTTTATTATTATAATTATAATTATCATTATCATCATTATTATTATTACAATCATCATCATTATCCTTTATAAGAAAGTACATTCCTTTCTGGGTTCCATGACTGCAGAAACATATATAAAAATTACATTCCAATTCCACTGAACTTGAGGTACATATTCCAGGTCTGTATTGCTTCATATCAATGAGTCTTTAGAGTGACAGACAATAACGAAAATCTTACCCTGATGTACAATGCATGTATATCGATGTAAAGTAAAACATTCTACTATACTGCACTTACCCAAACATCTGTTCTTTCATCAATGTGACAAAATGCTTCAACATTAAAGAGCTCAGGAGCTTTATAGGCCATTGAGCTCTTTTCTGCAGCCTCGTCTTGCAGTTTACGAGCATCAGAACTGCCATTCACCTCCACTCTGGCTCTGGCTGTAGATCCTGCATCAAATATTAAGAAAAGATTAATGAGGGAAAAAAATCCAATATCTATCAATCTCAACAATACCTTCACCTCCACCTTCATCTCCATAGCCATGAATTACAAGACTATTAAAAGTTTATCTTCCATTCTTACCATGTCAAATTCAAATACAGTAATAGAAGTAACACCTTACCAAGATCCATGAGGATAGGAGTGAAGTCCTCTTTAAGCAGAACATTGGATGTCTTAATGTCCCGGTGAGCCAGAGGATGAGGCTTAGCTGAATGCATACACAGTGTTGCTTCACAAATTCCTCGGAAGGTGGTGAGAACTGTTGTCTAGTGAATGAGATAGATAAAATCCATGTAAGTAGAGGAAATGCTTATAACATGCTTATCAGACCTTTGCACAGTGACAGTATCAAAACAGTAGGTTAAAACATAGGTGTGTTATTGGTTACTGCTTCGCAAATGCAAACCTTATGTATTGGGAAAGGTAAAAAGAGAAAATAAAACTATAGAACAGGAATGAATAAAGACTCTTGTATCATGGTCATCTCTTGGCGAGAATTCTTAGAAACACGCATCAGAAACAGATAGATATGAAGACAGATTATTATAGCATTCAGTAATATTACAATTCTGTACCAACAACTCCAGCCACATACCTCCTCCAAGGAAGAACAGGTCTCTTGTCTTCGTATTAGCTCATCATGCAAAGTTCCTCGCTGGAAAAGAGCAACAAAGAATAAGTAATCCTTGACTTGGCTTTGATTTTACTCACTTACAATTATTTTCTTTTGCAAGACAGTATACCTGAGCATATAAAGTTCTATTCTATTTATGAAGAAGTTATTGAATACTCACTGGATAATAAGGGAGAAGGATGAGGACTCGGGAGGTTTTGTTGCCAATGAGGTCAGGAACTCCCACTAAGTCTGAGTCAATACACTCCACAATGTTGGGATGGCATAAGGTTTTGTGATACTCCACCTCAGACAGTGCAACCTGAAAAGCAGTTGATTTTGCATACAAGGTTCTCCTTTGTTTTCCTGGACATATCAAATCAAATATGCACATAACACTCTGCTTTAAATGCTACCATGTTTTATATTTAATGGTATGCATAAACAAATAAGAATGAATTTTAAAGAATAAAGTAAACTGGAACACAAAAATGGAGTAATTTCAATATGAGCATGAAGTTATAGCCACAGAAGTGTTTATATACATAGACACCAATGTGCCCGATCAGCAGTACTGTTTAGTCCCACCTTTTCATCATTCTGAGCATGACACGTGATGCGTTTGAGGGCATACAGCTTGTGGCTGGTAGCACTCTCCACTAACACCACTGTGCTGAAGCCTCTGCCAAACAACACACAATATTATGTGATACCATTCAGAATATTCAGGCATGTTTACCTTCAATGATGTTAAGTAAAAACAAAAAAATATCCATATTACTAAGGACAAAATCAGTGAGGAGTAGGGAGGGCTTAGAACATGGAAGGATGGCCTAGATAATAGATGGACTGATTGTCAAAAAAATGAAGAAATTATACTGTTATGAATACAGTCGTCCCTTAACATTCGCAAGGTTCCGTAACAGAGATACCTGTGAATGTTAAAAATCTGTGAATGTGCTGCCCACTTAAAAACACTCTATTTTCACTATTTTCTTATTTAACTAAAGAAAACCCTTTGTGTATCTTTAAACACATAAAAATTGGCACAAAAGCTCTAAAAAATGTTAAAACTAGCACAGTGCAGGAGAGAAATGCACCGACCAATCCTGCGATGATGCAAGAAAACCAGAATACCCAAAATCATTACGGTAAGGCCTCCCAACCAATAATCAAATTTGTGAATGTTAAACCCATGGAAGTTAAGAGACGATTGTATAGATTTTTTTTCTTCAAATCTTTAAGTTAAGACAAATATTAATATCAGAAACACACAGCTGTAGTGAATTACTCACCCTTCCCCGATATGGTCCCTTATGTAATACTTGTTTCCATTGAGTTCAACGGATTCTCTGGCACACATACAGTTACCCATTCGTACCAGGATGGTGAGGCCAATGGTGTTCATATCACTCAATGTATTATCTTTGCTGAAAGACATTGAATTTTTATAGCACACTTAGAAATCTCTATAAATGATAAATACTACTTCGGTTCTACTAAAATAGCTCATGTCTGCAATAATGTGGGAAATCTAACAATGTTCTAGTTTCTAAAACAGATTTTGAATACATCTCCATACATCATGCATACTATTTTTTTACTCTTTCTTTCCTTTTTATTTTATTTTAAAGATTTGTATCTCAAGTGTGTGGCTCCCCTAACATGGCAGCAAATTGATAGCCAATTGGGTCTATTAAATGGACCATTTCACATTCTGTAAACTTACATTGTTAACAACAGTGTTTATATAAAAAGCTACAAACACAGTTTTTTTTAATTCTATGAATGGGATAGGTTAATGTATATTTTGGGTTGGAGAAGTCACACACTCATACTCTAATAAAGTATTTTGTGTTGTCAAGAAACCCTCTATTAAGAAAATTCTTTGATTTTATGTGAATTCAATTTAAAGTGACCTCATGGAAACTATTTACCAACTAGACTTCTTACTGTATCATAAACTATTAAGTTATAATTAAATCCTTCAGTGTTTCTAGTATATACATATTCATCACCATCATCATTTTGAAAGGCTGCATACATACTTGTATGTGTCACCCTTGTTCACCTAATGTCACCTAATGAAGGCTTGACAAGATGCATGGTGTCTAGCATCCTCCCTGCATAAATGTAGATCAATAAAGTCCTTCTGGACTATTAAATTTCTAAGTCTCCTTGAAAATCTAGACTATCTGCATTTGAATATATAAATCTTTTCTCTCAAGTCAAACCAGTTCAGTATACCTTTTCTCATCACTACATTGATACACTCAATTTCCATTTTTTCCCTCAGTTCACCACCTATGGTCCCATGTTTGTTGTTGTGTTCAGTGATGCATTACACAATCACTACACATTCATTGGTGGGAGGCGGCGCTCCTATCGACACTCCCGTTAGGTTAGGTTAGATTAGAAAAAAAATAAGTAACCTTCATTGATCTTGATTGCCGTTGAAAAGTATAATCAATCAACACAATAACATGGCGCGATTCTGACGGGTGCATTACTGTAAACTTACCGGAACTAATAACAATTCGTACTCTTCATACTGAACCATGACATAACCAACACTGTGTCAGGACCACTCCAGCTGTTAGGGTCAAAAACTTTAACCTGGCCACACATTACCTGCCCATCACCCTAAATAACAACCACCCCCTTCAACCTAAAATTCATTCATGACTTACCTGTGCTGACATTACTGATAGCATGCAACGAAGAGAGGCAGTTTTCGGCTCAGCTCGGACAACAAAGAGTTCACTTGTTACTATTTCCTTAATGACACCATAGGCAGGCATCAAACTGTAGTAAACTATATTTCACTAGTGAGAATCTTGTGATATACAGCATGATAGCATTAAAATATTCCGTGTGATGAGTTGTCAACTGATGTGAAAGCTGTCATTCTAACGCAGATCCTACGAGCATATTTTTTTTTGTTTGATACGGACTGATCTTCACATTATGGATGATGACACAATTAATTTCGATGTTGCTGAATTTCCTAATATTTCCATCTAGCTTAATATAATTTGGTTGACGTTAAAGACCCGCTGGGAATACGGTGGTAATATTCTTATAGTCCCATCATAGATAAACAAATAAGTCATGAAATGTAATGTTAATTTTTTTTTTTTTGCGTGGTTGTAAATAAACTTGCTCGGCCACAGCATATATTCAATTACGTACATATAAACAAGATTGGTAGTGTGACCAGCTGCTCATGGTTGGGTCACAGCTTAAAATATAAAAATATATATATATATTCTGTATTAGGATTTAATTTCTTTTTTTGGTAATGGGCTTAGATTCTGACCATTATTGATTTTAACCCCTTCAAGCCTAGACGTGTTTGGCGTTAGTGGCTGTTCCCACGGCCACGAGTCTATGCAAAATACTAACTGTAGAATATAAATTTCTTACAGGTTTATATTTAGCAAAATGTTTGTTTTGCGTACATACATAATATATATGCTGTATCCACCTGAACTGGTTATAGCTGCGTAATTAGAATAAAAAATCGCTCGGGAGGCAAATATGAACGTGCGGCAATACTGCCTAAACTCATGAGAAAAAAAAAAGTATCACGCATTTGACGGCTAAGATATATTTTCCATACTTCATCATCCATGATAGTTGGAGTCATGGCTGTGTAATCTCGACCAAAAATGGCTAGGGAGGTTAACAACAGTGGCACACTGCTTTGACAAAACCCAAGCTCGTACTGAAAAACTGCAGTGACACCAATACCTTCGACTACCACATAATGAGATGTTTCTCATATTTCATACTCCTTGATAGTAGGCAGAGCTTCTTGAAGCTGCAGACCATAGCAGAGTGAGAACACTCCATCTCTATAACTGTGCAGCACAGCTGATCACATTACACATAAATGTCCTGGACTGGCTCAACAATACAGGGATATAAAGACATGCCCTGGACGATCAGGAATTTGGTATGCATGAATTAGGAAATGCTATAATTGCGAAAGCAATGTTAAACCTAGTAAAGTAAAAAGATTATAGTTATAGGCATGTGGTAGTAGCCTATTATAAGGCAGTTTCTTCACTTCAGGATTGGTTGAATGACAGTTCATGAAACCGATCAACTTTGGATAACTATTACTGACTAAAATAGTGCAATACCTTGGATATTTACCTCCAAGAATGTAGTTATATGAACAGATTTATGATAATTTGTAATGGTTTCTACCACTTAAATTTTCTTGCCTACAAAGTTCTGTAGTTAATGGCAATGGTTAATTTAAGCTCAAGCATCTAAAAACACATGTAAGGTGAGAAAAATAATTAACAAATTTGAATTTATTTATAAAGAAAATCAATGTACACAAGAATAATTCCATTAGAAAAGACTAGCAAACCAACAGCTACAGTAGAAGTAAGATTTAACACTACCATTCCCTGGTGGGGTCCAGAGCACTGTTAGCTATAAATGCTAGCACAAAAGAATAGACAATTTAGCATTTTTAGATCTAAATTCTCACCCCCCTTCAGACCCCGTTAGCCTTGTCTTGGCTACCCTCCTTTAAGGGGGATATAAGTGGGGCCTCGGAACTATACTTATATTTCGGAGGCCCCGATATAAGCCAGGTATATAGATTGATAGATTTTCAATGACTGTTACTTCTGGCCCTCCCTAAAGAATACTCCTTTTGGTTATCTGAATAGAATACAGCACCACTTTAGTGTCCTGCATGCCAGAACTACTTGAATCTTCAAGTTACTAAGATTCACTGTAATTAAAGTGGAAAAATTAAGACCATCAAAGAGCAACACATGTGCACTAAAAGAAAATTTGACAGGTATTAAAATTCCTAAACATCTTTTGTGCCTAACAGTTTCAAGAAGTAAAATACGAAAATATACTTAAATAATCGACTATATATAAATTTGAAAACAATACAAATATTCACAGGTACCTTACACTGTAAAATTTCATTGTTCACGTTTGCACAAAGAAAAATAATTTCACATGGTGTTGCAACTCACGCAACTTCCATTGCACATGCACTATTACTGCTCTCTGTTGCTAGAGTCGGCTTCATGTCCATAGCATTCAGGGAGGAAGACGTTGCTCCTTCTCCATTTTCAGAAGGAGGAATATTTTCAGAGTCTTTTGCATCATCCCAATCAATTTTAAATTTGGTAACACGTGGCTGAGATCCAAGAATATTTCTTTGTAGCTGAAATATCAAAACATTTGTAAAGGCATAAGTCCTTAAGTTAAATAAAAAATTTGCATTCATCTTATTATACAAATCAGCAAAATTTAATATAACCGAGAGAGAGAGAGAGAGAGAGAGAGAGGGAGAGGGAGAGGGGGGGAGGGAGGGAGGGAGGGAGGGGGGGGGGAGGAGAGAGAGAGAGAGAGAGAGAGAGAGAGAGAGAGAGAGAAAGAGAGAGAAAGAGAGAGAGAGAGAGAGAGAGAGAGAGAGAGAGAGAGAGAGAGAGAGAGAGAGAGAGAGAGAAAAGACAAGTCCCTAGATTTCTATACCAGTCTAACTCAATCAGAATAAAAACATAAACAACAACATAAAAACAGTATGTGTGGTGTCGGGGAAACCCTACCTTATCAAACTGGGGTGTATCTGGAGGGTTTTCCTGAAGTTCTGGGTCTGTGTATGAATTATTGACATAGTACCCAACGCGTACAAACTCTTGCCCTTTGTAACCACAAGTGAGGAGTACCACTGTTACCCCTACTGCATCCCCTACTGGAATCTTGGTCTCATCAGGAGGGTCAGCCTGCAAGGAAAATGGTGTCACTTACTGGCATTGCTTTATTGCAGCTTTGCAGCAAAATAAATCTGAAGTTTGGAAAATTTTGTATGATTAAAAATAATGGATGAGCTTTGAAATCGAAGACCTATATATATACCTACATATTAACCAGACTGCCTGCCTGTCTATTTGTTTATCTCAGTGTACCTGTCTATCTATCAGTCTTTCATTGTAGTTTGTCTGTCTTTCTGATGCTCTGCCCAAATATCTCAATTCCAGCCATCCCACGGCCAAAATAACGGCTATCAAATGCCTTGGTGGCCTCAACAATAACATTATGTGTTGTGGCCACTAAAATTCATGACAAAATGCCCATTTCATACATAATGATGAATATGAAAGAAGAAATACATCAAAGAGGATGGAAGCCATCTTGGTCACTGTGATGTCATGTATGTAGTTCTTGTGAGCCACTTTTAGTGGAAGCTTAGTCCAGCCTCTGAACTGTTTAAAGTTAATACTTTCCTCCTAGGCAAAAAGCTCTAGTGTAAGGAGTTATAACCTCAGACTTCAACCTTTCTGAATCTGGCACCATCATGGCACCGGACAGGCATGCACTATGTGTCGTGGCAACAGTCAAGTGAAGTTCATGGCACTGTCCTATGGATGGCCATGGCAATACACTGGATAGTGTGAAATAGGCCTTACATAGTTTGTGCTTACAAGAAACTCACATGAACCAAATATATTCACGTCTCACAAAAATGCAACTATAGTTAAAACACAGGTAAATAATCTTCACTTATGATATATGTAATACAAATGTACTACCTTCAAGAATTATGGGTGGCATACTTTGCATTCAGGGACAGACTCAAAATTTCCCTATTTGATTATTAAGAACCAAAATTTTCTATTTGATTATTTGCAATGCATCAGGAACACAATCTTATACATTTTTAGGTTGTTGTATACATACAAACATTATATAGATTAGTAAATACATTCTGCCATTATGTACAAACTTTAAGTGTGAACACATTACTGCTCCATCACACATACAAACTTACCTGGAACACAAACATGTGCTTCCCTTCAGGGACGGGCCCCACATACACAGTGTCCAACGTCTGGTCATAGTTTTCACTCTCTGCACTCCCCACATAGATGATCTTCCACTCTAGGTCTGTAGTAAAGGAACACCATTAAATACTGCCTTCACTAATTTGACAATAAATTCACATAAACAGAAACAAAACATAATAAAAAAAATAAATAAATAAATAAACAATATCTACATGCTATGCAATTTTTCTCTTGATTGCTCCTTGGTAAATGTTGGTTTAATATTCTACATTCTAATCAAGTTAGTCAGCATCTCCAGCCGGAGCCTCACCCTGCCTGGCACATTTCCCAGTCACTCCGGCCTACCACCATGGTCACTCCGGCCGCTAATATATATACCTAACCTAACCTAACTTTGTTTTATATTAAATCAAGTAATTTTGTGTTTTGAGACCCGAACAACTCAAGGGCTATGGTGTGGTGAGTGGTGGTTATTTAACCTTTGAGCTTTGAGACAAACATACAAGTCATACAAGTTCATCAGAAACATCCCAGGTATTGAATCCTATATGGTCATACCACTATTTATCCCTGTGTTATTACAGGTTCATTATGTACTTATTGTACATAAATATATCCAGGATCAAACCCAGTGGTTATAATATTTTTATCGTATATTTTTTTACTTATTTGTATGAAATAAAATAGAAGCATACGTTTTCTAATATTTAGATTAACTTTAAAAATGTATACACTTCATGGGCTCGAATGTGCAGACACGTACACTCAGCTCTGGGAGGACGCCGTGACATGGGTTGAACATGAGAGAGGCTAGAGTGACTAGGGCCGCAGAAACTAATGGCTGGAATGACTTGTTTTGCCTGGCACTCCCTGAGAGGCCATTCCTAACACACACTTTACAGGCCTCACACTTCATCCATCCGTGAATATAACAGTGTAAAATATTTCAATCAGTAACAACACAAAACTCTCCAATGGGTGTGGTGAGCCTCCTAGGGTCAAGAAAAGGCACAAAAAGCCTTAAAATAAATTAACTACCCCAATTCAGTTCAAAGACCAGTTTGCAGGGTCAGGAAATTTCCTGAGTACTGAGATAGGAAATGGTGTAGAAATTATGTCACAAATGCATAATTTCTGAGATTTACCTTACATCCCTTTTCCTCATCAAGTACAGCAATTGTGTAACTTATGCTTGAGATAGTGACCGCCACAGGAATTTGAATAGGTTACGATAAATAAGGTCAATTTTCATCTCCCCAACCCAAAAACCCTATTTCCTGCCGAGTCCTGCAATTGCGATGGAAATGCTATTGAAGAAAAATCTCCTCAAATGATCTTAAAACAAACAAAATCTAACAAAGTTATGAATTACATGTAAATTCTAGAAATTTACCCTTATTTATAACGCAAAGGTTAATGATTAAGTTATTTGGGATTATACACATTATTATACTCGATTCACACCCCTTTCTGCATACCCAGTGCTCCCCTCCCTTCCTCAGCCAACTCCATATATATGCGTGATATGCACCGAAACTGGTGTCCTGCACATCATTAGTCAGAATCTAATTACAAGTACTTTTCTGCAGCAGTAACTATTTAAGGATGATCAGATCTGACCTGAAGATAAATGGTTTAGACAAAACCAAAAATATTTAATGAATCCCTATCTTAGCTGTACAAAACTACAACAGTGACACAGATTAACAGCTATGAATATTTGCAAGAAATGCCATTCCTAATGAAGACATGGTTAATGAATTATAGAAAATACTAAAATAAAATTGGATATTACTTCTAAAGTTAAATAAATACACAGCTGTATTAAATCAGGACTCCTTATATTTGTACAGTTCAATGTAGGCACGTACACAGGGTGCTACAGAGGCTTCAGCCCCCAATTAATGCCCAAGTGTCCTATTTTTACAAGTTTATTCATTATGTGTGCCCTATTCCCTAAGTGTTAGCCTCACTAAATGATACATGCAGGGCATGGCCTTGACTTAATGTACACATAATGATTAACTAATGCCGGTATTGAAATATTTTACCCTTGCTTTCAAGCAAATATACTGTTCAGTAAAATATAAGATGAATATGATGCTTGTAATTAAGGGATATACTTACACTTCAAAAAAATAGGAAATATTTTCTGAACCCTCACTGTGAAATATTTACAGAAAAATATGTAAATTCTTAACAGTGAAATACCACAAGCAAACATTAGTTAATAAAGTGCCAACACTTAACACAATATGATTATTGCAGCCGTTGTTTATACCTGACAACAGCATATACAATAGAGGTTTATTTAGAATCAAGGAAGGCTGACAAAATACAAAGATAAAGCCAACAAACTAGAATATATATGGTTTGTTTACGTACCCTCCTGCAAGTCTTCTACACATTCGAACGTAATTTCAAACTGGAAAGGATTAAAGAAGGGCGATGGATTGTCCAGGACCACCACGTTAACAATGTGAACCTTGGCCATGCTGCACCTGCAACCCAACTATTATTACACCTACAAAAACCGAGTATTGCAAGCACACTTGAGAGTGACGGTGCCTTGTGTGCAAGGAGGTGGGTGGCTGGGTGCACGGGGGAATATGGCGGGAAACGTCACCTGGACTAAGGCTTCCTTGATTGGTCCTCGCGCTGCCTCTTGGCCTTGAGGCCGCTCATTGGTTGATGTTGGCGGCAAATTTTGAATTGTGACACAGAAGGTCAACAGCCCCGCCCACCAGACTGCACCTGCACTAATGTACCCTCAAAGGGTTTAACAGCCCGCGCAATAGTGAATGACTCAAGGACAAATTGTAATAGCTGCCACCAGTTTTCAGATTAGTGGCTCTAGGTAGTGCTAGACAAACTTATGTATGATTAGAAACCTTTATTACCTTTTTTTTTTCACGTTCTGCAATTTTGCAATCAACGAAGGTCATGATTATAGTGATCATTATGGGGAATATTGGCTACAATATGTGCAATGAGGCGCTGGCCTTCCCCCTCTATGCTTAATACTGCCTACGTGAGTTTTTTCCCTCTTGTCTAAAGTGGCGTTTGTGGTTAGTGACAAGTACTTATAGTAGGTTACGATATAATGTATAATATTCCTCACAATCACATAAATTAGGTAGCTTTATCTAACATAGTTGTACACTACATCCAAGTTCCAACCAAGATGAATTAGTAATAGTAAGCCTGGTATAATTTACTGAATACTAATATGGTAAAAACAAATGTGTATAATCATAATCTGTGTTCAGTCCCATACTTCACTCGATCACTGAATTGTAACAAATTGAATAGCTTAATTGTTCTCAAAAGTGACGAAATTACTAGACTATCTGGGTACCTCTATTATGTAGGTTGAAACGCAGTGTATGTAAAATTCTCCATAGCCTGGAGGATCACCTGCTGGACTCATGATTGTCAGCCATTACCCTTCCTTCAAGAGCTCAGAGCTCATATAGACGGATCTATGGGTAAGGCTTGAGACCTCTCACACATCACACACCCCCATCCCCTTCCAAAGGATGAGGCTCTACCATTGTAGATGAATCAAAGACAATGGTAAGCACTTTATGCTAACACCTTAACACTAAATTTATAGTAATTACATGCAGAATTAATAGATGAGGTAATTTTAATCATACACTGTTAAACTGTAAAGAAAGAAAGAAAGACAGAAAGAAAGCTTGGTCACAAGTTTTATTGTATTTAAAATAGTTGGAACCTCTTTAAAATTCTGTACATAGAATATATACATATATATACTTTACAAAGACACATAAGTATGGAATAAATTAACTTTAGGCAGACAAAACTTTAATGCATGTAAACTGCATATGTTGTCTTCCTTGCACTGATATGGAAGCATAAAATCCACCTTACATTTATTCTAACCTGACTGGACATACTGTAGTATATACCTTGCCTAAATGTTCTAACTTGGCATTGCATAAAATCTCAAGCTGAGCCTGTCTACACATTTATTAACATAGGAATGATTTCAGAACATAAATGCAAAAAATATCTATTATTACTGACACAAGATTATAGAGAATCTTCTATTGAAGTATTCATAAATGTATCTCTACAGAATAGAGACTTCACTGGAAACTGGTTCCTACATTATAAAACTTTGCTATTTTAATGAACCAACCACGTCCTCGTGGCTTTTGAGTTGACACTACATACTTAAATCTACAACTGATCAGCATCCCCACAATATTGAACATATTGAACTTTTTTCTTATCAAAGTTCTATTTTAATCCAATTTAGGTAAAACAAAAATTAAAAACATAAAATTTCAATTACTTTCATAATGTCCATATAACATAAATGGTTTAGGTTGTTGTGTAGGGATCTACCTTTCCAAGGTCACTTTTAGCAGCACTGTTTCTGAACTGAAAGCAATAGAATTGTCCAGATCACTCTGGTACAACCATGCCCACCATAAACTGATAACAATTACCTACATGAAAATGGTAACTTGTTCACCGCAAGAAACTAAATGGATGAATGTGGTACATCAATTTATTATCTTCATGGCAGAAAATATATGAATGAGTTGAGAATACCCTTCTAATCATACGTTTCATAAATACTGGATATACATAATACCATAAAGGTATAAGACATGTATTCATCATTACATGCCTTTTGTCTTTTTCTTTAAGTGTGGGTAATGTACTAACACATTTCATCATTAAACAATGTGGCTACAAATGTTTGAGCTGCATAAATATACATGCAATGGATGGTTATACAATGCATAAAAAATACTTCACTTTTTGCTGCCAATAAAAATATGTTCCATTAAAAGGAACTTCAATAAAGTTAGGCACTATATGTGTACAACTACAAAAAATAATCAACCTTGTTCTCATTAACATACAATGGAAAGTTACCAGAAGATTGAACATAGGTCATCCTTATCCCAGTCTACAAGGGGAAAGGTTTTAGGAATGTATATGAGAACTATAAATGTATAAGTATCTTGAAAAGGTATATGGAAAGATTGTGATTGAACGAATAAAGGAGATCACAGAGAGTAGGATTTGCAAAGAGCAGGGATGCTTTATAAAAAAAACTTGGTGATGTGTGGATCAGATCTTTTCACTGAGGTTGGTAGTTGAAAAAATGCTAACAAAAGGGAAGAAAATTTATGCTGCATGTATGGATCTTGAGAAAGTGTATGACAAAATTAATTGGACAACAATGTGGGATATATTGAAGGTGTAAAGTTTAAGTGTAAGTTTGTTGAATGGGGTAAAAACTTTTTATAAGGATGCCAAGACAAGTATCAATGTAGATGAAGAAACGAGTGCATGCTTTGGAATACAAGAGGGTGTGAGACAGATGTATTATGTTCCCATGGCTGTTAAAGTTATATAAGGATGATGTAATAAGAGATGAGAGTAAAGATTGAAGTTGGAGTGGAAATGTATGTATGTACAGTACATGGTGATAAATAGGTGTTGATACAATCCTGATTGCAGAAGGTGGGTGGACAACAAAAGCTGGTAGATGTGTTTGATAGTGTGTGAAAAAAAATAGAAAGTGAAGATAAATGTAAACAAAAATAAGGTGATGGTGTTTTAGAGAAGTAAAAGTGAAGTGGTTCATTTTGATTGTACATCTAGAATAAAATCTAAATGTCCGAAAGAATGTAAAACTAGGCTGAACAGAGAAAGAATGGAGGAGGTACATGAATTTAAGTACGTATCTACATTTTATCTTGTGCAAAAGGGAAATATGGAAGGTGAGACAAAAGTTTGAGCTGTACAAGGGGAAAATGGTTAGATCTCTATAGCATATAATAAAAGATAGGACAGTTAACATAGAAGTAAATAAGGTACTGCATGATGGGATAATTGTACTGACAATCCCTTATGAAAGTGACACTTGGGTGTAGAATGAAAGTCAAAGGTTAAGGATACACGCAGGAGAAGGAAGTTACTTGAGGAAATACTGTTTTGGAAAGAGAATAGACGTTGAAAGTAATGTAAGTGTGTAGTATTGCAAATATATGCAAAGAATGGAATATGAAGTAATTGAAAGGGTCAAACATAGCACCCTCAAATGGTTTGGCCACATAGAAAGAATACCAAAGTATGTACATGAATAAGGCAGAGGAGGCGGGTACAAGAGGACAACATACAGTGAAATGGAAGAACAAAGTGTTAGAGCACAAGAAAAAGGGGAATGAAGATCTATTCTTTCATTATATGCTCTAGGAATCCAACTACTTTCTTCCCTTGTACAGCTATTTTTTTTCATACTGACCTTCCATGCTCGCACAAAATAGAACCAAGATACTTAAAATACATGTACCACCGATATTCTTTCTCTATTCAACCAAATTTCACATTCTTAAGGACAATCAACTCTTATCCTATATGGGCAATCAAAATCAACCACTTTGAATTTGATTTTGTTTGCATGTATATACACAAAGATAAATGCAATAAAACAAATGCATGAAATGGCAGTAAATTTCTATAATCGGTAAACTAATCATATGATAACTAATAATTGGTGAGTGATATGAAACTGAGATATCTAGTAAGGTCAGATCTTGTATATGGTGCTTGAGACCCTGTGACTACTTTGAATACTTGTGTAGCATCAAGGCAGCAGAAGTATGGAGTATTGACAATGGCACTGGTGTGTAATGGAGATCCACCTATTAATCAGTAACATGGAAAATAAAAATCGTGGATGAAAGGTGAAGGTGAACATTTGTATTAAGGAATGTCTTAAATACATAAGATAAAGTGACAGGGACGATAAGTTCAACAAAACAGATAAGAGAAGAAAACATGATGTATCCTGTGAGAAAGACGAGAAAGCCTTGGTGACCATGAAGGTAGCAAGATGGTATGGTATATCATTTTGAGAGAGCATGGAATAGAAGTAAAGAAACTGCCAAACTATATACTAGAATTGAACAAGTTTTAAATGATTGTATTTATCAAGCTCTTAGTAGTTATATAAACTTATGAAGATGCAACTTCAGAATGGCCTGGTTTCTCCTATTTTTCTAGCTTTACATTATTTTGAGTATTACATATACTGTGTCACTCTACACATATAGGCAGAATATGCCCCGGACAAGAACACTACCCCATCCTTTTACTGAAACATTACTACCTTGCTGAATAGTTGTTTGACAATACGTATATAAATTCTGATCTTGGGTAAAACACGATGAAAACATTGAAACGCGATGAAAATATTGAATGTACAGAAGAAAGGTAGAACACAGAACATAGTGAGCTACTGGCCCAGTTTTCTGCCTTCTACTGATGCCTGCCCTTCAACAAGTAGAATTTATTAAGTTCCATATGGTCAGAACTTTGTATACCCATCAGATTCATCTCCCATAGCTGATATTTACAATTTTTCTCAAATAATAACTTCCTGGCACGGCACACTGTATCAATGTTTTCCTGTGTGACGTCATCTGCTGCATGTGAGTAGTCCTATCAGGGTAGTGCGTTGGTATGCTACACCGGCTAAACAACCTTGGAATGTATTTGCTGTGAATGCTGGTGAAATAACCACTACCTTACTGTAACATAATGACCTTTTGTACCCTATTAGCTGACATACATTTCATTAAACTAACAGCAATGCTAGACAAAAAAGGTACTTGATTACACTATGTCTATGCATTTGGTTCATTATCATGGTATTCATTTACACAATTCATACCAGTTTGTACAACAAATCAGATGTCATAATTTTGCTGCCACAGTGAAACTCATTATAACTAAACAGGAAAGTTTTATATTATTTCAAATTTATATATAAAATAGCTTGACAGCAAAAAAACAAAAATTAAACAAATATGTAAAATTTTTAAAAAATAAATTAAAATAATGAAAATAAAAACAAATAAATATATGAAAACCTGCTCATAGAATTAGGGATAGCTGCAATGTGTAATAATATTTATATTATTCAAAAGTCTCTGACACTCCATTCCCTCTGGGAACATTTTCTGCATGCCATTGGGGAATATTCCCTCAATGAACATAGCAGAAGAGCTTCTAACTCTCCCTATCTATACACTCCCTTTTTGCTTGATCAAGTCATCCCTTTCTATCAGCACCCTTTTCATGCATGTACTCCTTTATCCTACAATGTGTAATACATATCATGGAATGTCAATACACAGTACCACTAGTAATCAATAGCACCATGAGTTAACCTTCTTTTAATCACATATTTTGTATATACTGTACAAGGTATACTCATATAGTGCTTGACTTAATTTTCATTTTCTGAGCACCCACTTTGCTTGATTTGCAATGTGTTCAATAGTTCAATAATCTTACTGAGTTTCCTAATGAAGATGATGATGATGATGATGAAGAAGGTCATTTGGTTTGTGGTTTGATGACACTAACTTAGGGGGCTACAAGTTGAAGAAATTTTGTATAGTATATATATAACTGTACCTTTATATTCTGATTAATAATGTGTAGGGCACCAGTTTGGTACATATTATGCATATAATACTATAAAAGACATGACTGATATATATCAGTGCTAACAGATATGCCAAGGAGTCTTATACACGTACAAATTGGAACTAAAATTCATGTGGTTTAGTCCATCAGGATGAAATAGTGTAAGGCAGAGCCTTTAATGTGCTCTAGTTTTATCCTTACTTTATATCTAACCTTTAGTATGGCAAAGCTGTGCTGCTTCCCTCAACACTACTTAATTCTTTAGACAAAATGCATGTTCTTTACAAAAGTAAATGTTTCTTTACATACATACTTACCATAATTATTAGAATAGAAAGGCATCCTCAAATGCTTCCTAAAACTATAAATGCATTCTTCAGGTGGCAAGATATAACTTATCCCTCAGTGAGACAGGTCTGAAGCCTCACTGCTGGGGCTCACACTATTCCGTGACTCAGTGGGACGTGGCACGCGCTTCTTGAGGAGGTGCTGCCCAAACTGGCAATGAAGAAAATATTTTGTTAAGACAAGTGGAATTATTTTCTAATTCAATCTATTCATCTATGACCTGGGCTGTGTTCAGTAGTGTGAGGGGTGTGGCTGTGCGAGCCATACTGAACAATGTGTCATCTCCCTCGTGCGGCGGTGATCAGCTGAGCACTACCAAAATGGCAGCTTATCTCCACCGAAGAATTTGCTGATGAACCTTTGATAGAGGCTGCATCAATTGTAGCCGCAGGAAATGCAGCTTTAAGAAGGTAAGAAGAGGAGAGAGAATCTTGCCTCTTTGTAT
>JAPQNM010000044.1:14394319-14436819 GCA_029783475.1 Metacarcinus magister
GTTGAACATACACCTGCTCATTGATATTCACACCAAATAGTGGTTACAACTTTCACACCATATTTTGCACTTTACATTGATATATCAAATGCAATTACTTATGGTTATATAATGATCACATTTCCTCAAGTAGTTACCCAGAAGCATAACCTTGAGGCTGTGTTGTGATTTATCCTGCCACGACCCAGTTCAACGGTTAAATTCGTTACAATTATTATATCAACATTGCCTCATATTTCTTTTCGAGGTTTTGTTATATTGGCATGGGGCACACAACACAGATAACAGATTTTGTAACAAAGTAGAGTAATGTGGCTTATTTCTTACTTAAATAAGGCGAGGCGTTCATGTTTCCCATTCCCGTCACTTGTTCATGTTCTTCTTCTTCTTCTTTGGTCTTGTTGATGTTGACCAACCCATTGGAGGATCACTATTACTTCCAGGTTACAATCTGGTCAACATTTTTTTTCCAATACTATTGCTTTTCACACGTCCCCCCCCCCACCACCCATGTATATATATATATATATATATATATATATATATATATATGAGACAGAGAGAGAAAGAGAGAAAGAGACACAAATACAGATTCAGATCTGGCTTATATCCCCAATAAAAATAGATAGCTAAAATGAATAAATAAATGCACCCAGCAAGAGAAAGTGATACTCCATCCCTGTTGAATCTTATCTTTACCAAGGATGAAATGGAAATATATGACTTGAAGTACAAAGCCGCAATTGGAAACAGTGATCACAGTGTTCTTACAAATGAGTTTAATGGTAGGTGGAAATCTACCGGCTACCCAACAGAACTTCAAAAGGTGTTTTTACAAAGGTGACTTTATGAAGGCCAACACAATGCTAAAAGCTATGAAGTGGGAGGAGGAGCTCAAGGATAGGTGTGTTGAAGACCAGTGGCGCTGCAACCTCTTGTACCATTACAACAAAGTAGTGGAAGTCTGTGTACTATAACAGAAGCCTCTCACACCTAGCACAAAACCCAAACCAAAATGGATGAATGAAAGAGTACTGAGCAAAATAAAGACAAAGGAAAAGGCATGGAGAAGAAGCACCCCTTATGAGCTTTGACTTTCTTGCCTCTTTATTATCACTTTAGTAAGCAATCACTATGATAAGCCCCTAATCCTGCCAAGTGTGTGTGTATGTGTGTGATGAAAGTTTGATGCAACTCAATTACCCGCTCGTACAGTTTATCACAAGGATTTGTATACATAATCCTTGGTGTATCATGTGCAATATTATATTGTACATGATACACCAAGGGTTATATAACAATCCTTGTGATAAACTGCCAATATACCGAAGTCGCGCCGTAACTGCACCAATCAAAAGTCAAAAGACGCAAATAGGTAGAATCAAGAGCGTCAGTACTGTACCATGAACAGTGGGTGTTGAATTACTACAAATATGACTAATAACATATGTACTGTATAAATCAGATACGTATCAAATCAGTTCATTTATCCCATTGAGTTTGAGCCGAGTAATCAAGGAGGTAGTGAGGTGGTGAGGTGACAGGTATCAGCGGGGGAATAAATGAGTCACGGTCACCAGGTCTCGCATCAGAGTCCATCAAAACCACAACAATGTTCAAGAAACCTGCACCCAAAGGTAAGACAAATATATCCTTATGAGTTACGCTATTAGTTATGTATGCTATTCAATCAGTAATATAGTTTAATGTAATTAGGTAATGTTTACATTGTTTATCTTACCTGGCTCTTACTTGGGTGGGCTCGAAGGAACCCTATAATGGGTAGTACATCAGCCCAGCAGAGGTGACAATGCTAGAATATGGTAATACAGCTGGAAAGTGTGCTGTAGGTGCAAAAAGGAATTTATTAGTTTATATTTATTACACTGGGACAGTCAATAAAATCTCTACTATTTTCCTAGTTGCAGCATTCAAAAATTATATCACCCGGGACATCATTGACATTTCTTAAAAAACTACTGAGAGCAACATATTCTGTAACATCAGTCAGGAGTGAGTTTCGAAGTTTGAACAAAATGCAAATTTGGTATCACAACTGCCATCAAGTTATGATAATGATAAGTGGTGTAATTTTTCAGTTCTCCAGGTGTAAATATTTTTTGACATTGCCATTGGAGGGATAAATATCACTGTCTGCTTTGAGAGAAAAGATGAATCGCCATTCTCTTCAGTACTGGAATAGTGTCGGAATAAGGTGTCTAATTAAAAAGGGATTAAATCTAACTTTTCCTAAGCTAACCTAACCAAACCTTTGAAAGCCCTTCCACACTTCCCACTGTCCCGCCATGACATAAATAATTTACTAATATTTATGACTGGTATTTCTCTCCAACCTAGTATGTTGCACCTGTCATTCTTAACACTAATTAAATTTGTAGTAATAAAAGGTGGTTAGGTTGGGTTGGGTTAGCACCAACTTTTTATTAAGTAATTATGTCATGAAAGTTATGTAAGATTTGGTGCACAGGGATTGTGGGAACTCGGAGTCTCATTTCAGGAATTTTAATTTTATTATTCATGGGGATATTGTTGCTCACGTGAATTTTGTTGGATTGTTTAATTATTGTTATTGCAAATTATTTTCAGATCAAATGAAGGCCAATGAAAGGCAGTTGCGCAAAGTTGGGCGAGATGTGGAGCGGGATCGAAAGGAGCTGGAGAGAGAAGAGAAAAAATTAGAAAATGATATAAAAAGATTAGCAAAATCTCCGGGCAACAAGGATGCAATTGCAGTCCTTGCCAAACAGCTTGTTAACATCAGAAAACAAAAGACAAGAACCTATGCTGCAAATAGTAGGGTTAGTAAACTCATAATGTAGTTATTAAACAGAAGTTAATGTAAATTGAAAGTTTATAAAACAGTTATGTTCTAGTGTTTTGATAAGATTAAATAAGAAAATATTTTTCACACCATAACCAGGATTACAACATCCTTACATACATACATCCTTGTGGAGAATAATATCCTGACTGAATGAATAAGTGATGTTAGTTATTATTGTATTGTTAGTTGTGATAACATTTCTTGAGTTCTGCAAAAAAAGGAGAATGTTTCTTAACATTTTGGGAGACATAATTATATTTAGTTGTTGGCCATTTTTAGGGGAGGAAAGGGTGGTGTATTCTGCTTTTTAGAGGCAGTTCTTTCTCCTTATTTTTGAATCATCATTGTATAACACTAGACCAGCAACATGCTCAACCTATTCACCTTTTTATAGTGATTGGAATTCACAAGTTTGGTGATAATTTTTATCTTTGATAAGGAAGATTCAGTCAATGTTTGGTGGTTTTTAACTCTTACCATTGTAGAAGTGCTTTTATTTGTTTTCTCTTACCATTTTGGTAAAAAAAAGGGTAAAAATTGGCAGGGTTGGTGAGTCCTAGTTCTTGTGTTTGTGTATTTACGTAGCAGTAGTAGTAGTTATTAATTTTTTATCTAACTTATGTTCTGAAAAAAATTTTGGTCTTGCATTGGGCGCTATTTGGTATTCTTACTAATTGTTAATTTATGTATAACTCGTGCTTATTAAGGTTAGATTACAAATTATGTTCCAGTCTTGTTTCATGATCATAACTTTTCAGATATCATCAGTGGCAGCTCAACAAAAGGGTATGCAAGCAAACGTCAAATTGGCTGGTGCTATGGGTACAGCCACAAAGACCATGGTTGACATGAACAAGATCATGAAACCAGAAGATGTTGCCAAAAACATGAGGGACTTTGAACAGGCCTCTGCAAAGTTGGATATGACTGATGAACTTAGTAAGTGCATATTAATTACAGTATTCAAAGGAATAAGATTCCATAATCACATTATATGTATCAGTTCAATGTTTTTATATTAACTTCATTTATATTTTCAGTGAATGATACCCTTGATGATATACTAAATGAGAGTGGAGATGAAGAAGAGAGTGACGCAATTGTGAACCAAGTGTTGGATGAAATTGGAATTGAAATCGGATCAAAGGTAAGAATATTGTATGACTATTCATGCACTTGGCTGATCTCATAACAAAATAAAGGATTCCATTGTTAATTTAAGATGAAAACGTTAGTGCACATTACTGGTAGTATCAGATGTCATTCAAATATCTTATTGCAATTTCAGGTGGCAGGAGCACCATCAGCAAGATCAGACACTCTAGGAGATGCAAATAAGTCCAGAGTTCTTTCAGAAGATGAACTAGAACAGTCCCTTGCAAAGCTGAGAGCAACATAAGTGTGCACCCAGTGTGCTGAAATTTTAATGAATGACATGGAAAAAGGAATTTTTCCGTGTCACCACATTTTACATTGTTAAGAAAGATGTGCAGAAGCTTTGTCTGTTGGCTGTGTTGTCAGTTTCAGCCTTAGTGGTGAAGGACTATTCACGGAAAAAGTTTTCTTGTAAATATGTGAAGTATTTTAAAGTGTACTTATGTCAAGATGAATGTACTAAGCCTTGCCTTTCTAATATTTCTGCAAAAAACTATGTAAAGTTAATTCCATCACCCTCTGGTTTACCTAGACTTCTTATTCACCATTTTCATTATTCCAATCCCATTTCACGCATTACACAGAAAACAAGGGCCAAAGAAAGGGAAAAATGTGGGTCACACAGCAAATCATGCACCATTCACTCATACAGTGTGTGTCTACTGGACTTTGAACAATTACAGGGTCCCTAACCTCCCCTTCATCCCTCCTGTATAGAAGCACATGGGAAAGCTTCACATAGGTGCTTAACAACATTACTAGTTTTTACTAAAAATATGGTGAACGTCGTTCACACATGAACTTGTTAAATACTGTGATGTAAGGAAACCAATTTATAAATAACTTATAAAATTTATATTTTGTTAATTGGACATTTGGAGCATAAATATTTTATGATATAACATTTATCTTTTGTTGATTTGATTTTTAATACATGGGCATTTTATGATACGTGCCTGTGTATTAATTGGATGTCATAAATGGCAATTAGAAAGTTAGGAAGGACAAAGGTGTTGGGCTGGGAATTCCCTTTCTGTCAACTTTTTACTTTGCAATAAAAAAAAAAAATCCTCTTTCTTGGGTTCTGCTTTCGATATACGAAGAATATTATCAGCAGTTAGAATTCACTTAAAAATGAAGGTTTCATTTGAAATATGAAAATTTTTCAGATTAATGGAATATTTTCCTATGAACAGATATTTGATAGTCACAATATGGACAGACATCCTCACATACACAGAACTGTGATTTCAATAGCAAAATTATTTGTTTTTGAAGAATTAAATTATTTATGTGAATACTAGCAAACATATTGCTTTCTATTCAAATGTATGTCTGCTTTGAGTTTGATATTGATCAAAGACTGTCATTGCTAGCTCTGAAAATTAAGAATTAGGTAAAAATGTCATGTATATATTAAAAACATTTCAGCTCACTGAATTTTCTTACAAGTCAGTGATATAGATTTGTGGTGGGTTGTCAAAATATACCATAGCTGGGCAGTTTTAGACTTTGATCTGAAAGCCTCATCTGCATAAGGGAAAAAACTGCTCTGTAAACTGTTGATGGCCACACGCCTTGGTAATGTGTTAATCTTTATGCTGTCTAACCTCAATATTCTCAGATTATAATGTAAAAAAAATAATCGTTTGATAAGTTAAAGTGTACGCATTGCAATAATTGTTAACAGTTTTAGGCTGCTTTGATTATGATTTCCCATGAAATATATTTTTTATATAAGAACTTGTGAAATAAAACACTCACATTATATTGCATTAACTTTCCTGTTACATAAATAATTAGGTTTTGAAAAAGTAAAAACTTAATAGTTATTGGTATTTTGGAATAAGTTGCTGCATTTTGTTTTACATACCTGTGTTTAAGTGTCACCAGGCATAGGTTGTTGAGTGGCTGTTTGTACATAAAATGATTAAATAATATCCCCGAGTTAGGTAGTTATAAACATTATTGCTTTACTAGGGTTAACGAGAGAGCGCTACTCCTCTCATCAAGAAGCTGCCGTGAGTCAGGATCGAACCACAAATCTATAGGCCACGAGCCAAGCACTGTATCATAAAGCCACTCTTCCCCCAAACACCCCATGTACAGGAAGATGTAACTTTAGTGTGGTTCGAACGAAAACGGAATGTTAAGCGGCGCAGGTGGCGATGGGAAAATAATATGTAGAAAAAATGTCAGAGTAGCAAATTGTATGCAGTAATCTTGGGCGTTGGTCGAGGCAAACAGTACGAACACTGAAGTGGCAGGCATAGTAGCAAGCAGTGATGCGTGGCGGACTGGCGGCATCGAGACACCAGTGTGTGGCGGTGTGTGGTGGCGAGCAGAAGTGCCAAGGGGTGAAGCCAAGTTTGTAAAGCAGCCAGTGATCACCAAGGTAGACTTAACAAAACAGGACAAATGTTTCACCCACGTGTTGCTATGAACCTACTTTGTAGTGACGAGGCTGTTGTTGTTCCTGAGGTTGCCAGGCCTAACCACCGAGCTACTGGTGTGCGGCGTTGTTGACTTGACGTTCACGAAAATAATGCAAATTTACTGTTTACATGAGAGTAGCCTATTTGCAGATGAAGGTTTGACAGTTTTTAAAGTGTTAATGAAATTCCTTAATGTTCATTGCTAATGAGACGTAGTTTTCACTAATTGACTCGAAAATATAGACTTTTAAGCCGAAAAAACTGCAACACGCCACGTGCTGCCATGATGTTAATGGACTACGAGTTAAAAAAGCATTCTGACTCAGAGCGCCACGCCACTAGACCTGCTGGAGAAGGCTAACTCAGTGGTGTGGGAAGTAAAATTGGCATCAACAGTGTGGAATGTCGCGCGTGTGGTTCGGGAATGTGTTTAATGAAAGAATGAACTATAGGTTGAGGTAAACAATGTCCCATGATAAATTGTTACATGGGTACGTGCAAGCGTTGAAGTGGACGCTTTTGGATCCATCTAACGCATTGAAGCAAAAAGTGGTGTCGCGTGGGTTTAGCAGGCAGTGTGCCCTGAAGTCAAATAAGTGAATCTTGCTATTGAGTTAATTAAATTTGCGAAGTTAATAGCATAGTAATGAAGCCTCTTTAGGTTCTACAACTGCTACCCTTCGCCTCACTCTCTGTAATCCTCAAATGCAACCTTGCTGTCAATCACAATCACAACCTTGTGGTGGGCTATGGTGTTCAAACTTGTAAGAATACTTGTTTTACTTACTATAAGTACATGCTTCCCTCGACACACACACACACACACACACACACCGCTTCAGTGGTTCAGTGGTTAACGACTCCGCCTAGTCATCCGGTAAGGCGTGTGTTCGAATCCTGCTCAGGTCGCTAAGGATTTTTCACTGAAAGAAAGCGGTTATTGTCCCCCTTGAACAAGGGAATGAATGTGTGTGATGAGTGAGATCCATTTAGCTCTGAACTCTTTCAGGAAGGCTAATGGCTGACGATCACTAGTCCAGTGCGCGATCCTCCACACCATGGTGAATTACACACACACGGCTCACGAATGTATAGGTAAATATATCCACGTGCGCACATACATTAGTTAGCTACTGCAGTCTAATGAAAGTATTAAGAAACTCCTCGATCGACTGATTTCCTTGACTACTTATTTACGCAAATTGATATGTTACCCATAAAACAAGTAATCAACACGAATTATCGGGGCTTTTGATACAAAAAAAATGTAAGTATGCATTTTAATTTTCTTTTTAACATCTGAATTCCTCATTTGTTTGATATAGCACTTGACAACAAATATATCGGTTAAAAGACGAGATACTACAAACCACCATATCACTATTATATAATCCAGGCTCCCCTAGAGACATGACAAACAAACATATATGTAAAATGCAAGGCGGAGGACTCAGTGGCCTCAGCGCGGCCATAAAAAAATAACTGCAACTTGTTACATAAACAAGTAGAAAGGGAAAAATTTGTATACGAAGGTGACGTAACTATTTATACTTTTACCTAGGACAAGTGTTTTGGCACGTTGATAGCCTCCCCCGTGGCATCTATCCTTGGGGCAGGCATCGCTGTCATCGTGGGGGGCCGAGGCGAGTTTTTTTCTTCTTCTTCAGAGAACCACAGTAGACTGAATAAGTAAACCACTCTCTCTCTCTCTCTCTCTCTCTCTCTCTCTCTCTCTCTCTCTCTCTCTCTCTCTCTCTCTCTCTCTCTCTCTCTCTCTCTCTCTCTCTCTCTCCCTCTCTCTCTGTCTGTCTGTCTGTCTGTCTCTCTCTCTCTCTCTCTCTCTCTCTCTCTCTCTCTCTCTCTCTCTCTCTCTCTCTCTCTCTCTCTCTCTCTCTCTCTCTCTCTCTCTGTCTGTCTGTCTGTCTCTCTCTCTCTCTCTCTCTCTCTCTCTCTCTCTCTCTCTCTCTCTCTCTCTCTCTCTCTCTCTCTCTCTCTCTCTCTCTCTCTCTCTCTCTCTCTCTCTCTCTCTCATATTCATACATTTTTCATATAGTATATATATATATATATATATATATATATATATATATATATATATATATATATATATAACACTCCGTACATAGAAGCGAAAGACACCTACGCCATATACGTGAAGGTGTAGTAGAGTGGGAGAGAGATCTGAAGAAATCCATACAACGACACTATTTGATTTGTTTAATGTATAACTATAAAGTAATCAGTCTTTGCATCCGCGCAGCTTCAAGGTGTGTAACTGTTAACGCTGTACATCATAAAACAACACGAAAGCATGCTGCAGCTAAAGTTAATTAGAATAATTATCCGCTGTTCTTCTTAAGCGGGGTACTGGTCTTCCTAGTGGTCGTGGACACGTGATGGAAATATCGCACCTTTGGACTCGTTGTCGCTTCCCTTTACCGTTGTATCAAGGCAGGAAACAATGGCAGGGATCGTGAGACTATATGTTTTCATGAACAGCTGTCTGCTATAGAGCATGAAAGGTAATAGAAGTTAAACAGTTGGTTGATATAGTGTCGGTTGCAGGTATCAGCTACTTTAAGATGTGAGTCTCGTGGATATACGGTGGACAAGATATGAGATAAATTATCTTGATAAGAAAAAACTGCTTCAGCGGTGTGAAGCAAGGGATTGAGCTGTAGTGACTAGTGAGTGTTGTCAGGGCAGACCAACAAGACTTGTATACTCGTGCTGGCAGAGCAGGTAAGGAACGTGGCTGTATGGCGAGTAGACACAACGTTCTTTTCAAGGAGTAAAGTTTTTAAGCATGTTCCCTGATTCGCCTCGCATGGTTTTTCTCTATGTACTATATAGATTCATATAATTTGTACATCATTCAATGACGTCTTTATTTTACTATCATCTGCCTAACTTTAACAAGTTCCCTGTCTCCTTAGTATTTTACCGTTATACAGTTCAAGGCTTCATTTCTATTTAATAAATTGTTCATCGAGAAAACATTACCTGAACACCATTATGTATAGTGTGTATGTGTATGTGTGTGTGTGTGTGTGTGTGTGTGTGTGTGTGTGTGTGTGTGTGTGTGCGCGTGTGCGCGCGCGCGCGCGTGTGTGTGTGTGTGTGTGTGTGTGTGTGTGTGTGTGTGTGTGTGTGTGTGACATGATTCGAGCACCATGTTGTTTACCAGGTTGGAGGGAACACCGTGAGGCATCATGCTGTACCTGGTGGTGGGCGTGGCGGCGGTCACCTGGCTGTTGCTGTGGTCCACCACGTCCCCGCCACGGCTGTTGGGTGTCTACAGTCGTCCTGGCTTCTGGTACTGGCTCAAGGTCGCCGTCTTTTACATCATAGTCAAAGTCCGCCGATTGGTTAGTGTTTCTTTTGTCTATCTTGTATATGGTTTTACCATTAACGGTTAAATTCTACATAGACTCATCAGAAAGTTTGTTAACTATTGAATTGCTATTATCAGTCTACTACAGTGTACTTATTGGTACTAATTGTAGCTTACATTATTTTTTTCTTATTCATCTCTAGTTTTCAATCCGTTACCTAGAATTAAACAAAGAATTTTGATAATTCAATTAATTTATGTTTATTTATCTATTTATTTATTGGGGGTTCAGTATTTTTGGCTGAAAAGCTTAATTAAAACTCTGTAACAAGTAAGTGATAACGTTTTCCCCTTACTAAAGATCGGACAGTCATGATCCTGATTCTTGTCCACCAAGATAGGTTCGAAGGTGAGGGTCGGGTTCCTTCTTGGATGGAGGCCCGCACTCATGATAACGAGTACCTCCAACTATACATTATAGTTATGAAACAACGAGCCACCGCAAACATTCAATTCATTCTGAACATTAGTACAATACTCCTGCTTAGTAACATTATAAACAATGATACAATACAGATTAAAGAAATTTACAACACATAAGTTGAGCTCAAACTAACAATAAGGGAAAAAATATGACTTGAAAAGCGTTCATGAAAAGTAAGTAAATTATAACGGCAGAAGAGCATCTTATAACAATCCCAATCGTGGGATGAGATTCACGAAGGAACTCAGCTGGTACTTACAACCTGGCAAGTCACTCATAATACTATTTTTGAAACATTAAAGGAGATGCTTCGTACTCCACCTGACTCACTCTTTCACACCTGCTGAGTTTATGTGATAATAGTTATGCAAATCTTCCTTTATTGCCTTCATGGCGAGTTTGTGTTGATTGTACCGCATGTGATGCTGCCAAATTGTGCAGGGGCATGCATAGGATATAAAAACATTATGGGCCCTCAACCATAGACCCAGGGATTACACACACACACACACACACACACACACACACACACACACACACACACACACACACACACACACACACACACACACACACACACACACACACACACACACACACACACACACACACACACACACACACGTATATTCCGTGAAAATCAGTCATGTATTAAGATTATATTCGTCATCGTATTTCGGTACAATAATCTGCGATGGTTGAATTTGTGTTGATAATATTTTCAACAAATCAGTATTCTAATGATGCGTCAAGTGCTGAGGGCTTCACAAGCGTTTCAAAGACTCGACGTTTCAGAAACACTTTTATATATAGTTCGAATCATTGTTGCCTCATTACCATCGCTGTGCATCGACTCCTCAAAAAGGAAGTCACACAGCTTTTATCTCCCTTGATCGAGGTGGACTGGTGGACAAGAAGTTGGTGCTGACATGACTAACTATGTGCAGCTTGGTGATCCTTCTCAGTGGCTGAGTGGTGTCTCGTATCTGGCAGAGTTACAAGAAGGGGGGGTCGGGATCCGAGGCGGGATATGGTGTAAAGTCTCACAGCAACCCCGAGCAGATGGAATGTGTGCAGCCGCTCTCCGACCACCCCAAGGTAACGCTATAAACTACTATAACTGACTGAGCAAAGAACAAAAAGATACTTAAACCACGAGTAATGTACTTCGTACTTCAGAAGACGACACAATTCAAAGTCTCTCTCTCTCTCTCTCTCTCTCTCTCTCTCTCTCTCTCTCTCTCTCTCTCTCTCTCTCTCTCTCTCTCTCTCTCTCTCTCTCTCTCTCTCTCTCTCTCTCTCTCTCTCTCTCTCTCTCTCTCTCTCTCTCTGATATATATATATATATATATATATATATATATATATATATATATATATATATATATCAGCAGCGCCATGACATGTAATCAATCTTTCTTTTCAGGCCATCGACGCTGTGTACTTCAACGGAGCCAATGAGAGCGGTCACTACCTCGTGGTCGCCACTGCTCGGCGACCAAATGGGGTGGTCAACGGTTTCTTCTATCTCAGGGTAACTCAATTTGCTATTACTAGTGTGTTGTGGGACCGAGTATAACTTTGATACATTAGTTTACAGACGCATTGTTGTTAGTTTTTGGAGCAATTGGTATCGGGGTAGAAGGTGAGGGGGAGGTAAATGTATTTTCTCTAGCTATAGGGGAACTATACTAGTAAAGTGTGTTCATTCAGACTTCTTGAATCACCTTCATTGTTTTGCCAGTTGTCAACACTAGTACTACCACCCCAGTGATCCTACAGCATCGGTACGTTCTTGTCCATAGGATATTCAGGTCCCAAACATCCCTCCTCTATTACTACTACTGAGGCCCCATAGAGGTGGTAATGTATTGTTATATTATTATAGATTAGTGAATCTGGCCAAGGGCTAAACAAGTATTTGATAAAGCCTGGTCAATTGCTAATCCCAAAAAGTATTTAGAAAAAGTCCAAAAGGGCGGCGTGGCGAGATGCTGTACAAACCGATTACCTGCAGGTGCCTGGCGTGGGGCTGCTCCAGCTGCCCAAGATGCCTGACACGATGCTGTTCGGGGAAGGGAAGGGTTTCGCCGCCGAGGGGCTGCGCATCACTCCAGTTAAGCCCATGGCTGTCTGGAAGATACAGTACGAAGGACCCATGAAGTACGTGTATGATGTATCTGTATTCTAAAATTGCTTGTCTTTAATTGTAAGGAAACTTATGAGTCACCTATTGAATATATAAAATATCTTGAATACATACCTTCCCGACCATCTTCCTATTTATTTTGTTAATTTCATTCTAACATATCTCCATACTATTGGAGGCTCCAAACATTTTTTTTTGGGGGGCTGGGTCCTTTACATTGACGCTATTCCAGTTTACACGTTAGTATAGGACTAACATCGCCCCGGCCTCGAAAGTGAGATACAAGAATACATGGTGTAGAAATCATCACACTAACAATTTTTGTGAAAAACATATTTATTTGGATGTATCTTACCGTTGCACCTCATATGTTTTGCAGGAGAATGGATAAAAAAAGATAATTGCCTGGGGACAGTAATTAAGGCCCTTAATTGCTTACATAAATACACTTTTTTTTTCTTACATTAAAAGGGTACTGGCCAAGGGACAACAAAAATACATTAAAAAAATCTCGCTTGTCGCCAGACCCTGTAAAGATTACAGTAGGAGAAATAGAAATAGCAGGTGGAGGTCCAGTTTAACATTAGAGGTGTCTTGATAATCCTCTTTTGAAAGAGTTCAAGTCATAGGCAGGAGGAAAAAGCAGACAAAGGAAGAGTTCCAGAGTTTATATGTCAGTTAGTCATTGGATTAGGTCGTTCCGGCATAGTACATATATTATTATGAAACTCACCAGCATGTTCATTCACGCTCTACATTAATGAACTGTGTCGGCAGGATGAAGGACCAACCCCTGTCTAGTCTGAAAGTGAAGCTGGACGTCAAGTTCACTAGCCAACAACCCTACTTTGACTTCGATACTGATATGAGCGCGAGTGCTCTGGCGCGGAGCATGGCTATGGAACCTTGGTCCCGCAAGTACTTTCAAGATCTCAGAGAGTGAGTATTAGTTTATTTTGTTCTATTGTGTTTAGTGATGAAAGTTATCGGGTGGCCCTTTAATGTCTTCACACGGCAATATTCTACAAGGTGGGACCTCCTGTACACATTGTGGCAGAGATGACGGGACACCTGTTAGGAATACAAATTATGAAGAAGTAGTTGTTACAATTCATTCAAAGTTATTGAATATGTAACACCTAAACTTTTATTCATAAGTGCTGGTGTATGTATGGAATGAGTTGTCTACTATAGCAGTAGGACCAAGCTGATCTTTGTGTCATGTTGGCAGCGCGCACCAGACCCACTATGAACAGATGGGCCGCCTAGAGGGCACGGTGGTGGTGGACGACCATCCCTATATACTCAGGCTGGACTCCTTGAGGGATCATAGTTATGGTGAGACGTTTGTTCCTTTTCAATGACACATAAGATAGATCTGCTAAGGTACGTAGGTATGTATCTTTAAATGTTGTTAGAATAGCATTCCAGAAAGTTGGATGATATTTTGATGTAAAGGCCTTGACATCCAGTTATCTAAACCATTACAGCAGCGATTTATTTGTCTTTTCTTGTTCTTTCAATAGTAATTTAACTCTTTTATAGTTATTCATATATTTTTTCCATTCCTTTCCTTCTGGACGAGGGAACACTTGAATGTATCGTAACTCCTTGTTGACTTGCTGCTGCTTCAGTGTTTCAGACCTTGGGGAATCGAACCATAATCCAGTAGTTATTTTATACTTTTCTACTAATATTTAAGACTTTATTATATTACATTTCACGTGTTATGAACGATATAATATTACCAAGCTCATGAGGAAGGTTTAGGGAAATTGAATGTGTCTTGCCATCAGGTCATAAACGTGATTGGAAGCTGATGCACCGGTATGGGTTGCACATGTTTAACACGGCTGATGGCCTGCAGGGCAATGTGGGTATCGTTTGCCAGCCTGCCACATGTACCCAGTGAGTAGTGACAGTCTTTGAAATTCCTGATTCTGTTATGGAATTATCTAGCAATTGTTGGAACCCAGCTTTTATTTGCCACTTTAGTATGACAGGAAACATGTTCTTGGTTTGGAGAAGCATAATTCATGACATACAGTAGAAAAAAAAAAAGTATCAGTCCAGGTTAACTTTAATGTTTGCCAATTATTGTATATAACTGAAGATAAATGGTAGATGAGGTAATTAAGCCACTCAATTTATTTAAGTAGTTTACTGCATATGATGATGTTATTCATCTTGGTAGCTTGGAAATGGGGTATATCTGTGAGGGTGGAAAGCTGACAGCAGTCAGTAGTGTCAACCTCCCTCTGTGGCAGCATGGTGAGAATGGACACCCACCTTCGGACTACGCTTTCTCATTTGTGGCGGGTAAGGAAGTTGTACAAGTTTACATCATTATCCACCTTAGTTAAGTTTCAGATGCTAGCGGTGTAACCTTGCTGTAATACATCTTCTTAATCATCATCATTAACTGAATTTCTACACCGAGTAGGATAGAAAATTGGGGTAGATCTTAAAACCCTGACAACACATTACATTTCATAATCCACTGAAAATTTTTATTCACTTCAATGGTTTTCAAGTTAGAGGACTAGACACAGGTCTTTATCAAGACATACAGACAGAAAGACAGACAGACAGACAAACAGATAGACAGCACATGATAGCATTGGCATTTGAATGATAAATTTTGAAGGTGTGAAAAAAATAACTACAGATATCTTTAAGTCTGCAGTGGTGATGCCAGTAATAAGGTTTTGCATGCACCATTCTTGCACATTTATATAGCATTGTTGCTAGTAAAAGTTAGGTGAGAAAAGTTTGTTTTAAGATTTGACCATAATAACTGTGTTTCTGAATAAATTGTTTATTCACAGGTGGGAAAGATTATGTTGTGGAGGTGTTTGTATTAGAGACACCAGAGTTCTACATTGGCTGGGAATGGGAAACTAGAGTGGTGGAGCGTATGGCCACTTTCAGGTAATGTATAAGCAGCACTTCAGATCAGCAGTGATTTTCATGCCAATTCTTTTTACTTAGATTATAACTCATAAGTTTCAGAACAATTAACCCGTAAATCTATTTTGAAATCAAATATCTGCCGTCCTATTATATAGGGAATCTTCCTCTCGCACCCACAACATTCATTCTGGATATAAGAACATAAGAATTGAGGAGACTGCAAGAAGCCAGTTGATGACCTACACGAGGCAGTTCCTTGTCTCCCACCCTTGGAATAATCTAATATTTATCCATCCCACCCGTCATCCCTATCACTACTCTGATCCAACCGTCTTTTAAAGCTACCTATTGACTCACCACTTACTACGTGTCTACCCAGCCTATTCCAATCGTTCACCACTCTGTTAGTGAACCAATATCTACCTATGTCTGTCCTGAATTTAAGTTTTTCTACCTTGTACCCATTTCTACGTGTCCTATCCCGACTACTAATTTCTAAAACCTGATCAATGTTTCCCTTATTAATTCCTTTTACCCATTTGAAAACCTCAATCATATCCCCTCTTGCACTCCTCCTCTCTAGGGAGTGGAGATTAGTAAGACGTTTTAATCTCTATCCTTGTAGGTCATATCCTAACACTTATTTTACTGTACCTAACACACAATAATTAACACTCTTGGATGTAAACAAATAATTACGGTGTCTTTTTCTCATTTTGTCATTGTTTTTTCCGTTTTTCTTTTTTTCTATGGCTTATTTAGGGTTTACTTTCGGTTTGAATAATTTTTATATATTCTATTCCATGGTTTATATTGGTTTAATTCCATTATTATTGCTTTATTCTAGTTTTTGATTTTATGATTGACCTTAGAAATAAAAATTTTTCATGAAATAAATACGAATCAAATATAACAAATGTTTATGTAGGAAACAGTTAGGTATTTCAGACGATTTTTTAAAGTATATATAATTGCTTTCCTGTGTATAATAATCATCTCAATTTTGGTTTTATATATACGTGATCCAGCAGTCAATGCATGGCTGCCACCTAGCGGTACCTGTTGAAACTTATTGATGTTCTTATATTAGGTTACTTACGCTTAATAAGTAATGTTTTCTTTATATCCAACCACTATTAATGGTGAAGAATGATGTGTTACTGCTCCTCCATCCCTAAAAATGACATGTAGAGGAACAGGGAAGGTTTAAAACGAAGAAATATTATCACCGGGTTAGAGGTCCTGTCTGGCTGCTAGCGGTACAGGCTCAAGTCTGCATACGTATTGTGTATTTATTTTTCCACCAATACAAGATTGGAAAGGTTCATGAGGGAATACCCAGTACTCATTTCTTTTAACAAAATTTAAGTAAAGAAAAAGCTGAATGTTGATACTTTATAAATGTTTTTTTAATATGATTCACATCAACAAACCTCACCTCTTCCCTCCTACATAAGTCCTCCACACTGGCGTTGATTCCATCATTCTACTGAGAATGAAGGAATAAACATCATATCTGGTATCCGTGGAAACTTTTTTGCAGAATACAAAAAATGTATTAGGCCTAGCATCCACTCACAAGGTTCATGGTAATTTTTTCTTTTACAGAATAATGTATGGATCTTGAAAATAAGATTAAAGTTTCTTTCAGGATAAATGGTTGCAAGGGATGGGGTGTTGCAGAATGGGATTACCGCCACCAAGGTGGTCGTCCTCGTGCATACAGTTTCAGAGACCCGGCTTGGACCGCTGACCTAGTGAAAGGTTAGACGTGTGTGGGATTGTATAGCTATGCATGTGTTGCTCATAAATACTGAAATGTAATTTACTAATGTACTGTATGCACTAAAATAGATTAAAATGCATGATTAAACAATAAAGAATTAAACTAACATATTTTTACTCGCTTCTTAACATTGTAACTGCTACAGTAGTATTGTATTTAGGGATTTGTTGTCTTATACAGTAACAATTTGTTGCTTCTACTGTGATGCTTAATAATGTAAGCCAATATTTTGATCTGGCCTTCTGTAATGCCGATCGTTTTGATAAATGTATCTAAAGGGTAATAATGATGGTGTGGCCGAGAATCAAACCTAATCTCCATGCGTCAAAGTGGTGTTTAGTCAGCCTTCATTATCCTGCCGCTATACTCTAAGTATTGATTGACATGGAGTAATAAGTAAAGTAGTAAAACACACCATTAATCTTTCAAATACATAATGAGAGAACAAAACCATATATAAAAAGGAGAAAGGAAGCAACATTTTACAATTTTATACCCTTTTTAATGTCAAATATATATAATATTTAAAATATTTTATGATTCAGCATATTAAAATTGCATTTACATAATATACATTTGTAGCACCCCATCACATAATGGAGGAAGAGCATGGAAGAGGTAACATTTACCATTGCATTCATTCAATCTTTGGATATGGTTAAAACCATATGAACAAAAATTTGAAATTTGTAAATAATATAGATTAATATGTACTTGATAGAAAAGTGTCATATCTCACTGAGGCTATTATATCACAACAAAACAACCTGCATGCCCAGGTTAACCCTTAAACAATGACCAGTGTTTCCGTAATCAAACTCTCCATAATCTGCTTAGACGCCTTTTCTGTGCCACTTTTGAAAGGTTGAGCAAATTTTGTTAGATCTGTCACTTGTGCTGCATAGCAGTCTTTCTGACCCTCATGGATTTACCATTACTTGTCAATGAGCCACTAATGAGGCTACACCAAGCACTTCCCGAGAATATACAGGAAAACAGGGTGAAGAAAGTGAAAATAGTGGAGCTTCCTCAGTTTTCATGAATCTGATTATGAAAGTGAGGATTATTCTAAATAAAATTATTATGATGATGAGGACTATGTTGTTAGCAGTAACAGTGAGGCTACCTCAAAGGTGCGCAGGGTGCAGTTTCATGCTGGGTGGTGACACAATTGCTATCTTTCACACCCTTTAATGTTACTATTACAAAGCATATTGTAATTTAGATTTTACCACTGTTTTTATATGAAAAACAAAGTTGGCAGCTATTTTCTTCAAGAACATTCTATGAAACAATAGCCATGGTTTAAGGGTTAATGAACATGTTATATTATAGGGAAAAACTTTCATCCATATATATATATATATATATATATATATATATATATATATATATATATATATATATATATATATACAGTAAAACCTCGATATAACGAACCAATTGGGGCAGGGGTCTGATGTTATATCCGATAATTCGTTATATCCGAAGTTCGGTAAAAATACCGAACGAGTTCGCTATATACGGGGTTTCGTTCGTTAAGACATGTTCATACAGAGTTGTTACAGGGGTACTGAATTTAAGTGTATTGGTGTATGTTACATTAGACAAAAATTAACAAACAATTAGTAGTAGGTACATAGTAGGTAGCAAGTGGCGAGAGCACAAGCGCGACCAATCCTTCACAGTGAGAGCTAACTGTGGACTGAGTGGCGTGTGCGTTGGCGCGTTCATGTTCAAACAAAGTGGAGAGTTTCGGCCGGCTCACCCCACGCCTCGGATATAACAAACTTTGGTTTGTTATATTTGACATGGTTCGGCCAGGAAATGACGTTCGTTATATCCAAAATTCGGTATAAGCGGGTTCGTTATATCGAGGTTTTACTGTATATATATATTAAAGCATACATTAAAAAATGTGTCGACACCTTCACTCACACTAACCTTTCATAGGAGATCTATCATTACATACTAGTAAGCACACCACAGAACTGGCTTCCCTCTGTATTAGTAACCAGGTGTAGAGTAAAGGTAGTGGATGCATGATGGCTTTTGTCTGTCATTTAGGTTGGTATGACATGGAATGGAGGAGGGGAGGGATGCTTTTAACCTTATTTCTTGTCATGGTATGAATATTACTTTGTGAAACACAGACTTAACGTGTCTCTTAAAGGAATTTCAGCCATATAGCATAGCTCAAAATTTCCTTCATTAATTGATTTGCTGATGATGTGAATCTTGACCCCACCTAATGCTAAATTGAAAAATAGGAATGATAACGATTGTCAATAATAAATTAACTAGTAATAAATAGTAGTCATAAATAAAACACATTTATGAGTTGAGAACTTACACAATACAAAAGAACGTTTAACACACACACACTCTAGAGGCACTACAAGACTGATATTGGAGCGCCTGGAAAGTGTTATCTGATCAATATAATCCAGAAAATATCAATGTAATGTCACTTACACCAACATTAAACTTGTACTTACTGGAAGAAAAATACACTCATTTAAACACTGATGGGTTGCTGCAACTCTAAGGAATGATATATTACTGATGATTAAGGTTTACACATCTAGTTAACGTGTGAATATATTTGAGGCCGACACCCTTGTGTATAAAATATGATTAAACTATGTTGTAGCATAAAATAAACTACATCATTTCCATAGGTGAAAGTGGAGGATATACACATATGAAAAATATATATCTTTACTATAAGGCACGTATTCCTATGATTTAGGAATAGGCTTTACTGGGGTTGCATTCCTTGGTACTGGCTGCCACCACCATAAGGCATTGTACTTCTTCACACTTTCAACCTCTTTGTTTGTGAATTTAAGAATGGTAGTAATGGCATTTAACATCAACTGGCGAGACTCGGCATCAGAACTCACCATGTACTGAAGAACTACATTCTTTAAATATTCTAAATTTTCTCCTTCTCTGGAAACATTTCTCCGGTGTCTGAAAAAATAAAAACAGGTTTGTTTGTGACTAAAAGGTGTGTTAGGTTAATTTTCTTGCATCAAAATTCTCTCTCCCTTTCCCCCCTCCTTCGTTTCTGTATGCACCAGCAAATACAGTAGTTCTTCAATCTCATATTTAGTTCTCATCCTTCACAACTGGCACAAATAACAATTCCCTCAAGTATCTCTATCTTTGCCTCCACAGATGGCAGTATTTATTTTTACTGATCTCCAAAGCTCTTAAAACCTCAACCTCTTCTTTCATCTTTTTCTCCATACACCTCATTGTAGTCAGTATCTACCCCTAAATAATGAAACTTTATCGCATGTTGCAGTGTTTCCCCATTCAATACTAACTCATAACTATATTTTTTGTCATTCAGTTCCCTTCTCACACACACTCACCTTTCAGCTTCTTCCTCTAATTCCTCAATTGCATCCTGCTGAGCCTGTTGTCTAACAATGGCTGCCATCTGCACTTCTCTCATGGTTGTCTCCAGTTGTCTTTTCTCTCGCCGTAGCTGAGAAACTTCTTGGTCTTTTCGAGCCAACTCTTCAAGGTGATGCAGGAGGGGACCTTCACCCCCACCACTTACCTGGGACAATAAAGCAGCTGTGGCCTCCAGGGATCCAAGTCCACTCTGAAGCAAATGAGATACAATTATACAGGTTGCTTGGAACCAGTGTGCAACAGTAAAATTAAGATGGAGGGCAAATTAGTGGTTCATTCATCATTATTTACTTCATACAATATTATGCATATGAAGTTAAACACGCTTACCTGAAATGTTTAATCTGAAAGCTATCAAATAAAAGTGTTTTTCATAGGAGAAAATATAGTGGAGGGACTTCCTATAGACCCATAACTCCGTCCCTTTTGGCTGTCTTTTACGATCCGCAGGGAATACGTTAGTAGTAATAATGGAAATAATAACTATTAATGATAATATTGATGCTAATATGAAAATAATAATAATAATAATAATAATAATAATAATAATAATAACAATAACAATAACAACAACAATAATAATCTATATACCAGGCTATTATCCCCCTAGACAAGGCGTGCACACACATACCTATGCATTCATACACTCCTCTCACTTAATGATAACAATAATAATTGAGTTCAGTTCCACAAAGCCATATACTTCGTCCATGCCTGTACATCTAGTTTGTCTGAAGTTAGTGAATCTCTCATTATATAATTTCCTTAATTTTGGAAATTGCTACAAAACTAATATTCATTTATGCTCTTTTATCATTGGCTAGTAATTCTTGAACAACTATAGAGTGAAAATGATAATCCAGTTAATGAATTTATTTTTCTCTCTCAGAAGTTGAAGAAGAGAAAATCACGGTGAAGTCAGATGATGATCCGGTGTGTGTGGTGCATTATCATGGACTTGTGGATGATAGAAGTTCTAGAATCATTCTTCTGAGTGACAGAAGCTACGGCAAACTAATTGAAAGTAAGAATATCAGAACATTGTTGGGAGGTGAATCCTATCATGATCAGTGTGAGACTATTCCAGCTCCTGGCTTTGATTCCAAAAAAGATGGCTACCACAGACCTTGTTACATGAAATTTATCAAAATTAAGATGGACGAAAAGAAAACTAAACATGATCAATCTCAAAATAATATAAAAAGTAAAGAAAATTACCCTGAAACTAAAAGCAAAACTAAAGTTGAAAATCACCTTGAAAACAAAATGAAAACTGAAGATGAAAATTACTCTGAAAGTAAAACTAAGGATGAAAATCTTGAAAACAAAAGAAACATTGAACATGATAATTACTCTGAAAGTGAAAGCAAAGCCAAACATGAAAACTGCACAGAAAATGAAAATACACCCAAAGATGAACAATATTCTGAGGATGAATGCCAAGTGAAAGGTAACTATTACTCTGATGATCAAAGCAAAACAAATAATGCAAGTTACTCTAATAATCAAAGCAAAGCAAAAGATGAAGATCACACCAATATTGATGAAGTGAAAGCTGAAAACGATACTGAAAATGTAAATGAAAATAATAAAACTGAAGCTGAAATTTACTCTGAAGATGAAAATGAAAATGATGGAAACTATTCTGAAAATAAAAATGATGAAAACTATTCTGAAAATGAAAATGATGAAAACTATTCTGAAAATGATAATGATGAATCCAAATCTAAAAATGATTCTGAAAACGATAGTGATGAAACTGAAGTTGATAACCATTCTGAGAATGAACAAGAAAATAATGATGATAAAACCAAAACTGAAAACCATTATAGAAATGAAGGTGAGAATGAAAATCCCTCTGAAAGTGTAAGTGACACTACCTTTGACAATTGCTTTGAAACTGAAAATAAAGATGAAAATCAAAACAAAGCTCATGATAGAAACAACTCTGAAAATCAAACCGAAACGAAAACTGGAAATGACTCTGCAGAAAAAAACAATTGTCACAACTGTAATGGCTTTAAGAAAAGACATAGTAGGACCTACAGGAGTGAGGATAATCAATGAGGTGCAGTGTGTATGTAATCATTTGAAAAAAAATGATGTGTGTTGAAGTACAGGAACTTGTCATTTTCATACTGTGTCCACTTTCTTCTTTACCAAGCTTAAGATGTCATTAAATACTTTGAAATTGAGGGGCCTAGGAGGAGACGAAAGCCAGTAGATGTATACATGCATGAAAGAGGTGCTGATAGAGGGGGAGGGCTTGAACAAGCAAGGAAAGAGTGTTTGGATAGGGATTCCCTTGGGGGACGTCAGAGACAATAGACCGATAGATAAGACACCACACTACAGAAACTTAGAGACGAAGTTCCAAAATTGTTGAGAGAAATTCAATACTGAGATACTTGAAAATCTTGATGACAATGTACCATGCAGACTTCAAGTCATCAAAAGGAAGGCCATTGTGATGAAATATAAAGAAAAGATGATGAAAATGTTTGTTCTTAAAAACCTGGAAATAAGAAAGGAGGAGTGATGTATATTGGTCATCTTTTTTTGTCAATGTACTGTGATTACCCAAGCAGACTTTCATATCACACATTTCAAATATGATTTTATATTTCAGGATTCTCTGTAACTTATACAGCAGAACAGTTATTTATTTGTATACTGGATTCTAAAGCTTATGATTATTTTACTGTTCTCAGCATCTAGAGTCCACATGCAGAAACTGTGATACTATAGTGGTAGTACTCACTATGCATTTAGTTACATACAATATATTATAATGCATTTTGTATGTGAATAAATCTGTGTGAACATACCTGTGGAGGTGCCTTATTTTTCTTATGCAACTCCTCAGTCAATCGCTGAATCTCCATATCTCGCTCACTTAGTGTGGCTAGAGAGCGTTGTTGTTGCAGTGACAGTTGCTGCTCCAAGGTAGCCACTGTTGCACGGTTGTCACACTCTAGTCGTCGCAACTGATTCTCATATGAAGTTTTCAAGGCTGCAGATTCCTGAAATCAGTACAACAAACCCTTTCAATATAATATGTATAACATGGATACTTAATTTGTATTCCCGATTCAATTTATGAAGTATTGTTAGCATTATGAGAGTTAGAAAAGATGCAATGAGAATGAACATTAATATCAAATTAATGGGCTCTCTCCTAGACTAATTGGTACTTCAAATTACATTTCTTGTTGCTGCTAGAGCTACTGAAGGGAGAGTAATTATGAAATGTCTGAATGCAGGGTTATAATCTTACCTTCCTCAAAGAGGCCACCTGCTGGGAATGAGAATCAGCTGCTAGCTGAGCTGCAGATGTAAGGCTGCGTACCTTCTGTCGGAAATCTTCAATTTGTTTTCCACACTCCCCTTTGCAGATAGTTTCCTTAGCGGCCCTGAAATGATCATATTCTTATAAAATATTGTAAGGATTAAATTTAAAGTTTTGGTTGGGGAACTTGGCAATTATACAATAGAAAAGATCATATAAAGTACGATCATCCCATATTTCTATGACTTTGTACCCTATTTAGGAAACAAAACTAAATAGAAGTTTATTTCACAAACTGAAAGGTATGATACTACATTTTTTGCATCACTAACATTCATTTTTACTTTGGTTTCACTTTTACTTTGACCCTACAGTTCTCTTTTTGCATTAAAATCTCATCCTCCTGTTACGAGGCCACCTGCTGGGAGTGAATCTAAGTATTTGAAGTAATATAACATTTAGTAAACTGATCCACTAGGCAGCTTGGATACTGATAACTTACTTTGACTGTTGCTTAGATGATATCTTGTAGTTTTCAAATTCTTCTTTCAGCTGATCATATTCTTGCTGGCACCGATCATGGATGTTTTCCCCTCCATTCAACAAACCTGTAAAGTTCATCATCAGTAGCCGTTTGAGGATAACAGATCTGTCATTAAGAAGGGTGTGAAGTCAAGTCAAAGTCGGAGTTAGAGTCAGGAGTTGCTACTTTTGGCTGGAGAATAAAAAAATAACAAGTATTGCTGTGTAGGATATATTCTTACTTTCCACGTCCACTGGGTGTTGGGAGTGAAGGTTGGCTGTGATGAGTTGGTCTCTTAGCTTAATGATGTGATGGCATAGTGTATTGATGTCGGCTTCACTGCTGTCTGTGTCGGGTTCCAGCCGTGATAAGAGAAAAGTGTTTTCTTGTGCCAGTTCTGATACTTTGTCCTGAAAATAATAACAATTACAGTATTTCAAGTTTGCTGAATACACAGAACGTCATCATTGTTTTAAGGGGGGAGGCTCTACACTTACATGGATCAGCCTTTGTCACCTGATACACAATCAAGCAACATAATTAGACAACTTGTCAGTTCATTCTCCAGTTAAACTTGTTTCATCCTATATCTCCTTCAATCTACCCACTTTCATGATTTTATGTTATAATTTCAGGCCTCTTCAGCTATCAGGTTTGAGTGCACCATTCTTTCTCTCCCTGTGTATGGTTACGGTCACATTCTTCAGCTGTTGAAGTGAAACTGTAGCTTTAATTTTAAATATGTATATTAGGAGTTACCATTCATACTCCAGCATCACAGGAAGGTTTCAGTAGCTAGATAATTATTCTGGAGCTATCTCTCAGCAACCTTACCATCCTCCATTATATTTATTGTTTCCTTCCACTTACAGCTGTATTGCATTGGAGGAGAATTCTGGATTAATGGTAGTGGGCCTCGGCTATTCCTGTGTCAGAATTATTCATCCTCCCAACAATTTAAATTAAGAATTTAGGGGTAACGAGCACATTTGGGGAGAAAATTGGACTTAGGGTATTCAAATTAATAATTTCAGTATGATCAAAGTTATCTGTAATGGTTAAACATAAAGGAGGAGGAAGGGTTTGCTGTCTGACGAAGAGAAGGTCGGGCAACATAACAGTTTATTCACCCTCATTCTGCGTCAAGACCTCAACAAGACAACGTCCCTTTCATCTTCCTCCCATTACCATCAAAATTAAAATCTCACTGCCAATACAGGTTCAAAACTTCACCGGTTGTTAACAAAATAAGTGGTTTCAAATCATTATAAGACTGAGATGCATTAATTTTATCTGAACCATAATTGTAATTCTCTCAAATTTTATTCATTGCAGTAATAGTTTCCATATCCTGTCTAAATCAAACTTCTGGGTTAACAATTGATAATGCTTTCTCGAGGCATTTCAAATACAACTGTGTTTAAAAAGAAAAACATTTCTCCATGACACTGTAAAGAGTACAAAATGTGAATCTACATGTTAAACAATTATTGGTTTTCACAACACATTGGTTCTTGAAATATGAAACATTTCTACTTCATCAATACATAATAATATGAACCATAATTTATACATTCTTACCTTTAATTTCTGTATGGCCAGAAGGTCTTCCTGCCTGGTTCGATCATAAGATGCAACTGAGAGTGAGAGGTCAGCTAGGCATGCCTCCAGTGTCACCACACGCTCTTCATGGGATTTTGCCAAATCCCTTGCTGATTCTTCTACTGCAGAAGTATGGGTTCTCTCCTATTTAATAGTAAATATAATGCTCTAATTAGAGAACTGAATTTGCATGTAAGCTGGATAATTCCTGTCAGTTATTATACACATATATGATTTATGCTAGGTTTTATAAACATCTGGAAAATTATGGAAAATTCCTGATGTTGTGTGGTTTACCTGCTGCATAGCCTGATTATGTTGAGTATGCAGCTCTTGCATCTGGCCTTGGATTTTTCGCAATAATGGAGGTTCCTGTGCCTGCTGTTGAGCTTTTTTCAGATGAAACTTTACCTGAAAATATTGAAACATCACATAAATACATTGTATTCTACTATCTACATAACATTACTCTATGAAAAAATAACAAATAGGGGAGATATTTTCAACTTCACTTGTGCATAGCACCAGGTAATACAGGACTACATTATTCTCAAAATTAAACACTACAACTTATTGACAGATGAGATTCAAACTAAGCTCATGAACAGTAATCTAAATTTCTCCATCAGCTCAATGTTCTGGCTAATAGTAAATAAAAAAGGTGATAATGTGATAATAACAATTCAATATAATTTCTTAAGTGCTACACAAAGCACAAATAAAGTTCTTCTACTTGATCTTTTAGTAAATGTGGTTTCCCTGCATATGGTGGATGACAGCAGAGGAAGTCATCACAAATCTTCAATGAATGCTCATTTAAACTGCCACTCTCTGCTCACATGATTGCATGTGTGTTGGCACATCACCAACATTGTCATCAGTTTGAAAAGAGGAACAAAAAATTATCCACTGTACTATGTTACCTGATCCAGTTCATTTTGGAGATCACTAATCCTCTTCTCATAGTGTTCAGGAGGATGTGTGTTCGCTGGAGTTGTGCAACGCTGCAACTGCTGCCGGGTGTCATCCAGGGTGGATTCAGTGCGTTCCTTTAGGCTCCGCTCCACGGAAAGTTTACTCTCAAGTTCCCTGTTCACAGAGCTACATTAGTGAAACATTATGCCTTCTGTATGTTTACATATAATGTATATATAACTTTATTTAATTTCTACAAGCAGACACCATAGATCTATGGCTTAAAACAGAGAGGAAAGAGTTAGGAGGAAGAAAAGTAGGATGACACAAGCTGTTCCTAAGTTACTAAAAATGGGGATAAGGGAATAAAAGCATTGATAAATCTTATAGCAGGACAGAATAATCATGAAAAGTTTTTTCTATTTTTGTACAACATAGATAAGGGCATGGGAAGATATGGAAATAACAAACTCATGAAAACTGTAGTATAGACAAGCAACACTGGTAGTACTATGTGACCTTTCCCTCCACCCTATGATTCAAACTACCTAAGTTAGCAAGGCATAATCCACAGAGAGATTGACAGGATCCTTGAACGTGATCAATATCTGGGAGTGGGGAATTGACAAATTTCAAACTATATGAAGGGTGATTTGTTAAAAGATCAGGTGTGGAAATGTCCATCTGATGAAAATAGGGTGGGAATGACCCTAACATCTATTATCAACTGCAATTATTTGTATTGTCTTAATATCTAACAATTCACCTTAACATGACGGCCGAATTTTGAGAGTCCTGGTCTCGTTCATGTTGAGAAATTATCAGTCTACTTCGGAAATCTTTTATCTTCTCTTCATAGGTTGTTTCACAGGACCTCCTGGCATTCTCAGCTTCTTCTAGACTCTGCTCCAGCTTTAAATAAAAGATGCATATGAAGTATATATATAACCACTCCCGCTTTACCCTTTTCTACAGCTTTTGTGCCAAATAAAATGTTTTTGAAGATATGCAAAGGGGTTTTCTTTAGTATACAAGGAAATACAGGTCTAGGAGTGTTATTAAAGGGGGGAAGCATATATTCACATTTATCATTGTATCTAAAGTTAACTACCACACTGAATTGAACACAGTATTCTGGTTGAACTGTCAATAAACTCCAAACTGGACAAGATGTGAATTTTTACTGGTGCAAATCAGTGGTATTTCTAGCTGTCAAGTGATTGAACCTAATAACACCACTGGCTAGGACTAAGCACTACCTTTATGGAATCTGCATGTACTCCAAAGCATTCTCTTTGTACTTTCGTATGGTAATGATGGTGGTGGTGGCAGTTAAGAACACTCATGAAAATACCTTCTCTTTCTCAGCCAGGAGTCTTTTCTTGTCATTTTGAAAGGATGTCTCAACTCGCTTTTTCTCAGAAGACAGCGTGTTCAGAGCAGAGGTTAAGGCAGCTACTTTCTTCTTCAAGTCCTCAGAATCTGCTGATGTATTTTCCTCTGTGCTGCTGTCCTGAAAAAAAAACCGAACAATACAAAGTTTATAGAGAGGGCAGTGATAGAGAAACAAGCCATTAAAATCTCATGTAGAATAATGCATAAGTGTATTATGTGTCCAAGTAAAAAGGGTAATTGGATTATGGAGACAGTGTTATGCAGTGCTACTTTGGCTTGTTATCTTGTAATGAATCTACTTTGGTATGCGATCTAGAGGTGAGGTTACGTTAGGATAGCCTAACCTAATTATTTCAATTGCATTTTCTTTATGTTATATATGTTATAATATGTTTTACTATGTAGATATCATTCCAAAATAAAATTTGTACAGTGTAGATACTTTTTCCTTGTAGATAACAAGCCAAAGTAGCACCAAGTGAGTGTTTGTGAAGGAAGTGTGAGTGAAATTGAAGGCCCTACGGGGAGAGGAAGGCCAGTTGTAAGATGGAAGGAAAGGAGGATACTATTCTATACATTTTTGACATAAACCTCATACTTTTCGAGTTATTCAAAATAACATGATTTCTGGCAAGAAGTCAAATAGGTGGAAAACGTTAGTTATTTTGTGGACTGTAAATTCCACCAGAATTGAGGTCGAAAAAGGTTTTCCCATTTTACTACGTAAATATTAGTCCTACAGGAAAATTGTATAGAAGTAACGTTATGGAGTTTGACTTTGTCTATCTCATATAATCATCATCTTTCCAATAACTCAAATACCTATGAAGAAAATAAAAATTTTGTGAAAGAATTTAATGCATAATACTTTACACTCCTACATCTATAATTACATCCCAATTCAGTTTCTTTATAGCTCAATAGAACGAAACTCTCCTGCTCTTTATTTTTATATTCTATATATTTTTTACGTAAACCCCATACATTTCGAGTTACTTCAAAATGTGATTTATCTAAAAAATTATAAGAGTGTACCCTACGAAATTTCATGCAAATTTCTACACCTCCGAATCTCATGAAAATTGATACAATGAGGTTTTCGGTTATGCTGAACACGAATCTGGCCTTATTTTCCTGATTACTATAATATCAAACTGTATTTCACCCTTGCTTGCCTAATAACATTAATGAAATAACCATCATTTAACTTTACTGGCTGATGCTATAATTACATCCCAATTCAATTTCATTATAGCTCAACATAGCGAACGTCTATTTTGGTATGCGATCTAGAGGTTAGGTTAGATTAGCCTAACCTATCCTAACTATTTCAGTTTCATTTTCTTTATGTTATATATATGTTATACTATGTAGATATCATTCCAAAATAAAATTTGTATGGTGTAGATACTTTTTCCTTGTAGATAACAAGCCAAAGTAACACCGTGTTATGCTATCCAACCTATCATAAGACCACCAAACATGAACACATCATGCATTATGAAGCGTCACTCGAGTGTGTGTTGATGCTGTTGACACATATCATCGTATGGCATTCAATACTCAAGTGATGAATCTCCATCCTCTAACTGATGTTTTCCTATTTTCATATGAACTTCTTATCTTGCTCAACATATGATTTAGAGCAATTAGGATGATGCTTTTGATTTTAATATTCAAAGTTCCACTCTGACCTGATATCAGTCTTTTTTTTGGGGAGAATACTGTAATTCTGATTTTGAAACACCAAAACACAACTCTACTAAGACTGTACCTTTGATTCAGTGTCTGGAGAGGCTTCTCCATGTCCCTCACCCTCAGAAGGCTGCCCTTCTGGTGACTCCTCACTTACATCACTGCTTGGTTTGGTACTTGGAGTTTCTGCTAAAGCAGATAGGCTAGCTTCAAGGGCTTCTTTCTCCTTCAGGAGCCCTTTATAGGCTCGCACAACATCTGGGGATTGATGAAACCTTGTACTGTCATCATAACAAGATCATAAAACATACCTAACTTTCAACAGAGAAACTGCTTCTGAAACTTAACCACAGCAGCATGGTGGGAACTGCAAGAATACTACCACTGTATTCCCTACAAATCGTAAAAGAAGACAAAAAGGGACAGATCAAGGAGTCTGGGAAGCTCCTCTTCTGTATTTTCTCCTATAAAAAGACATGGTGCAGAAGGGAAGGAAGAGTTTATATATGAATGGACCTTTGCTACCAGAGACAAGAAATGGTCTGCACCACACCATGACAGGTGATAAAAAGTTAAATTATGCATGTAATTGCATTAATGAATTTGCCAGAGAAAGTAAATACTCAATTCATACTGTGTAACTGATAAGTTACACTATAAATGAATGCATAAAAAGACAAACCTTTTAATTTTGCTTCATATCTTGCTATTTGATCCTTTTGCTTTTCCACTGTTGCCAGTAAGTCCCTCTTGCTGGCCATGGTGTAGAATATCAAGCATCAGCTTGGCTGTTAATAATCCTGGAAATTAATAAATATTATTCAAAGTGTGATGAAATTCAAAAGTGCCCACCCCAACTCCCATTTTAAATGGGCAGTGCTTACAGTTACGGCAGCCGTACCTGTAAGTGCTCGCTTATAGATACGGCACGTGCCTAACTTTTGGGTGATAAAATATAAAAAGCTTATATAACCGAACAGAACCGAACTGAACCAAACCGTACCTAACCTAATGTATAATTACATTACATGATGGTCGTGCTAATAGTTAACAGAAAAAATTCATACTCGACGGTCGTGCGAATAACCAATGAAAAAGTAAGTATACATGATGGTCGTGTGAATAACCAATGAAAAAGTAAGTATACATGATGGTCGTGTGAATAACCAATGAAAAAGTAAGTATACATGACGGTCTTGTGAATAGCTGCTGAGAACTTATGTGCACGACGGTCATGCATATAGACACTACATAAGAACATAAGAACATACGAAATGAGGAGACTGCAAGAGGCCAGTTGATGACCTACACGAGGCAGTTCCTTGCCCCCACCCTTGGAATAATCCAATATTTAGCCATCCCACCTGTCATCCCTATCCCTACTCTACCTATTGACTCACCACTTACTACGTGTCTACCCAGCCTATTCCAATCATTCACCACTCTGTTAGTGAACCAATATCTACCTAGGTCTGTCCTGAAACTAAATTTTTCTACCTTGTACCCATTTCCACGTGTCCTATCCTGACTACTAATTTCTAAAACCTGATCAATGTTTCCCTTATTAATTCATTTTACCCATTTGAAAACCTCAATCATATCTCCTCTTGCCCTCCTTCTCTCTAGGGAGTGGAGATTAGTCAGACGTTTTAATCTATCTTTGAAGGGTAGATTTCTCAGCCCCTGAATCATCTTGGTCATTATTCTCTGAACTGCCTCCAAGGAGCCTATATCCTTCCTATAATAAGGGGACTAAAATTGACGGCCACCTAGCGGTACCTGTTGAAACTTGTTGATGTTCTTATATTAGGTTACTTACGCTTAATAGGTAATGTTTTCTTTATATCCCTCCACTATTAATGGTGAAGAATGATGTGTTACTGCTCCTCCATCCCTCAAAATGACATGTAGAGGAACAGGGAAGGTTTAAAACGAAGAAATATTATCACCAGGTCAGATATCCTGTCTAGCTGCTAGCGGTCACAAGAAGTTAGTTACTACCTTATTACACCTTCCCTGGGTCCTGCTAACCCCTGCTGCCCTTCCATACAGGTACTACACGGTCACACTCACCTTTCCTGCCACACCCCTGCCACGTAAAGCTAAACATAACACTTTAAACACCATTATTATTATGGTGTTAAATACGGGTGACTGTCACGGCGGTAAGAAAGGATGTCTACTACTTAGACACACACACACACAGAGAGCTCATGTAGTGTCACTTCCTGTCAATCACATTTTTTATTCTATATATAATAGTAGGGCACCAGTTCTGGTGCATATCACGCATATGTGTGTGTGCAGGTGTTTCACACATCACACACACCCACTCAAGGCCTGACTGACGAGCCTTGGCTTTCCCCACTCACCACCACACACACACGCACTGTAGTAACCGTAACAAAGGAATTATCGCTCCAGCAAGTTCTTGAATGCAAGTAACGAAGTACAAATACCGTATAAAGATAATATCAATGCGTGGAGAAGTGTCAGATCGCTTGGTGACAGCAAGATCTGGATCTTGGGTGACAGTACCTTCTTCTTCTTGTGACCTCTGTCGTCAGCACCTCTAGTCAGCTGTTGTTTGCGCCATTTAGCGCTGCGATCATGATCTTGATTTCACAGGTTTTCCACGGGTACTCCATCCCATGTCACCTCACAAGGCTACTACAGCTGCATATCTTGGTGCATTCAGTGCCATTCTTGCTACTCTGTTCTGCCCCACTTCTAAATTGTCTATCTCCTTTTCACTCCATGCTGTCACATCCATACCATGCATAATACTTGACACGGCCACACTCTTCCACACTTCTCTCAGCACACCATTCTTGCAAGCCCTCATACGTGCAACACTTCCTAGTCGTCCCACCCACTAGTTTAACTAGCTGATCTTTTAATTTTTCATTCTTTCACATTCATGCGGACTCATGCACATCCCTAGCTATTTGTATTCACGCGTATGTTCTAATTCATTCTCTTTTAATCTCCACACACTATCTCTTTCATTCTCCGACTTACTTACTATCATTTATTTACTTTTCTTACTGCTAATTTTAACTCCGAAATCCCTCCCATATCCACTTTTAACATCTAGTAAACTTTGAAGCTCTTCACTCATCCCACTCATAATTAGCCTACCACATCCTCAGCATACAACAGCAAGCATATCTTATCACCATCACCTTTCACTTACACACTTACACCATCTGTAGTTTCTTGCATTCACATTCATACACTGTGCCCTAGCTCGGAAAAGCTTCCATCATACCTTTTTCTCTCTGAACCATTTCAGCATCTTATTTGATTCCAAATCAGTCTTCCACTTATTCAGTCCCATATGTTTCACTAATTGTCATTTTCACTTTTCCAGTTTCTCACATGCCACTCTACTCTTTTCTACTTCTATATGTTGTATTCATCAACTTAGTAAGCTGTACTTTGCTTTAAAAAAAAACCCCAGCTACTACGTATACAGTTATTGTTTATTTTTGTAAAATAACAAGAGGCAAATAAGTAATTTCGCAAGAATGTTTGGGTAAGCTAAATTGCAATATTGGTTTGACAGCTGAGAGCATCGAAGTGCTACTTTATTTGAATTTTTTCTTTCTTCTCTGGCGTCATCCAAAACTTAATATTTCGGTTGATGCTGATAACGTAAAGCTGCTGCATGTGTTGCCACTAAAGACTGTCATCATCCCGCACAGACAACTCTTCTAACATGTCAAACACAGGAACCTCCGTTTAGAGGAGATACAGGAACATTCCAAGGGCAAGACACACATTGCTTAGATATTTGGAGGGAATATCAGTAAAAAGCTGAATATTTGATGCAATAGGAGCGAAAACTAATGCATGGAGAAAGCCTTCCTGCCTTGCCGCCCTCCAGTCAACAGCTTGATCATCTTAACACGCTGTTTCATAAGAGGAAAAGCGTGTAGAAGATCTGTCAACCTGCGCTGTTCAAAATGTTTGGCAAAGTAATCAATTGTTATTTGGCACATGATAACACAGAGAAAAACAAAACAAAACATAAAAGCAAGATGCCTACATCACGGTGCTGTAAGCCATTTCCTGACATCATGGTGTTGTGAACCCTCCATGACATCACAACATGCCAGGCGTCACATTGCTTTCCACGCCACCCTGACTGCTGGTGGCTGCAAGTTGGACAGGAAAGGGAGCTATGGATGTCCAGAGTGGCGGCCGGTACTGAGTGTGGGTTCGGATGGTCACTTGTCAGGTGTGGTGGTACGTGCCTTGCGCTGGGGACGCGGCAGCAGCCCCAGATCCCCAGCACGGTACTGGACTTGCCCGCTGCCTTCGCGACGACCTTCCTTCTGGACGTCCTCCTCACGTCCACCACCGCCTTGACCCACTGTGGGTGGAGACGGACGTGCAGGCTCTGTTGAGGCGTACAGCTGGGCTTGCTCTGCTGAGGTAAGCAGTGTAACCAACTGCTGGAGTATGGCCCCTGTGGCATCTACTTCCTTCGTCGTTTCGCCCTGGCGGAAAAAAGGGAATTATTACACACCCTATGGCATTGTACAAAACTCATCTACATCACGTATCAGGTGAAACAATGTCCTACTTAAATACCCGTTGTTCAAGTACTCCATCACAGGTCACAAATTAAAACGAGAACAACACATAGTTGAATGAGCACACTTAAGTAACCAGTGTTTTCCTCACAGAAATTTAAGAATTTTGAACCACGCACGCTTCTCTTGTTAGATAGAGGGCGTGAGACTGTGTGTGGACGACCAAACTACCCTAACGTATTTTTAACCTTGAAGAAGGCGACAAACATGTGTTGATCAGTTTAGTAGTAAGAAAGCGCCTCTAAAGAGTAAAAATAAACAGGCCATGACAGGGCGAGACATAGGTGTCTGGTACACACCTGGAAGGCGGCTTGGTGCAGCAGCGATAAGGCGGCGGTGATGGCATCTTGCAGAGTAGAACGACCTGCTTCCTGCTGACGGAGGTGGCAGGCCGTTAGCTCCAGTGCCACATCCTTCTCGACCATACGCTGTCGCAGGTCACAGGCCGTCTGGGTGGCACTGTCCACTTCACTCTGAACAGCCTGCAATACAAAAAGCGACATTTAATGATCATATTTCTGTGTAGTGGTGTAATGGTTAGTGTGATTTAATGACGAATCCCCAGACCTCAGTTCGAGTCCGAGCCTGGCCAGTCTGTGTACAGCCTGCATGTATTACCTTTCAGGATGGTCGATGAATTAGAGACTTGGAGGAATGTAAGGAACGTAACTCACAATCAGCTCTGTAGACTGGAGTAAGGAGTTTTTACTCACCACGCTGTCTTGCTAGATTAATACAACGGATCTCTCGACATACTAGGCAAACGTGTCTGAACTTTATCAGCTTTGTAATAGTAAAAACTCTTGAAGTTAATTAACTTCTTTACATTTCAAGATTTTCCTCGAGTCTTGTAAGATCAATAAACAGATGCTCACCGGGTGGGGAGGCGTATGTATGTATGCACTTACCTGCAAGTCGCGCCGGAGCTGAGTGTTGTCTCGGGCGAGGCGGTGATAGTCCCGCCATACGCGGGCCTGCTCCTCGGCCTTCTCGGTGACCGCCTGCAGCAGTCTGGCGCGACGCTCACCCCGCGCCGTCACCTGCCTCACCGTGTCCTGCAGCAGACCCTCCCGCACCTGCCACAAGTACACCAATGTAATAATGCTAAGTAACACATCCATAATATCTTAAGGTATAAGATTAACATGCGAGCTATGAGGCAAAACAATTATTCGTGATCTGTCGGGCGAGCTTCCATGAGGATGGGAGTGGGGGAGGGAGGAGTTTACAATGTTAATACAGTAAGTCAAAGTTCACGAAAAAGTTCCAGAAATGCAATAGTATGAATAAAACATGTATATTGAGCTTGCGCTACATAATATCTTTAGTTTTATCCACAAAGCGAAAGGCTTCTTGTAATCACCAAAACTTTTATGTAACATGTGAAATTGGTTCTTTGGTAAGACAGCACCTCCAGACAAAGACTAGCGGAGCATCTCTAGCCTCGGATGCCGAAGTCACAAGTCACCTGTGAGTCGGAGAGAGCATCCCTGAAGCTGGTGTTATCCGACCTGAGGGAGGTGATGCGGGAGCGGAACACCTCTAGTTGGCGGGTGAGGGCCTCGTTCTCCTGCAGGGCGCGGCGGGTGGTGGAATGCATCTCTGTTTGCGCGGCGCGGCGGAGGTCCTCGGTGATCCTAGTGATTCTGGCCTCCAACTCAGCACGCTGGGCCGCTGCCTCCACCAGCGACGCCCTCTCCAGGTAACTAACCTGAGGGTGGCACAGTCATCAGCGGACCTTACTGAACGGGAGCCTTTGTGTGTGTGTGTGTGTGTGTGTGTGTGTGTGTGTGTGTGTGTGTGTGTGTATGTGTGTGTGTGTGTGTGTGTGTGTGTGTGTGTGTGTGTGTGTGTGTGTGTGTGTGTGTGCGTGTGTGTGTGTGTGTGTGGCAAACGTTATCCACGATGACAAGGATCGTTGGATCTCTGAGCCCCACCGACGACCCAAGAGTGCTCGGGCGACTAATTAAAACCTCATATCTCTAATAGGCTTACCTTCGCAACCTCAGACAACCTGGAGAATAAAGCCCCACTTTCAAAATGAGTATTTCTGACCGCACCACGATTAAAGTCCACTTCCTGATGCCTTACTTCCTACCCTGCCTGCCGCTTGGTCACTGCCCTTTACCGTCCTACTGCACCAGGTGTGGGGGAGGCTGCCTCTTAAATGACTTTCCTGACACACAAAATAATTTCTAATTCCAATACGAAGCAGCCATCTTTCCAATCCCAGTGGACGAAAAAAAAGAAGTATAGAGCTTCTACTACAAGTGGCTCAGGAGGGAGGCGACATTCCTGTAAGCCAGAAATAGGAGACTTAAGATGTTAGCTTCCTTTGAGTTATCAAGACCAGCCTGTCATTCAGTGTGAGTCTCGCTATACACAATCTTTCAGCACACGTCATTACCTTTACCTAAGCTTAACGTGCACCGCCCCTTGAGGAATGACGGTTAACGTTGCTTCGTCAAACACAATGCATGACAAAGCCGTGCCTGTACTACACGTTACTGTTTTGCTACGAATCTCTGGGTCTGCGTTCGAAGCTTCACCCACCTTTTCCTTGTGCTGCTCCCGGCTGGTGGCCAGCTCCTCCTCCAGGCCTGAGAGTTTCCCTTCTAACTCTTCCTTGTGCTGCCGGAACTCCTCCAAACTCTCCAGCTTACGGGTCAACGCAATGATCTTGTCGTTGAGGTCAAGGCGGGTGTTTTCAGCGTCTTTGGCGAGGGTGGTGAGTCGGTTCTGGGCAGGGGAGAGTGGGAGGTGAGAAGACAGCTAAACAGATAATCAGGGAGGTACATAGGTAGGTAATTAGCCTGACAGGTAAGCATATAGACAGGTAAACACACAGTTAGGTAGGCAGAAAGACAAATAGATCGACAGGTAGACAGACAGGTAAATATAAAGGTGAACAGGTAAGAGCTATGACAAATACATACAAATAAAGAGACAGGTAATTGTATATAATCCTCACCTCGTACTGCTGCTGTTCTGCCGCCTTCGCCTTCACCAGCCCAGCCAGGCGACTCCGCAGCTCTTCCACCTCGTCACTCGTCGAGGACAGCCTGCGAGGGGCCAGGTAGCGGGCGTCAGCGGAACTTATTGCCGCTGCGCCACGTCTCGGCTACATGATATACGCATCTCAAGTATTCGTCACTTGAAGCGAAGGATTAACACAAGAAGGATACCAGGGAAAAAATGAAAGGAGATAAAGGAGGAAAGCAGGCAAAAAGAAAACAAAAAGAGGAAAGAAAGAGACATTCCCAACCTGGCCTTGAGGAAGTTGATAACATCGGTTTTGTCTCGCATCAAGAGGTCATACTGGCTTCTGGCGTGGCTCTCCGCCTCCACCAGCTGTTCGCAGCGGATAGTGGCACGCTTCAGCTTTACCTCCAGGGCCTGTCAGGGGTGGAGGGAGAGGGAGTGATGGGCATTCTAGGGTGTAGAAGTGAATGAGGAATGGGAAAATGATGAACCCATGGACTGAAAGAAGTTTTTGCATCAAAGTCAGAAGTAGACCAAAAGGTGGATGATAAAAAAATAGGTATAGAAAACAGATAAGGAAAACAGAGAAAACAATGATATACTGAAGGGAGTAACATCGCCTGACCACTCACTCCGCCGCTATCGTACTAGACATTGTTATTGCTGTACCCCAATTAAAACTACAAGAGCAAACACTAATTTATTTTTAAATTTTTTTATAAATTTATAGTCTATGAAGCTGCCAGTCCATTCATGCTGTACCAAAACAAATATAGACCTCCACACTCTACACACTGCTCATACGGATTTTTTTTGTTGATGAAATTGTAGTTCATCACGTATACTGAAAACTTGCTTAACCCAATGGACCTTGGCTACAAATGAAAACAGGTAATGCAAACTCACTCGGGGGAACGTAACCAGATTAGAGCGGTGGAAGCATTTTACATAACACAACTATTAATTCAGCGTCCACATATACCACAGACCCACCACCACCACCACCACCACCACTACCACCACCACCACCACCACAGACTCCCGGTACCATCAACTCACCTGAATCTGGTTGAGGTAAAAATGTTTGTCCAGCTCTGATATGGCTTCCTTCTGCTCTCCCTCCACCTCTTCCTCTCCTTTGTCCTTCTTTTTGGCTCCCTTCTTCTTCCCGCCTTTCTTACCTGCTTTTGGCCCCATCCTTCCGTCACCTCTCGGATGGAAGTGGAGAATGGATACATAGGTTAGTATACATAATATACACATACATATACATACATAATCTCTCTCCCTCTCTCTTTCTATCTTGAGGTGTTATTTTCTATATTACCTTATTATGTTTTAGCCTTGTATTAGGTGAATGCCGTCCTCCCCGTGTGACCAAGCGCTGACAAGTGTGGGGGAGGCGACGTGTAGGTCAAGTAACCCGAATCAAAATTGTTTACATGTTGCCATGGCGACCGTCGGGCTGTGGTGACCATCTTGCTCGCGGAACGGTCTGCCTTATTTCCTGATCGCCTTTCTGTATTGCCTAGTTCAAGATTACATTAATTTGGTTTAGTGAAATAAAAATGTAGCATAATAAAAAGAAAACGTGACATAGCTTAATGGTTCAGTGGTACGATTCGATAAGTAAGTCGATAGCCAAAACCAGGCATTGGAGGATCTCGCATTACGCTAAGTTAACAGTGAGCGAAAACTGAACCAACATTGTGATCACCTCCATATCTACACGTGGCTGCTCACTTACGAAAACAGAAAGAAAAGTGAACTCCGAGAGAGAGAAAAAGAGAGAGAGAGAGAGAGAGAGAGAGAGAGAGAGAGAGAGAGAGAGAGAGAGAGAGAGAGAGAGAGAGAGAGAGAGAGAGAGAGAGAGAGAGAGAGAGAAAGAGAGAATGGGTGGCAGTGGTGCGCAATGGCTGGTTAGGGAACAACACCCACATTGACACTTGAGCACCGAAGATTATCACACCATCAAGTACTTTACATCCTAAACCAAGTACCCAAGAACTGCCAGCATCCAGCCCACCACGAGACAAAACTTTACCATCATCGCTCACTCCAAAGGTTCCAAGGATGCTGAGGTGGTCAAGAGAATGAAGGGAGTGAAAGGAAAATGTAATACTCACCCAACCTTGGTCCCTAGGCCAGACTATACCTACCACACAATCTCGCTAACTGAGCTGCCTTTACAGTGGCTGTTTCCCTAATAGTGCTTTGCTCGGCGCCTGTCATCACTCACCCTATACGATTTCCCAGCAGACTCTCAGAAGTAAGTTAACCGGGTCGGGCAATAGCAAGGTAGGCAAAGAGGAGTTGCCAGCTACAGCGTTACTCTAAGGGAAGTCACAGGGATAGAGATAGTCATTGCTTTGATTATTAAGTTACTCAAAGGTAATGCTTCATAATATTGCTGGTTGCTTATTTACGTGATCATTTATAAAAGAAGACCTTTCTGGCACGTCCAAAACTATATTAGCCTGTGACACACACACACACTCTCTCTCTCTCTCTCTCTCTCTCTCTCTCTCTCTCTCTCTCTCTCTCTCTCTCTCTCTCTCTCTCTCTCTCTCTCTCTAAACTTTCCAATGTAAGAGTTAAACATTCCAAAATAACGCAAGAGCCACTCCCTTTCCCCTTGGCAATGGTCCGAGAACTATCTACGAATATGTGACGATATATTATCCCTGTGTTTCCTGTTCCTTCCAAAACTTAAGCTGCTCCTCCTCTGCTATGCCACCCAAACACAATAACAAGTCAAGGATGCGTACATACATACATACATACATACATACATACATACATACATGCTCTCTCGGCCTCATGATCAGCCACACCAAAGAGGATAATAATGGTCTTGATTTCTTGGCACGAATCGAGAGAGTTACTGCAAATCATACATGTAGAAATCACGTTTGAAAACTACAACACATCTCGTAGACACTTATCATGGAAGAGAACGATAGACTACCACTTGTAAACACTATCTATGCCCAGAGAAGATACTATACTCAGCCCTAAACAACACCTAGAACCAAGATACTATACTCAGCCCTAAACAACACCAAGAACCAAGATACTATACTAGACTACTTCTACTCGCACACACTACCCATTTACCTTTGGTGCAATGTGTCAATGTCACATATTTCATGCGAACTGAAACTTTACTATTACATATTTCATAGGAAACCCAGGATTTAACTGAACCGAACTTATCTCATCAGATACTTGGCACAGGAGACGACTGTTCCGAGAGAGAAAGATAGAGAGAGAGAGAAAGAGAGAGATAGAGATAGATAGAGAGAGAGAGAGAGAGAGAGAGAGAGAGAGAGAGAGAGAGAGAGAGAGAGAGAGAGAGAGAGAGAGAGAGAGAGAGAGAGAGAGAGAGCGCGAGAGCGAGAGCGAGAGCGCGAGAGCGAGCGAGAGAGAGAGAGAGAGAGAGAGAGAGAGAGAGAGAGAGAGAGAGAGAGAGAGAGAGAGAGAGAGAGAGAGAGAGAGAGAGAGAGAGAGAATGTATATATCGCAGTATGAGTTAGGCTAAACAAAGAACAAGCTGGGAACGATTCCCGCCCCAAGTTATCCCTTACATCCTGGCTTCCCATCAGTGTAAAACAGCACCAGATTTCCCCCAATGCTCTATAACACGCAAGCTTTCATGTGTAAAGGCAATGTTTATGGGCGCTATTGATATAGTCTCACAGAGTTAATGGCTCGTATGTAAAACAGCGTTAAAATAAAGTGTGATCAATTGCGTTAACCATTATACTAATCGTTACTCTAATTGCCATGTGGTGGCTGGTTGGTCAGGCTTCGGAATGAGGCTCGTGATTCGTTTGCTCTTCCCTTTGACCAGTGTTGTAGTGTTTTTTTTTCTCTTGAAAAACTAATTACTGTAAAAGTCGTATTTTTTCTGTTCTTATTTTCCTAACTTAATGAGGAAGATGTGTGTGTGTGTGTGTGTGTGTGTGTGTGTGTGTGTCTGTGTGTGTGTGTGTGTGTGTGTATGTCTGTATGAATGTGTGTGTGTGTGTGTGTGTGTGTGTGTGTGTGTGTGTGTGTGTGTGTGTGTGTGTGTGTGTGTGTACCACTTTCAAATGCAGCACCAGGCAGCCAGCACGACTGACGCGACCTCTATCTAGGTTTTCTGCTGACCCTTGTTTTTCACTCGTCTGTCAGTGTAGCGTTCCCAGACACTCTGTGATAGCTTGTGTTTATCAACAATCTTTGATGGTAAACATTGTGGAGCTCGTGTCCCTTATCCTTTTTAAGGACTGGGACAATCATTGAAAAAGAAGAAAAAAAGTAAACATTGTACTCTGATCATGCGCAGACATCACCCAGACTCCTCGGAACACACTGACACCACGTGATGCTTCACCAGGACCTGAGGGCTGAGGAGGCCACGTGGTGAGTAAATTACTTGATTATACTGTTATCATAATGTTATGATTAGTGATCAGTTAATTATTATTATTAATCAGATTATTAATCAGTTACCTTATAATATCATGTAATACACCGTGGAAACTGACGACATAATAGTGATATGGGAAACAAAGTAATGCATCTAGGTACTGTTTGTTGATGTGGTTGTGTCGTGTACAACAGTGGCGTGAACGATGGTGTATTAGTTCTGTCTGGAGCCATGTATGAGTTACAATGGAATATAATACGTGTCAGCATTAATAGGTACTGAGGCAAGGAACTGACTATGGAGCCTTGAGTTGTGAGAATAACAATGAGCTTATGTAGTCACGTGATGTCAGCGGAGGCGCATTTCCGCCACCCACTATACCCAGGTTGCACTGTGGCTTAGCAAACATGATTTTTACACGCGTCAACCCTTAAGATGCGATGTTCAAGGGGAAGCAACATAATCCAGATAGAGGTTTACCCCGCGGCAAGTGACAACACAATGAACAAACTTTACCTCTCTTTGTATATCATGTGTTCCTACTCTGTCTGTGG
>JAPQNM010000044.1:14446819-14449319 GCA_029783475.1 Metacarcinus magister
TGACTGATCGATCCCGCCAAGGGTTAGTCAGAATGGGATGGGTGGCTGCGTAGGGTTGGATGGGAGCCACTTCACCGCAGCGGACATGACTTAGCAAGTGAGTGAGGCAACGCGACCCACCAACGTATATCCTCCTCACTGACGATCACGTATGAACTCCATCGCTAGGTTTTTCATATGAAGTTTCCTCACACTAATAAAAATAATCATCACTAACAAGGCGCAGTTACCGTGAAGTGTTTGCTGCTGTTGGGAAAGTTCATATAAATAGTTTAATAGTTTATGTATTACACGTTCTGTAGACACTCATGGAAACTATGAATTTTTATATTACATGTATGCCAAACAAACAGGAATTATGAAGTTGGTGAGGCATTCTGATTGACGTGATGATCTTGAGGTTACGGGTCTACTACTACCAGGAAGACACACCAACACAACATCAACATCAACATCATCAACATCAACAACAACATCAAAGAAAAAAAGGTCGATGACGATTGGATGATGGTTTGGTGCCGTTCCTGTGTCCAAAATCTCTGAGGCAATCTGACCTTTTGAGGCGGAGGCGTCGAAAGACTCAACTTACTTCTGGCAGAGAGGACATATAAAAAGAAAAAAAAGACAAGCCAACACGGGCCGGACGCTTTTCCCGGGGCGAGGTAACGGATGGACAACTTTAGTGACGACCCAGGCAGGGGGGTTGGGGGGGGGGTGGGGGCGGACAACACCACCGGATGAAGAGATGGGATTTACACTGCGGGGGGGAACTATAGGACTACAGGCTATAGGGATTTTGGTGTCCTCTTTCACCCTAAGTCAGTACAGGTGGTGGAAGGGAGTCATTGTCTGAGAATACCTGGGGGTGTATCATATTTCTCACTGCCTTGCTACCTCAACATCTTCCTTCCTTCCTTCCTTCCTTTCTTCGTCTCAGCTGCTCATTCCTTGTTGCCTTGCCATCCCAGCGCCTCCTTGTCCCTCTGCCCGGCACGTCAGTCACCTTTGTTCCGTCATTCAGTAAACACTTCACAGACGCTTCCACTTGCCGGGAACAGTTGTGCCTCTGGAGCCTGTGTCATGTGTGTAGGGCAGATGTAAGGGTCCTGGGGGCGTGAGAGAGAGAGGGAGAGAGAGAGAGAGAGAGAGAGAGAGAGAGAGAGAGAGAGAGAGAGAGAGAGAGAGAGAGAGAGAGAGAGAGAGAGAGATGTCCTCGCTTTGCACAATTACGTTGGAGTCATTTCTACAGCTTCTCTTCCTAATAATTCTGCTCGATGGGGTTATAAATTAGTGGGGTTCCATTGAAGAACCCGAGCCGCTCCCTGTACGAGGTGTGTTCCAATCCTGATATATTGAAAATGGATCAAACAACTTAGAAGCGTTGATGGCTTAATCGAATCGAACTCCACCAATTTCATGTATTGCAGAGTGTTCCAAGGCTCCTCTGGTTTGCACTTGACCATCTCCCGTCAGAGTGTGTGGCGTTGTACAATTCAATCATATGCAGGCAACGGTATTCTCGAGTTTCTTTCTTTCATTTGCTTGGAGTGGCAGTTATTTTCACTTGGTTGGCCTTGCTAGGTTTCTCGGAATTCGGCTTTGTTTTCCATGTACTTTGTTTCGTTTTTGTTACTGGATACAAGCTTTTGTACGAGGGAGGGTGAAGCGGCCACAGTCGTAATTGCGGCCGTGAAAGTTGTGGGAATGTGTCGGGAAAGGGGCAGGAGAGGCGCGTGGGAAGGAGGAAGAGACTGGGAAGGGAGAGAGGGAGAGAATGAACACTTCGTATCGAGTAGTCGAGTGAAGGGGAAGGGGAAGAAAACAAGAATTTTCCTTACTGACTCTGAATAGAAAAGTAAAAAAACTTTCTTCCTCGATTTATGAAGAGAAAATGTAAAAGAGAAACGGTGCATGCTGCTGCAGAACGGCATGTTAGATAGTCAATTTAGGTGTGAAAAATGTGCTGCTTGTTTTATCGTTGAGGTGAGAAACACGTTACAGTACAAAGGACGCAGAACACTGTGCCGAGCTGGAACAGTGCTGGGAAGGGAAGGGACAGGCTCGCTTACACTGCCATCCACTCATAACTTTAGTGAGGAAATTGTTTTCAGTAATAACGTGGAGAAGGTCGCTGGGTCCCTCTGGCTTTGGAACCTGAGACTCCTTGAAATCAATCTTGACTTGCATGTAAGTCATAAATGAAGCCAAAGTAACGAGGCTGCCTTGGGTTCTCTTTGATGGTTCAATGCACAAGTGGATGGCGGTGAGGTCACCTCCTCTCCTCCTTCGTCACTCGCCGGGCCAAGCCATGCCACACATCACCAAGAAGTTTTGCTCTCCAGTTTTAACTCTATCAGAAGCTAATGAAATTGCAGAAAGTTTTCGAAGGACACTAAACTTTGGTAAATTTGGGCGGCAGAAGGTTTGGAAGAGCAAACTTAACTTGAGTCTTCCACGTTATGTTCTTAGAGAGATCTCAAAATGCCTTACTGCTTCCTTT
>JAPQNM010000044.1:14454319-14489319 GCA_029783475.1 Metacarcinus magister
TATATATCTGTGTAATCTATGCAACCTCTCTCTCTCTATCTATCTATCTATCTATCTTTTCACCACCACTACATATACGTAATCGACTCCCAGCGTCCCCTCCCACATTCCCTGTATCTCCAGCCCCTTCATCTTCCCTTCTTAATTACATCTCCGTAGCCTCACCACAATAAATCCATCAGCCCTTCACGCCGGCATAAATTATCGATCTAGCGTGAAGACGAGAGGAGGAAACCAGAGGAAAATGGAGATGAGGTGTTGAAATGAAGAGAGGGAGTCATGACGGGACAGTGTAATGATGGGATGGTGCGTGTGATACCGAAATTGAACTCAAGAAGGAGGAAGAAGGAGGAGGAAGGAGATAGATATGGAAGGTGTGTTGAGAATGAATAGGGGTGACAATGTAAGCTGGAACGTATCAAGCTACCGCACCTATGGGATGTGTGGTATACAGGGTTGAGGCAGGGTAGCTCCAGGCTGGGATTGAGAGAGGATAAGGATGGATTGATGCAACGGAAGAGGATGATAGCTGGGAAGGGATTACTACATGAAGAACAATAAATGCTTGGAAATAAAGTGGAAGTGGATGTTTCTGGTGAGGTCTCTTATCATTCCAGATTGGTGAGAGTGGAATGGTGAGGCAACAGTCAGACTGGAATCTTGTGAGATGTTTTGTCTCCTTTTAAATTCCTCCACAGCAACCAAACTTCTGATTGTTTTTTTTTTGTAACTTCTCTCTATACAATAAGTGGATTTTTTTTCTTATAACTGTAATAAAATCAGTGTCGTCTGGTACATGTTAAAGGATAAGACATCACTCCTCCTAAACACACACACACACACACACACACACACACACACACACACACACACACACACACACACACACACACACACACACCACGTAATGCCGCTAGACAAGTCCATTTCGGGAGGTCAGAGATGTATTTTTTGTTATGTCTTTCAATTCTATTCAACAAAAGCATCCTCCCGGCGTTTCCTGCGCTGCGTAAACCTAAAATTGAATGACATAAACTTGCGAGGGAGGAAGGAACATGTGGCTGACGTCTGCCCTTCAACCCTCATCAGCCAGCGTCAGGAAACTTGAGGAAGGTAACTAACTGTTTTAAGCCGCCAGAGCTCGGCCTTCAGAAGGATCAAATTCTCTTCGTGGGAACATTAAAAAAAAATCAAAGAATCATGTTGTGTTATTTCCCACCAAATTAGTGTCCCTTCTCTGCCTTGTCTTCATCAGATCCTCAGCTTTTCCTCGCCGGAGCTATTTACGACACTATTTTATCTTGCACACCGCCGCCTCTACCTCTCTCTCTCCCCCCCCCGTCCTTTGCTCTCTTTGTCATGCCAGCCACCTCCTCGCCCTCATGACCCACTTAAGAGTTTTCTTAAGCAACATTAAGTAGGTAAAAATACGACTCCACGACGTAAAAATTGCATTATCATAAGATTTCTCGAACGGGCTCGGATTATCTTTGTGGGCAGCTGCGGCGGTGGTGGTGGTGGTGGTGGTGGTGGTAAGAGTGTTATAGGTCTGTGGAGGCTGTTTTAGTCTTCCTTCTTTTCCTGATAAGAGAGAATGATGATGGAATGAATGGATGGGTGTGTGTGTGTGTGTGTGTGTGTGTGTGCGTGCGTGTGCGTGTGCGTGTTCTTGTTGAATTTAGTGAAAGTGGTGTGATTTAAAACAGTTTAGGGAAAATATTTGATAAGTTCGTGTATTCTTCTCTCTCTCTCTCTCTCTCTCTCTCTCTCTCTCTCTCTCTCTCTCTCTCTCTCTCCTTTCCTATCTCAAGAAGATAACACCACTGCGACCTACTTTCCTATCCTCGCCTCACGCAATGGATGTCGAAATTTTTCCTCGGCCTACCCTTATCTAAGACATGATAACACCAGGCTGGCCGCAGCTGTGTACACAAACCTAGGGGAGAGGGAGGGTGATAACGAGGCCGAGAATACCCTCCAACGTACGCTTGCCACACACATTAACATTGAACTAAATAATCCTAAAAACGAGTAACAGTGTGTGTGTGTGTGTGTGTGTGTGTGTGTGTGTGTGTGTGTGTGTGTGTGTGTGTGTCCATCCGTCTCCAAGCCTGTTTTTTTTATTCCTTCCCTTCGTGAGATTTGCCAGAGCACCATGTAGGGAGGAGACGGCCAGCAAAGCAGCACGTACTCGTATACACTGTTCCTGGAGAGTGTGAGGCGACGTGCTCTTACGGGTCAGGAAAAATAGATGTCACGATGGGCAAGGGACGCAGGGTGGGCGGCGGTAACTGCCACTACCTTGCGTGACGGCGGCGGGTAATGTGACGCTCATCCATAGATCAACACTCCTATACCCTCACGTTCTCAAACCCCGGGCCTTATGTTCTCAAACTCCCGGCCTTACGTTCTCAGACTCCCGGCCTTACGTTCTCAGATGCAGCTAAAAAGTAAATTCTTAAGCAGACTTACCTCCACGTAGTACTTACCTGCCCTTTGTAGCTCTATGAACCTTGTATACGTGCACGTGTTTCCATGATGCGGAAATCTCACGAGAAAGTGTATAGAAGCATTGGAAGGCAGCAGACCAGGTAGTTATTCTTGCTCCTGACGGCCGCACTCTGAAACTCTTCCAGCCACAAACTCTCTCCTTCCTTCCCTGAGCCTTACTTAGCTCTCCCGTATATAGCTTTCCTCGCCGCCAGCACCGTCCGTCCTCACTCTGCGGACGGTCATGAGGCGGGTGGCGAGCGGCAGGAATATACTGCAGGGAGAATGAGGCGTCGAGGCGGCCGACGAGACAAAGGAGGCACTAGAGAGGGAAGGATGAGGCTGCGGAGGGATGAAGAAGATGAAATAGGGGTCTTTTGGAAGGGAATAGGAGGGGGAGGAGGATAGTCTGTTTGTGTGGGTGGAAAGGGGGAACACAATCATCATGGCAGGGAAGAAAACAAGAAAATGAGTGAAAAAATGGCGAGAAAAGTGCTGGAGGAAGGTCGTTAAAAGTGGGAGAGGAGGAGGAGGAGGAGGAGGAGGAGGAGGTGTTGGAAGAAAAGATGGTAGAGGGTAAGAGGTATGGTGGCGGAGGTGAAGGTGATAGAAGTGTACAGAGTCAAGCAGTCTTCCCCGCCAGGCGTCCAAACTGCCCCCACACACATGCCTTTCATCTGCCTTCTTTCCTCTAGCCATCACCGCGAGGATCAGCGGGGTGACGGACGGGGAACAGAAATCCCCCTTAACCCTGAGCCTCTCTGTCACCTATATATTGTACTTTCACCAGACTTCCTCTCCCTGTAGACTTAGTTTTGATGATAACTCTTCAGTCTTCCACCTGCATATCAACTATACGAGGAAATATAACATGTGTAATATACATACATTACCTCTGAATGACATGTCTTCCGTGCAGAGGATGATTAGGACATTGCTATGTGAATGACTTAACGAGAGGTGTCCGTGCCAAGGATGTGGCTCTATGGATGAGGCTTTAGTTCTGTTTACCTGTTTTGTCTATTACCTACTGACTCAGGTGTGCCTTTTTACATCAACTATTGTAGAGAGTGAAAAGCATAAAAAAACACCGAAGAGGACGAATGAAGCGTTGGTGAATGAACACTCGACTCACGTCTCAGAACTATCATAAGGCCCATCGGTATAGACTGAGCTTTTTCTTTTTTTATAATCCTGGACTCCCAAAACACTTCCCAACCTTAAAACACTGAACCAACAACAAGATTCAATAATAAAATGGAATACTTTAATGCTACATGGAAAATGCTTTTAACGGATGTGAATTTTGAGGCTAGATGAAAAAATAAAATAAAGCATTTGAAGTAGATTTGGGTCCATTTCACAGGATTGTCACTCGTGGGACATCTGTTCTGGTAACAATAGGTGGGTGACCAGGTGGGTGACAGGGGAGGAGGCGGGGGTGACTGGCTGGCACGAAACACTTTCTTGATTAAAATGATACTAATACTACCACTGCTAATAATAATAATAATTTCATTTCACCCGAAGGCATGGGCAATACAAACAAAGTGAGTTCAGAGAGTAATTCTGTTAAACACGAGGAATGAAACACACCTTAATCCTGTTAATAATAATTGCTTCGTATCAGACGCGTGGCTAAGTGAAGCAGGTGGATGAAACAGTAGATAAAACGTTGAAACATGAGTTGAGACAGTGTTTCCTCCCTTCCTCCCTGCCTCCCTCCCTCCAGTCACCCTTCCTCGTTACCACCACGTCACTAACTCCTGTGTTACGAACCTTCCTCTTCATGGCAGTACTGGATTCATAAGTGACTGTGACGTAATAGTATTTGTAGCCATTAACTATTTTTTTTTTAAAACCTTTTTTAGACCTTTACGAAATAGATAAATATACGTTTATTTATTTATGTATTTATTTGTTTACTAATCTATCTATTTTATTCCTTTCAACATCAACAATAGACACTCCTGTATTGCTATTCAGATGAGCGTTCAAGGTCGGAGTTGCATTAATCAACGGGCAGGTGTCAGGAACTGTCCATCCAATACACCTGCGTTCAGACCAAGGGGGGGAGGAGGGAGGAGGGAGGGAGGAAGGATGGGGGATGGGGTGGGGTGGGCGGCATCCGTTCAGCCTCACCACCAAACACAAGTTCTAGTGGTCGGTAATTACATCAACTTTAGTCCCACGTATTACTAAGGAAATTAACGTAACTGGGAAATAGTTTTATGTTTTTGAAGAACATTACGAATATTTTGTAGACAAGTTTAGAGTGTGTATTTGTGTATCTGTGTGCGTGTGTGTATATTATTCATAAGATGATGCGAGTAGGTGTGTGGTATGTAGTGTGAAGGAAACGTGCATACTACTACTACTACTACTACTACTACTACTACTACTACTACTACTACTACTACTACTACTACTACTACTACTACTACTACTATACTGGTACTACTAATAATGAACACACAAGAAAAGACAATAACTACCTTTTACATTATCGAAACACCATTAGATAAACACAATTTCGAAACACTACACTTAAAATATAATAAAAACACACACACACACACACACACACACACACACACACACTGAACGAACAAACTCAGAGAACCCGTTAATGATCTACTCTATCTGACTAAAAATAATTGTAATTTGATGAGGAAGTAATCATCCAAGTCTCCAAGATTGACTTTCATCGGGACAAGATTATATTCGGTGCTTGGAGATCTATCTAACTAACCCTCATTCTTTCATCTTCACTCCCTTCACTCCCTCTCACTCCCGCACTCCTTCACTCACCAATGATATCTTTGTGTCCTTTCTGCTCCTCCCACCAAAGGCCTAAAGATAATACCCTTAATTTTTCAGCCTCCCTAAACATTAGTCTTTTATATTTACTGAACATCTCTTATACCACTGCAGACTAACCACAATCCGAGAATCTAAATAAGTAAATGCACTGCCTTACCCATTGATTCTGAGTCACTCATATATTCCTTTCACTCCTTCCTTTACACCTGAATACCACCCCTCATATCACTGACAGCCAACCCATTATCTTGAAATCCCTTTGAAAATGAGTACCCATTCACTCACATACCCAATAATCACTCACTTCTTTCCCTCAACTCATTATTATCCACACCCACTGACTCTCATGCTAAATAATCACTCACTTCTTTCCTCACCTCACTCTTACCTTTACCCATTAACTCTCGTACTCATTAATCACTCATGTCTTCATCCTCCACACACACGAGGCACTTCAGGACATCTTATAAGGGCACGTTTGACCTCCAGAGCTACGTCAAGGAGGACACCAAGCCTGGAGCGATGTAGTACGTACCTCCTCTTTCGTCGCCTTAACAAGCTTAACTAATTGATCAGAATCGCTCTAACGACAGGCTCACGAGACCATCAAGATTAAGTTTCATATCGGAAGAAATGAGATCAGATATGTCAAGCTCAGGGGAAGGTTCACGACTAAAGACTAGGAGGGGAGAGGGGAGAGGAGTAGGGTGATAGAGGGAAGGGTGGGTGCTACCTCCTCCTCCTCTTCTTCCTCCTCCTCCTCCTCCTCCTCCTCCTCCTCTTCCTCCTCCTCCTCAGTCTTCCTTAGTAGCTGATGTTCCTTGTCCTTAATCTTCCATTTTTTAGCAGCTGCTCACACCCTTTACTGCACTTGGGTTCTCTCTCTCTCTCTCTCTCTCTCTCTCTCTCTCTCTCTCTCTCTCTCTCTCTCTCTCTCTCTCTCTCTCTCTCTCTCTCTCTCTCCTTTCTTGTTTTTCCCCTCGCCTTCCCCTTTGTATTCGTTACTTTTTTAAAACATACTGACTCTCATCATCTTCATTTCCTATAATTTCTCCTTCCCTTATCTCACCCATATTCACTTTTTCATTTCTGTCTGATTTTTCTCATCCATTCCCTTCTCTCTCTCTCTCTCTCTCTCTCTCTCTCTCTCTCTCTCTCTCTCTCTCTCTCTCTCTCTCTCTCTCTCTCTCTCTCTCATATATGTTTCAAATAAAGCAATCATGCATATTAATCATTAAAAGACATTAGTCATTATAATATATACATATCCATTATCGTGTATTTTAGACTGGTTTCGAAATTCCATTGTCTCTTTTATAATCGAGGTGACATTAACATTAACTCGCTGTTCTTATATCTTGTCTATCATTAATATATTTCTGTCGTTTATTAATCATCTATCAAATCAGTCTTTCAATTTTTTTTCTTGCATGCACAATTCTTTTTTTCTTCATGACAGTATCGGAATTATAGCTTTCCTCGTTATCTTGCCATCATGTGTTGCGTCCCACGAGTCCTTCCTTGCGCTGCTTGAATGACTATTGTCGTGGCCTCAGCAAGCATCAAGTTACTCGTCGCTTGGGAGGAGTTGTCGTCAGCATTATTCTGCAGCAGCGGGGCACGATTAGTAAGGCTGAGAAATACATTTTTTTTTTTTATCTGGAGGAGACTTATTATATGCACGTGACTGGAGGATAAAGAAAAGAAAGAGAGAATGATAGATAGATAGATACATAGATAGATAGATAGATAGATAGATAGATAGCTATAGAAAGATCGATTTACTACAAGTTCAAAGTGGCAGAAACTATCTATTCCTTAATTTCTTGTTTTTATTAATTTAATGACATTTTTTTTATGCTAATCTTGGCAAACTAACTCTACTTTCTTTTGGAGGAAGACAAAGAAGGTAAAACTTTTGTCGGCCCTGCTTCATGGCGCGCTCATACACACACACACACACACACACACACACACACACACACACACACACGGCGGCGTGCGAGTCATCGTTCGCTCATAAGTCTCAGGTTCATGAAGCTTCTCCTTCCTGATGGTGTCAAGGTCATGTTGAAAGTGTTTTTTTTTTTCTCTCTCTCTCTCTCTCTCTCTCTCTCTTTCTCTTTCTCTTTCTCTCCCTCTCTCTGTCTGTCTCTCTCTCTCTCTGTGTGTGTCTGTCTCTCTGTCTGTGTCGTAAGTCAGCCGTGAGGAGGAGGAGGAGGAGGAGAAGGAAATGGATAAGAGGAGACGTGACCATATAATCAACCGTTAAGAGGAACACTCGGCGATGGAACTGTTTCATCTCTTTCCTAGAATCAACAAAGACAAGCGTTAAATAAAGATTCTAAAGTGTACCCTCAGCAGGGGGGGTGGTTAGGTAGTGTTTGTCTTGGGTATTGGGTTCCTCATTCTGCCTCTCCTTCTGCAGCTCGTTCTCTCTGCTGCCCTCACCCCCCCCACCCAACACACACATCCAAGTCAGATGTTGGTTTGATAGAGCGTAGCGTCTTCCTTTCCTCCTCTTATCCTTTACTGATTAGATTTTGCTGGTCATGAGCTTGATTCACTGCTGACTAATGCTTCACAAGGAGAGTTGAGATGGCAAAGAGGGTTTGTGAGATGTGATGTGTTCCTGTGCATGTGTGTGTGTGTGTGTGTGTGTGTGTGTGTGTGTGTGTGTGTGTGTGTGTGTGTGTGTGTGTGTGTGTGTGTGTTGTGTGTGCAGGAATGGCACTTCCAAAATTGGGCCGCGGCTGTCAGTCTTGCTCTACCTTACTGACAGGAAGGGCGAGGGTGGCTCATCACGGTGTATGCATATTGATTATAAAATGTCTGTTGCAGTCACACAAGACACACACACACACACACACACACACACACACACACACACACACACACACACACACACACACACACACACACATACACACACACACAGACAGAACGTGCAGCCCACTCATGCAGAATCAATATTTACACACCTCTGGCTCTAGGATGACGGACGCTCTGTTCCCTTCCTCTCACTGGGGGGCCGCGAGACAAGGGGTGACGGCGCACACACCCACCGTCACTAATTAAAGTCATCACCGTCACCTTCCATAAACGTATCAAACCTGACACACATCCCATCAAGACCCTTTTTCTCACGTCATCATTTAGTCACACTCCTCACCTTTCCCTTCTAATGCTGTGTGCCTCGTTATCTCCCTTCCTCCCTGCTTCCCTCTCCCTTCCTCCCAAGATACCTGCAGTAGGGGCAGGTGACGATGCCCTTTAGTGTCATGTGAATATGTAAATCCTGGAGCAGTGAGAGCAGCGGCGTGTGAAATCTTAAAACGTTTCTCCCCAGCAGCAGACTAGGCTCAGCGGGGCTCTCCACACCTTCTTTGCATGAAACAGAACGCACATTTTCACGCCGTTAAGTGGTGGTGAAAGCAACAATGGAATCTGGTTTGCATGTAGGTTGTTTGTATTGTTAGTATTAATGTTGTTGCTGCTGCTGCTGCTGCTACTGTTGTTGTTGTTGTTGTTGTTGTTGTTACTGCTGTTTTTTTTGCTGCTGCTATTATAGTAGTTATGGTGGGGGTAGTAGTAGTAGTAGTAGTAGTAGTAGTATTAGTAGTATTGGCAGTAGTAGTACTCGTAGTATGGCATTCTAGTTGCATAGTCTATCACTATTATTATTACTTCTGCTGCTACTACTACTACTACTACTTCTACTGCTACTACTACTACTACTACTACTACTACTACTACTACTTCTACTGCTACTACTACTACTACTACTACTACTACTACCTTTATTTACTACTACTATTACTACTACCTTTGCTACTACTACTACTACTACTACTACTTCTACTGCTACTACTACTACTACTACTACTACTACTACTACTACTACTACTACTACTACTACCTTTGCTACTACTACTATTACTACTACCTTTGCTACTACTACTACTACTACTACTACTACTACTACTACTACTACTACCTTTGCTACTACTACTACTACTACTACTACTACTATTATTACTACTACCATCACCACCACCATCACCACCATGATAAAAAAAAAAGTTTACCAACAAAAGCATTTTAAGGAACCGATGTTTTCCGCCTCAGTGCGCATCCATTATTTATATTCAGAGAAATACCGTGAGGAAAATTGGTCTCAACAGGTAGACTACGTGCGCTGCTTTATTAACAAGATACCTGTGGCGCACCGGTGTGAAGGGAACGGTATTACCACCTTCCCTTCACTCATGCTATAGAAGCTCAAAGGAGAAAGAAAATAACCATTAGATAATCGCCTTGTAACAAATCCAAGGACTTCAACCCTGCAGTACGGTAACCTTTGTCATTACTTATTGATATCAGGCAAACAGACTCCCTGCCCCTTCGATCTCAAAGTGGCTGTCAGTAAAATCGCTTTTCTTTTATTGGCTGTATGTCCATCCCCGTGTGTCTTTTTTGCGAGATCAGCCAAAGGTGAAGCTGAGCAGCCTCGGAGTACGCTGACAGGCAACCTGAAGGGAAAGCAGCCGGCGCCGCCTTGAGCTGCTGGTGGGAGGGACGGTAGAGCCTCTCGAGGGACGGTATTGAAGAGGAAAGAATAGGAGAGTAAGGGAAGAGGTGGCGGCGGTGGCACTGAGAGAGAGAGAGAGAGAGAGAGAGAGAGAGAGAGAGAGAGAGAGAGAGAGAGAGAGAGAGAGAGAGAGAGAGAGAGAGAGAGAGAGAGAGAGAGAGAGAGAGAGAGAGAGAGAGAGAGAGAGAGAGAGAGAGAGAGAGAGAGAGAGAGAGAGAGACGAACCTTGATTAAAAAATAAAAATTATTACATAGAAGAAAACGCTGTTTGGTGGAAGAGGAGAGGGAAACTCAAAAGTGTAAATATCAACACAATCGTGCGACCAAGAAAGTGCTGGGCGTTATCAGAGTAAGGAAGAAGTGGCCTTCAGGTCCACGATGCCGCAACGTGCAGACCCTCCAGACACTCTCCAAGAAAGAAGAGGAGAAGGAGGAGGATGAAGAAGAAGAGGAAGAATAAAATAATATACAGCAAATATGTAAATAAATATTCTCCTCTGCCTCCTCACTGGCCTGCACTTGAAAGGTGCAGGAAGTGAGAAGGTCACCGAGCAGAAGGAAACTCACAGTGGCTAAGCTGTGTGAGTGGGCTGGGGTTGTTTGGTGGCACGTTGAGTTGAACGTATATTCGTAAAGGTGGCGAGGCTGTGCGCACGAGTACCGGAAGGTAGAGGAAGAGACATGCCGTGAAGTTGTTGAGTGCACCGTTCATGTGTAATCCTATGGATGTTGCTTGAGTGTAGGGCCAGCAGCGTGCTGCTTAGGCGACCTTAAGGCGACGGAGCTGCAGCCAGTCTGTATGACGACCATGTATGTATTTAAGTGTGATGTGAGAAGTTCCCTCGTGTCCTAGCGTGCGTGAAACAGGCGTGAGCTGCCTGATGACTTGTCCTCTGAGTGGCTCGTTGCGGGTAAATGAGGGACTCGTCTTCAAGGTATAATGACTTAATTTAAAATAAGTAATGGGAAGAACTTTCTAGGTGGATTTCATCCTTAATGAAAGAATATATATATATATATATATATATATATATATATATATATATATATATATATATATATATATATATATATATGATTATATATTATCATATATGTATTGACCCATTTTTTATATTCTGGCGGGAAAAATGACGTACCCCAGCGAGCAGTGTCGTGCGCAGTGTTGTGCACATACTAGTAGGCTACCATTGCCAACTTTCCCGAGCTCCTCTATGAGAAAAAAACGTTTTCTGTAAAACTATGAATAAATGATCGATAGTAATCGATATTTATGAATATTATATAAGGTCAACAATAATGTGGGAACATATTAGAAGGTGGAAAGGAGGAAAGCGCGTAACTTGTAATGTTGGCATTTCTGGTAACAGCAATTAGCGGGCCATCAGTAAGCTTGTGGCAGGCGAGGAGAGCACGTGTTGGTGGGTCGGTGGTGTGATGGACGGTGTGGTTCGTGTTACCCTCAGCAGGAGCGTGAACACTGGGTACTAAGTCACCAAAATCTGATAACGCTGATCCAGAAGCTACGGGCGAGGGAAATCCTGGAGGGAGGTGAAGGGTAGCGGGTGGCGGCGGGGGTATGAGCGCGGCGCGGCAGCCTCGGGATCACCATGAGTGCAGCAGTATGGTGAGTGTTCCAGGGTGTTTTTGTATACCGTTTTATTCTTGTGGATGTTATGCTTTTCTTATGATGTGTGTCGGGTCACGCACGATGCAAAGCAGGGGTGAGGGAGCAGGAGAGCGTCGTGTTGCCTCACCCGTGTCTGGCATCGTACTAGCAAAATATCAAGTATCCTAGGAAAGCTTATACGCTGCTCCTCATAGAATAATTAGTATGATGATAGTATAAACTCGGACTCGCCTAGTTATTAATATCACTGCACACGGTATATAATTTATGTAATGTGACGTATGTAATTGGTTAATAAAGCTGGAAAGGTAACAACGGCCTCGTGTGTGTTGCCTACGCTAAGTATATAAAGGCTAATGTTGGCCGCGGCGCCTCCAGCAGACTGGCTCTTCCTGCCTCCAAAATTTTCCTTTACTCTTGGAACATGACTGTGGTAGAACACATTTAGAATAAGGGGACGAGTATTAAGCTGGCTAGCATATCCTGCACTTGACGCACACGTTTCATACACACACACACACACACACACACACACACACACACACACACACACACACACACACACACACACACAAATACAGTCTAGAGGTATATCGGATATCCGCATCCGCGGATTATCCGCTTTAAAAAAAAAAATTTGCATCTGCATCCGCAAAGGCAATACACCATCCGCATCCACATCCACATCCGCGGTTTGAGAATGAGGGTATGCGGATATTACTGAGCAGCTCCCTCAGCTCACTCATGACAGAAAGAACAAGGTGGAGGATACGTTGAGGGAATGTGGTAGGGAAGGGAGAGCAGGGGTGATAGAGAGAGGAAGTAACAGGGGAGAAAATGAGGAAGGACGGTCACAGGGAGATAAAATGGGGAGGGTGGGAGCAGGGGAGAGAAGGAGGGATGGAGGAAGCAGGAGAGAGAGAGAGAGAGAGAGAGAGAGAGAGAGAGAGAGAGAGAGAGAGAGAGAGAGAGAGAGAGAGAGAGAGAGAGCGATAAGGAAGAACATTGGAAAAGAAGAGTTCTCTTAATATTTATCAAATAAACTTAATATCAGAGTAAATCCACTTTGACTGAATCTATGGATAATGTTAGATTAGTTAATGTGGTTTTTGTCTCTTACTGAATACGTAAAGCAACTGTGTCCACAAATTTAAAGGCTAATAACTGGCAACAATTTTAAAATATACATTATTTAAATACAAAAAATAATCCGCATCCGCTTGGATATGACCATCAGACATCCGCATCTGCCTCCTCAATTTTTCCCCTTCATATCCTCATCAACATCCGCATCCGCAAGTTGATATCCGCATCCGCAAATCTGCAAATCCGCATTTATAAACATCCGATACACATCTAAACACACACATACACACACACACACACACACACACACACACACACACACACACACACACACACACACTGCACTCACTATCCAACTCACTTTTTACAATCCAAACGAGTTTAACTAAATACGGTTTATGCATTAATTTTACTTACGTAATTTTATCTCGCTGCATCATTTGATAGCAGGCTGTTTTTCCCTCCCTGTATCAAATTTACATTCTTATACTTGTTACTGTTTCCGTAAAAAGAAAAATTAGCCTCGGGCGCCACCCTGTCTCAAATTACTGTTTTCCCTGACCGACTGCCTATCAAGGCGATGTTTACCGAGGGAATATAACTGCGGGGAAAGAAACGCGATAAGGTAAACGAAAACCATATTCATCATAAAAAGTGTAATAGGACAGCGACGCATTTGTTGGCGTGTGGGAGGCAGTGACTGACCGCCTCGTCCTTCCCTTAAGGTGTGCTGCTGCATCAAGACACCTTCACCACTACACACATCACTATACACGCGAACATGTGTATTAAGTAGTACTAAATAAGCTGTGTTTTTTACCTCATTGCACAAGATAAATTGGGACTCTGCTTTAATTTATACACTATATAAATGAATTAATAGATTGGATTATGTCTACATACATACATGCATATATGCATACATAAACTTGAACGTTATGATAAGTTGGAGTAGGGAAGCGAGCGCACACACACACACACACACACACACACACACACACACACACACACACACACACACACACACACACACACACACACAGCTGGTCGTAGTGCTGTAGATAATTAATAGTGAAACAACAATTACATCACTACACTGTCCTTTGGCGGTATAACCATCGATCTGTTTCATTATTCCCATGTACGTATCCTTGATTTGAACAGGTGTAACGTAAATCTTGCTGCTGATCTGAAGGAAGGAGGAAGGGAGGGAGGGAGGGAGGGAGGGTGCTGGTAGGGAAAATGTCCAATTAAAGGGAAAAACGCGACACCGTACGGAAGGTATTCAATGGGCAACGTGGCCATTTGCATTCATAGACTGGGTGGGCGTGGCGCTTAGGTCTACCATGAATACAAGTGTGAAATGATGTTGAAATTGGACATGGCGTGCTGCAGGGCGGAGTGGGAAAGGGAAGGGAAGGGAAGGGAAGGGAAGGGAAGGTGGTCTGGGTCCTGCCACCACGAAGGACTGGGATGAATTTAAGGAGAGAATATGAAAGAGAGAATATATATATATATATATATATATATATATATATATATATATATATATATATATATATATATATAGAGAGAGAGAGAGAGAGAGAGAGAGAGAGAGAAAAAGAGTAAAAAAAAATATTTGCCAAATGAATTACTGTATTGCTATGATAGAAAATACATTTACCCACGTACCAATATCCACACACACACACACACACACACACACACACACACACACACACACACACACACACACACACACACACACACACACACACACACACTCTTATCACAACAGTTTGAGTGAAGACCCTTTTGCTTGGTGTTGATCATGGTCAGTAGGTAACCAGACGCTGCTCCGCCCGTCTGGTGTCGCTCCTAATAACCAACACCTTCACTCCTTTCTAGAATACTCGTATCTCTTTATCTATCGGATGTGTTGATATAGCGTGGCTGGAAATCAACCTTTCGCTTCCATGATTTAATTGTAAGTAGCATAAACCTTTTCGTTATCTCCTCTTCTCCTGCTGTGAGGGTCTTATAAAGGGTTACATTAGCTGCTGGAGTGGTGCATGGGAGGTGAGGTGAGGTGAGGAGGAGTCTAGGGTGGCGTGCAAGGCTGTAAACTATGCCAGCTGCGAGGCTTACTAGAATTACTACGTTTAGCTAAAGGTAATGGCATTGTTGGTTAATCTGTCTGTGTCTCATTTTTTATGTATACATCTGCACGTGTTCGAGTTTGTTTGTATGTATCGAAGGCAGTGTAGGACGGGGAAGGTGATTCACGTGTACAGTGGTAATGCGGGCGACGGTACACACACACACCCCTGCCTGGCATGTGTCATTTCCTTATTAAATTGTAATGAAATTATAACCATTGTATGTCTGGCCAGTGAACTTCATTTAAGATAACCCCTTGTGTGTGTGTGTGTGTGTGTGTGTGTGTGTGTGTGTGTGTGTGTGTGTGTGTGTCTGTGTGTGTCTGTGTGTCTGTGTGTGTGTGTGTGTGTGTGTGTGTTTGTGTGTTTGTGTTTGTGTTTGTGCATGTCCGAGAAAGCAGTACGGAGATTAATGTCTAGAATGGTGTTTGTGTTTATTGATTTGGTACCGTTGCCAGTGGTGTCGACTCGGCCAAACAAACAAACAAACAAACAAATGACAAGGTATAGAACGTAATTAGTGGCCGAGATTTACCTGTGAACTAGTAAATATTTCCAACTGCACATCATCAACCTCACTGACAACACACACAGACTCTTTAACGGCGCGGGAGCTATTACCGAAAATATTATTGAAAAAAATACTAATTGCCCGATTTTTATTACTATGATTTTTTTTCCACTCACCTCCATGTTTCCTAAGACTCACACTGGATATTATTTTCTTTACGGCTCCGTGTTGAAGATGAAGAGGAGGAGGACTTGCTATGTATTTATATTTAGACACCAATTGATTCTTTTATCTCTGTATTTATTTAACCTATCAATTTATATCGAGGTGAATGCTAGTGAATGTGGTGGCCGCTGGCTGGCAAGTGGCTGGCTGTTACATCAAATGGTGGTCTGACGAAACGTTACGAGGAGTGTTTCGCCTTATTGTCCTTTTGCTGAAATAATTTTTTTTTGTACCGAGCAGGTGTAAAGTCCTTGCATTACTGACATGAAAAAAATTAAAAACAAAAACAAAAGAAAATGGAATTGTGACATTTTTTTTATTTATTATTTTTTTCGAGGTGCCATTTCGCTGGCGTGGTGCCCGTGCAAACCTTTACTTTAACACAACGTGACGGCTTTGCAGAGGCGCGGCGGACGAAAATAATAACGGACTCATGGCAGGGCGGGGCTGGGACGAACTGGTGTGTCTGTAGTGCGTGGTGGTGGCGAGGCGTGCCACTGTGTCCCTTTGGGGGTGGAGATGGGTTTAGTGAAGGCTTGAGTCCTATCATACTTCCGTAACACTACGTCACCACCGTGTTGACCGTCACACTATACCCAGATGATGCACATAACGATATAATCTATTGTGTAAAATGTAGTGATGTATCATGTGATAGTGACTGTCATTCACTCTTTGACTGAAGGATATTTTTAACGTATAAATGGCGTTTTAAGTGACATGTGAGGACCCACTGATGTCTGGCGTCTGGGTGTTTGGAGGGGGACTGGTGACCTGCACTCCACCAGGTCCTTCCAAGTGCTCATGTCCCGAGGCATCATTAATTTTCATAAGAGATGTTACCGAAACCGTGACCCATAAAGGCCATTCATCACGGCAGTAGATGAATCAGCACAGGGTATATAAAACTAAATCTTAGACGTTCTAGTGTTGCCTCTCCTCTTGGTAAACCAGAAAATAGCCTGAATGAAATTAGACGTGTGTGTGTGTGTGTGTGTGTGTGTGTGTGTGTGTGTGTGTGTGTGTGTGTGTGTCTGTGTGTCTGTGTCTGTGTGTGTGTGTGTGTGTGTGCGTGTGTGCGTGTGTGTGCGCGCGTGTGTGCGTGTATGAGTCCGCGTGAGTACCTAAAACTATGGATTGTAGAAGGAAAATTTATCTCTTTCTTTTTTCTGATCCCCGGACGCCCACGTAGGCTCATGCTTGCACACAGTGTTAGGACACGTAGGGATATGCATCACATTTGCTTTTCCACAGATCCCTTACAACAGACATATATTATTCATATCAGAATCAGAAAGGGGTCTACAACGTCAATATGTTCTAGGGAAAGTTACTCAAATATTTGCAAACTAATATTTTACACATGAATTCTTTAATATGAGCCCCATATGGTTTTGTGAACATTTCCAAGAGGATGACTTTATTAGACTTAGATGTAACCAGAATATGAGGAAATAGCTATATCGACTATAATGTTACTTGTATGTATCACTAGGAAATCAAATGTTATAAAGAAAAACATACTATGAAGTTTGGTGTTACTACACTTTGGAGTATAATTAATGCATGCACTTGTCCTGCTTCTACCTTCAGATTGCTTCTCTCCCCGTCCACCTCCTCGCCCATTTCATTCTTCAAACCTGCTCTGTTATATATATTTCTGTTCACGGTGCTGAATTTTGGATAGTTTTCAGCTGGGAGTGTACTGGATGTATTACTTTGTGTGTGTGTGTGTGTGTGTGTGTGTATGTGTGTGTGTGTGTGTGTGTGTGTGTGTGTGTGTGTGTGTGTGTGTGTGTGTGTGTGTGTGTGCGTGCGCGCGCGCGTGCGTGTGTGCGTGCGTGCGTGCGTGCGTGCGAGGGTGTGTGTGTGTGTGTGTGAGAGAGAGAGAGAGAGAGAGAGAGAGAGAGAGAGAGAGAGAGAGAGAGAGAGAGAGAGAGAGAGAGAGAGAGAGAGAGAGAGATGGGTACTTTAGCATAGACAATTATGTACTACAAGGGCGTTAGACAGTTTCTCGGGAATTCTTGAAGTTAGTTTCCCGACGCACCAGCAACAGTCTTCAGTCTCTGCAAAGCTGTGTGTCTCAACTCTCGGGTCTTGGATCAGTTTGTCGAAGTCGCCGACTTTACCTCCAGTGGCCTTGGCTCACACACCTGGAAGCCTCCCTGAAGAAGTACTCAAGGTGCATTTTGGCTACACAATCCCCTTCTTTGATTACTGGCATATATACTTCCCTTCCATATCCATCACCACTAGTAAGGGTGCCCATCAAGCCTCCCTTCACCCTGTCAGCCTCCCACTATGAGTACGGCAGCGTCCTTCCTACCTTATCACCTTCTTCTCTTCACACGAGGCTGGAAGCTCGCCCTGAACTCTAGTCTTCCACCTGCCACTAAGTTTCCAGCTGTGTTAACGTTAACTTGTCTCCTCGACGGGCATTAAGGGAGTTAGCGGTGACCTCAGGCTTGTTACCGACTCTGGGGTCCGCCATCCCAGGCCTGCCCGCCCTCCCGGCATCTGTCGCTCCGGTGCCGTCCCTTCATCCTTCCTTATTTTCTTTTAATGATAAATGTTTCTGGCTGGCTGTAAGTTCACCCCAAGTCTTTGATCCTTCTTCTTGATCTTGTTCTTGTTGTTCTTGCTTTTTTTCTTGTTCTTTTTGTTCTTCATTATTATTATTACTATACTTTCCTAATGCAGTTTGATATGTATGTTTGGTACATTCACGCTGGTTAGTAATAGAAGATTTTGCAAGCTACAGTGGTTTTTACTTAGCCCGTTAGTAAAGATGAACTACCTACAGCGTGGCACGAGAGATTGGAACTTAAGACCCGTTTGAATTCAATGCTGTTGGTTCTATGTTGGGATGCATGTCACCTCTTCATCTTTGAAACACACAGTCACGTCAGCAGCACAGGTGACGTGCGTACCTGCTATGATCCCTGCTGCTTACCTGCTGCTTCGTCTGCTGCGTCACGAACATTCTTCACACTGACATAATTTTTTTCCCTCCTGGTTCTCCTTTACGGTTCTTTACGGAAATGTTCCTCCTTCTTTACACTTCACCACCGGCGGCTTCTCCCTCCCTCCCTCTCCCTCCCGGCACTGCCATAAACACACCTCAGACGCACTCAAGCGAGCCATCTGAGGCTGAGGCGAGACTCATGAAGTCGGCCTTGGCGTGGCCTCGCCCTCACCCTCTCCCTTGTTAACACTGCAACACATCACTCACTATTCTGGAATGGGGAGAAAAAAAGCCTCAATGTTTCAACTGATACATGCCTGACATTGTGATATATAAGTATGTTTTGTTTGGGACACATTTCCAAATGAAAAAATTGTTCTAGTGAGGCACTGTGGCCCTGGGCGCTACGTGACATTATATCATGACAATATCGATAATTGCTTGTGTGTTTGTGGTGCTTGGAATGGCCGGTTATATGGTCACTCATCTCTCTATCTGCTCACCTCAACGTGTACGGTATTCCATCCTTCCTTTGTAGGGCGAGAGGAAAGGAAAGAAAAGCAGAGCGGGAAAAAAGATTACAAAGTTTAACCATCTGTTGCACGAAGGGTCGGTGGCTTCTGGAGGGGACAAGACAAAGGAGAGTATCTAGACCCTCCTTTCTTATTAGGCTGTCTCGTGGGTCACTTTGCTCCCTCCTGGGCTGCGAGACAAGGAATAGCCAGCCAAGACAGGCGAGAAGGGGACGGAGAGGCTGAAAGACGGAGGGTGCTGAGAAGGTGCAACGTGATACTATACCTGGTGAGGATACGGGTCTGGTCTGGTCTGGTCTGGTCTGGTCTGGTCTGGTCTGGTCTGGTCTCTCTCTCTCTCTCTCTCTCTCTCTCTTTCTCTCTCTCTCTCTCTCTCTCTCTCTCTCTCTCTCTCTCTCTCTCTCTCTCTCTCTCTCTCTCTCTCTCTCTCTCTCACGTTCAACTCTGTCTAGTGGATGTCCTTCCTTGGCAAGTTTAGGCTCAGTTGATAAAGTTCCTCGCCTTCTGCTAAAGAGTTTCTGATCAGACTACTCGCCTTAATGTGATGTTACGAAGTCAATGGTTTGTGTCAAGGCTGATAACCCGCCAGTGCCGCCTCCTCCTCCTCCTTCTTTCCTCCCTTCCTCCTCCTCTTGCTCCTCCTTCTTCATTCCTCCTCTTCCTCTTGTTCCTCCTCCTTAATGTCGTAGATTCAAAGGCCACTGTATAGGCGCCTTTGAATGTATACCTTCCTCTCCAACTCCCTCCCCTTCTCACAGTTCCTTGTTCGTACTATATTAATCTTTCCGTTGAGACTGTTATTAAATATTTGTCTAAGTTGTCCTTCGTGAGTTTCCAGGAGTTAGTGTGATGCTTTTTCGTGCCCGGAGATGTTAAGGAAGATGAAGAAAAAAGGTCTGAATTAATAATGTCTCGTTGTGTTGTATTACCGGTTGTAGCAAGATTTCCATATCCATCCAGCCTCCAGGTCTGTAAGCAACACACGTACCTACCTACCTGCCTACCTACCTACCTACCTACCTACCTACCTACCTACCTACCTACCTACCTACCTACCTACCTACCTACCTACCTACCTTGCCTGCAGGTACTTCCGTAGTCATTACAAGGCACGTGTTCTGTATTAATTTTCATCATTAAAAAGAAGAAAAAACTCAGTGAAATGAACCCTGGTTTTTTTTTTCTTTCTCACTTTAACCGGTTGTGTGTCTTTCCCTTTAATTAATGTAGTCGTGTGTATTAAGTGCATTACGAAAAAGATAGTTTTACACCGCGTGATGTAAGTATAATGACCAAATGCAACAGAGAAAAAAGGAGAAAGAAAAAGAAAAAGAAAATTAATAGAAGAAAACAAAAAATATTAAATGCAATGCCACATTTTCACAATTTTTTTTTTTTTTTTTGTGTGTGTTTGTCGTATATTTCCAAGTTGACGAGCGCGTGGACATGCGTAGTAGTAGTAATTCAGGGATGAGGGCTGGCAGAGGTGAGTCCCTGGAGGAAGGAAGGAAGGAAGGAAGGAAGGAAGGAAGGTAGCGGCTGGAAGCGTGTGGACCATGTCTGTGTGTGTGTGTGTGTGTGTGTGTGTGTGTGTGTGTGTGTGTGTGTGTGTGTGTGTGTCTGTGTCTGTGTCTGTGTATCTGTGTGTGTGTAAATACAAATGCAAATATAGTGTCAGTTAACAATCGACTGAATTAAGTAATTGTAAAATAAAAAAAAAAATTAATTACTATGGTTTAAAAAAAAAAAGAGTCATAATTACCCCGCCGCCTGTAGTTATTATTATAGGTATTGAGAGGAACGTGGGAGGGATAACAAAAAGAGACTTCCATGTAAGAGGTTTTCTGCAGGCCGCCTTAAGACCCTCCCAAAGGATCCTGTGACGCCCGAGTGGAAACTGTGTAGGATTACGAGGGGAAAAAATAGAGGATGGAGATGATTAAAAATGAGGACGGCAGTAAAGAGAGAGAGAGAGAGAGAGAGAGAGAGAGAGAGAGAGAGAGAGAGAGAGAGAGAGAGAGAGAGAGAGAGAGAGAGAGAGAGAGAGAGAGAGAGAGAGAGAGAGAGAAGAGTGAGTTGGGTGTTATGAGGGTAAGTGCAAGACAGACAACCTCTTCTTCCCCTATTCCTCTTCTTTTTTCTGCTCACTCCTCTTCCTCCTCCTCCTCCTCCTCCTCCTCCTCTTTCATAAGCAGCGTCACGACAAATAATAAATAACAGAAAAAAAAGCATAAAGGGGGCGTTTGCCAAAAAAAGTTATTGATATTTGCAATTAATCCTCTAGGTCAAAGAGCGATCAGTAATACCTGAATGTAGCCAGCCGACTTATTAGAGTTTGCAGTATTAATCATTGCACTATCCCTTTATTGCTCCTCCTCCTCCTCCTCCTCCTCCTCCTCCTCCTCCTCCTCCTCCTCCTCCTCCTCCTCCTCCTGCTGCTGCTGATGATAATGACCCCCCTCCCTTCCCCCTCCCACCCACCCCTTGTTCATTACTGATGTACTCGGTTATACACCAAACAGGCTTCAGCATCAAACACAACTCACGTAACTAATCAGAAGCAACTGTATATGATGGGTAGCTTTTGATCTCTCTCTCTCTCTCTCTCTCTCTCTCTCTCTCTCTCTCTCTCTCTCTCTCTCTCTCTCTCTCTCTCTCTCTCTCTCTCTCTCTCTCTCAATGCACTCACCAATCACCATCACTCACCATCATCCAGCGCACTATCCTCCACGCCACACCACGCATCACTACCTTCACCATTACATAAGTCTGCAGGCCGCCCATGTGTTAAGCCTGGGTAGTGGTGATGATTGTGGTGGTGGTGGTGGTGGTGGTGGAGGCAATGGTAGTGGTATTGAGGTAGTGGTTGGTCCATACAGGTCCGCGTGTCCGCCCCCGGCAGCCTATTGTAATCACGAATACCTGTTGGATGTGTGCAAAATGTCATCACCGAATGGGATATCATTACTCTGGCTTCGAGGCTCGATTTTTATACATTTATTTATCTCTATAACGGGCAGGTGGTGTGTGTGTGTGTGTGTGTGTGTGTGTGTGTGTGTGTGTGTGTGTGTGTGTGTGTGTGTGTGTGTGTGTGTGTGTGTGTGTGTGTGCGTGCGTGCGTGCATATGTGTGTGTGTGTGTGTGTGTGTGTGTGTGTGTGTGTGTGTGTGTGTGTTTAGCGCCTTAGCAAGAAAATGTGTGATGAAAGTAATTATCTTCAATCCAGTACGATAAACGAAGATGATGAGAGGAGGAGGAGGAGGAGGAGGAGGAGGAGGAGGAGGAGGAGGAGGAGGAGGAGGAGGAGGAGGAGAAGTGAGGGTAGCGGGGGTGGAGGTGAGGTGGAGGCGAGGTGGAAATGTGGAAGTGGAATGGAATAAGGACACACGCTTGACACGAAATATATCGGTAATACTTGGTCATTATAGGACATTGATACTTAGAGTGTGTGCCATGAGAGAGAGAGAGAGAGAGAGAGAGAGAGAGAGAGAGAGAGAGAGAGAGAGAGAGAGAGAGAGAGAGAGAGAGAGAGAGAGAGTGTGTAATTGGTAAGCACATAGGCAAGCGAAAAAAAAGAAAATTAGGTCCGAACATACCGGTGTAGCATTTTCTCTGATGGGTAACTCGTGTAGGTGGGGAGGTAATGGATTGGAGGGGGAGTGTTTTTTCTCTCTGGGTCGCTGGTGTGCCTAAAGGTGATACGCAAGTTCCTCCCTCATTGAAAAACTTGAACCTCATCCTTCCTTTCATCAACGCCGTTTACCTCCTACCTATACCTCCCCTCTATCGTCTCTCCCTCCCCCTACCGTGCAACCCCCGCCATATTGCTGCATTCCTCCTCGTCATCAATAAACGTCGCCTCATGTGGCCTGTCCTGCTCCGCCTTGGTCTTTCCGTCGCTGCCGCCCCTCGCCTCACGCCTCACACCTCACTCCCCTCGCCAGGACGTTGTGCTCACTCTTTAAGGGCTATTTGGTGCCGCTCTGTAATGTGACAGTCTCCCACGGATGTATTGATCCCCTACACACACACACATACACACACACATACACACACACACATACACACACATATACACACATACATATACACACACACATATACACACATACACACACACACACACACACACACACACACACATATGAACATGGGCCCGCAAATGGAATAGTGACGCCTCGATACAGTCAAGAGGAAATTCAGGGCTGTGATTCGTACACACTTGAGCTGTTCTTGTATTATATTGGATTTCCAGCTCTCTTACCTAACGTCAAAAAATAGGCCTACTTTTTGAACGCTTATACATATACACGTTCTTATACTATTTTTTCTTCACATAAGTAACTCACATCCAAAAATAGGTCCGACGAAAACCTTATTTCCTCCTCAGAGAAGATGTTGTTATTGTGTTGGCGAGTCCTGGAATCTTGTTTCTTACCGCCCATGCTGTCCGCCGCTATTTACGGACCTAATACCACGCCGTTAGTTGGACCACCGCAGATTAGTGGATCCTGAGCCTAAAGGGTAGTCCCACTTGCGAGGCTCCGACGTGGCGGGAAGATTGTTTTGTTTTTGTCCTTCGTTCTCGTATTTCCTGTCTTCATTTAGTCAGTTTAGGAGAAGCAACAATTCAGTCCTGTTGTTGTTGTTGTTGTTGTTGTTGTTGTTGTTGTTGTTGTTGTGAAAGCCGCACACATCCATGGAGTTACGTTTAGTTCGACTCGACAAGCTCAGGACAAATCCCTTCTGATTCTCCACATACCGAAGGCGCCGCCAGCACGCACCGCTGCTGCTGACGCCACTCCTTTGAATTCTTGATAGTACTTTTAACCATGTCAACCTTAAGTTTATTATTATTACTGTTATTGTTGTATTTAGTAGCATTCTTTTCTTATTTCAAATGTTATTTTTCAATTTTCTTTGTTTTCCTTTTGTGTATGTGGCGATTCTTTTTTTGTTATTTTCATGGTGTCAAGTTATACTATCAGTTACTTTTTTGTTTCCTCTACGATACCATGCACTGATCTGATCCCTATTTGTGAAGAAAATCATACGTTAATTAAACAAACTTTAACGGTGACACCAACAGCAGCTCCTTCGTGCTGTGTGTTGCCCCGATGGACACTCAGAGCCTGGTGGTCGAGGTGTCTGGGGGCGTCAAAACCTGAAAGGATTCGCTCGTTTGCTTGCACGCCCCTAGAAACTTACTCCTCCTCCTCCTTCTTGCTTCACCTCACCTTGTCTTACTTTTATTCAACCTTCCACTCCTTCATGTCTCTCCCTTCATCCTATCCTGCCTCACACCATGCATCCTACATCCTCTACCCATCACCCTTCATTGAAAACCACACCTTCGAACCCTCACCTCACTCCACTCGACACACACACACACACACACACACACACACTCTTCACACCTGGTTCAACGTGGTCCCTACCTGCGTGTTGTTTCTCGCCTCCAGTCTACACTTCCCACGTATACACTCCCTCACCAGCACCCTTCCCCAGCCGCTCAGCCTCCCCTTTAACCATCCACCAAGGTTGTATAGCACCGGCGGCTCTATGTAGGTACCTTAATTTAATGGAGTAATGCGTGGGCGAGCCTCGTGTAGGTGCGAAGTGGTTGAAGTTTTATGTATCAGGGCGGCACTACCTTTTTTTTTTTTTTTTTTGTTACACTTTACTTTTCTAATGCCGCGGTCCACTAGTCGTTGTTTTCTATTTCGACGCGTCCTTTCTCCTCACGGCATGAACGACACCCGACAACAGATAGGCTAGACGGCGCGACGGGCTTGACAGAGAGTAGGACGGCGGCAATCTCTCGATAAGGTCAAGCAGGCAAGGCAGAAGACGCAGGCTGCACCAGCGTCGCTCAGCCTGCATCCCCACCGTCACCTCGCCTACACGCTCGCTACTCACGCCCTCAGTGTCGCCACCCATCTTACTAATCCTTATAGCTGGTTTTATTACTTATTTTTCTTCTAAATAAGCATGAACTTTCTTTAGAGATGTATTTCTTTCACATAATGACCTTTGTGTTCTGCGTGATGATTTGGGATCGTAGAAAACGTTGTGTGTACGTGTGTTGGTGTATTGAGGTTATGGTGTGCAAAGGCCCGCCGCTCTGCTCTCCTTCCTTTGAAATAACTTACTCGTTGTATGTAGTTTACTATCTTAAACTTTATTGTTATCTATTTATCCATGATCATCAATTGGACCACGGCGCAACGCAGGAAACTTTACACATGCTAAGGGAGGACAAAGAAGGCTCATAAACTCATTGCAAGTCCTTCTTCCAAAAGTGTCCTTGGGTGTGTGTAATCGATGCCCAGCTTACGTGAGCATTACAACCTCTCCTCCCTTCTCCAAGCACGATATTTCTCGAGTGATTGTGTCTCCAGGTTTTGAAAGAGACTCGTGAACCCCAAAACTCCATCATGCAAGGCAGGGTCGGAAACTTGTCGGTTCCGGAACACGAGCATTAAGAAGGAAAAGCTTAGTGTGTGGAGGAACTTATGGCTGAGAGGGGTGGGAAAGTTTGGCGCGCGCACACACACACACACACGGGCGCACACACACATACAGACACACACTCACACAGACACACACAGACACACACACACACACCCACCCACACACACACCCACATACACATTCACACACAAAGACAAACGAACAAATAGGCAGACACAATGGAAACCCAAGTTCTATACAAACACATACACACTCACATACACACACACACACACACACACGAACGAACGAACGGTCAACACGCAAACAGAAAGAGAGATAGATAGATAGATAGATAGATAGATAGAGAGAGAGAGAGAGAGAGAGAGAGAGAGAGAGAGAGAGAGAGAGAGAGAGAGAGAGAGAGAGAGAGAGAGAGAGAGAGAGAAAAAAAAACGAGCATAGAAGGTGGGGCCAACACAACATTCAGTGCTCAAAGAAACATAAAAGTCGTCCTCGAACACACAAAAAACGAGAGGCTGGTGAAAACAATATTATTCCTAGCGGGGGAGTAACCCAGCCAGCATGTATAGAGATCAAGAAGTGACGCCACACCGAGAAGCGAGGTCACCGGGATGAAGGAAGGACCCGACAAGGAACAAGTAAACAGTCTTTGAACGCTGACAACAATAAAAGCGAGAGGAAGAAAGGCATGTGTGTTTATGAATACCCAGTGGCTGAGGATGCTGGGAGGGCGATGCGCGGAGGAGTCCTTGGTGTGGCATGACTCAGGGGAGAGATCACAGGCGGAGATAAATGGAAATAAATGGAAATAAATGGAAATAAATGGAAATAAATGGAAATAAATGGAAATCTAAGTGGAAAAAAGCGAACAAAGACATGATGGTTATAATAAAAATTCAGAAACCATAAACGAATCTCAGCGCATGAAAAGTTTTGTGGAAGTTCATCTCAACTCCACGACTCAACGTTCTTCGCCGTGGCTAGAGTAGCTTAGGCCTAAGGCGTACACTGTGTTAAATGACTTGCAAGGGGTAATAATGACCTTTGACCTGTCTTAATTGCCTTAGGGACCTCTTAAAGGGAAGGTTACAACGACAACCCGGCTGGTAAGGGGAGTATTGACCGGAAGTTTAGGATCTCGCACGGAAGCTTTGTTATAATCGTATGTGAACCTGTGTGTATGGCGATGCAAGCGGCGGAATAGAAGACCATGTGTTCTGCATCCTTTGTGTGATGTAGATGTCTGGGGCACGTGGAGGCCAGAGCCGGGAGGAGTGGTGTCCTAATTGATGGCGACGTCAGCAGCTAATGAATGAAGAATTAGTGCTGGGCTCCTGGTCTCTGTTATAGAAGAAAGCAAAAAATGAAGTTTCAGTCAAAAAGAGACAAAAGACCATTGTGTCCATGTTAAGGGACATGTTAACAATGCGTGACTGGTATTGTTGTGAGTGGCGATGTAGTGCCAATCTGACTCCTTGTCTTGGCACTGACTCCCTCCTTCACCGTGCAGGTTGTGTCTTGTCCTCATTGCCACTAGTAATAAGCCCAACGTAATAAGTCTATTAATCAAAACATACGCCACTTAAATTATCATTCAACTTGGCAGGAAAACAGAAGACGATGCGGCACACACTGTTACCTTGCAGTACCCCCCTTCCTCACTCCTTCCTCACCCCTTCCTCACTCCTTCCTCATCCCTTCCTCACCTCCTCCCCAACCACCCACTAAACCGAGTTAGCGCCTTAATGGAGATAACGAAACACACCAAGTTAATGAAGATAAGCGATAATAGAGAATTTGATACAATAAACTAAAAGTAATATAAAACAAAACATCGTAACACAGACATAAGAGCCAGGCATGAGGAAGCAGACGGAAGCAGCACAGCGGTAAAAGAGGAACTACTTAGCAGGCAGAGGAGGAAAGAAGGAGAGATCGTTTCCTATTTTTGACTGGACTGAAAAAAAATTGCCAGCGCGTTGTCCTCGTCCTTGGTGTAGGCAGGTCATTGGGGGCGCGGGTGGCTGGCGGTGGTGGTGGTGGTGGTGGTGGTGGTGGTGGTGGTGGTGGTGGTGGTGGTCTTCCTGCACAGCCACGCCACGCTAAAGGAGCCGTGGGTAGGGGGGACAAGGAAGGAGGTGTTCTGTTAAGGCGTTAATATATGACTTCTCACAGGAAATGTACGAGCTCTTCCTCCTTGAACAGAGAGAGAGAGAGAGAGAGAGAGAGAGAGAGAGAGAGAGAGAGAGAGAGAGAGAGAGAGAGAGAGAGAGAGAGAGAGAGTGTGAGAGAGTTATTAATAGAGCATCTACCTCAGCTTGGTACAACAGATAGCAAGAGGAAATGGCCAATTTGCTTCCGCCGTTATTAACAAGATTAAGGAGGAATTTTTCGCCAAGATGAATTGCGATGATTTTACACTTTCGCAGATTTTGTCTATTTTTAACATCACAAGGTTTAGTGGTCCGTATTTTCCACTTTATTTAGCAATTTACACGAGTTTTTTTTTTTCGCGTCTTATCTTTCTTTTTTTTTTACGAGGTGTGAACATGATTTCTTCACCTTTTTTGTGTATAATTTTTACATAATTTTTTTCCCTTCCTTTATAAAGTTTAGGAATAATATACATTAATTTTTTTTTGTCATTTGTATATCTGCACCTTTCTTTCTTTTTTTTTTTTTTATCTCTTTCTCTTTTCTTTCTTTCTTTCTCTCTCTCTCACCAAGTTCAAGTCAGTTTCTTATCTTCAAACCTCTTTTCAAGTTTAACGCATATATATTTTTTTTCTAATTCTAGCGCATGTTTGGAAAGTTTAAATTCTTTTTCTTTACAACTTTTGAGGAGTGAATATTTTTTTTCTTCATTATCCTTCCTCGTTTGCAAGCTTACATGATTATTTTTGCTGTACCTTGCTGCATGCCTTCTTTCCTTAAATCTCTCTCTCTCTCTCTCTCTCTCTCTCTCTCTCTCTCTCTCTCTCTCTCTCTCTCTCTCTCTCTCTCTCTCTCTCTCTCTCTCTCTCTCTCTCTCTCTCTCTCTCTCTCTCATCCAAAATAGCGACGCGTACAAAGGAAAGAAAATGTCCTGTGGGCCAAAAATATTTAAATGAGGCGGGAATGATTCGTTAATTTATTTATTTTATTTATTTATTTATTTATTTCTCATTTGTGTATTTATTAATTCATTCGGTCATCCATTTGTTTCTATGATTTGTTTATTTGTGACTTATTTCTATAACCTCCATGCTTTATTTACTTGCCTATTTTCATTTGTTTATTTGGTTATTCATTTATGCATTATTGTATTTATTTTATTTGTGTTTGTTTATTTATTTATTCATTTATTTATTTATTTATTTATTTTTTGCTGTGGTATTCGCGGGATTCATCTGTTTTCCTGTCACGCGCTGTTCATTTGTTTTGCGTTACGTATATTTTTGGGTTGCATTTTATCATCTATATTTTTTTATCCTCTTTCCTGCCAGGATTTTTTTATATTTTTATGATACTACGTTTTTATTTATTTATTTTTATTCCTGAGGTTTGGGGTTTCTTAAGAGTTTGTGAAATAGACAGTGAAGGTAGGCAGAGGAGGAGGAGGAGGAGGAGGAGGAGGAGGAGGAGGAGGAGGAGGAGGAGGAGGAGGAGGAGGAAAGTTATGTAAAAGAGAAAGTCAAGGATGAAAGACATGCTGTTAAAAGAGAGAGAGAGAGAGAGAGAGAGAGAGAGAGAGAGAGAGAGAGAGAGAGAGAGAGAGAGAGAGAGAGAGAGAGAGAGAGAGAGAGAGAGAGAGAGAGAGAGCTCAAGAACCTGGAAAGTTATTATCATTATCATTATTATTATTTTATTATTATTATTATTATTATTACTCCTCCTCATCCTCATTCTCCTCCTACAACTACAACCACCACCACCACCACCACCACCACCATAATACCCCATAGCTTAACTAACAACCAAACCACCGATGCCCATGATTAACGCCAAGACATAGCAAAACCCTTGAAAGTAACACCATAACAACACCTGCCCCGTTAAGCCGGACGGAAATTACCACGAACACGCACTAACAAGAGTAATTACTGCAGTTTAGGCGTTCGTGGAGAGTGTCAGAGGGAGTGTAAACAGGAGTACTTAATGTATGATGACAGGAGGTGTTGATTGATGGGGACAAGAGGAGGAGGAGGAGGAGGAGGAGGGGAAGGAGGGGTTGAGTGTTCCTAAGCGAGCAGCAGAAGGAGGAGGTGGAGGGTCTTGTGTGGAGTGTCGGTGCTCGAAGTTTGGTGTTGCTCAAGTTTCAGGTTAGAAAAATGACATAGAAAGGCCTGCGCAAGACTACCTTCAGAATCTGTTGCAATATAAATAGAAATAAAACCTTGTTATCATGGAAAATGTGTGTGTGTCTGTGTGTGTGTGTGTGTGTGTGTGTGTGTGTGTGTGTGTGTGTGTGTGTGTGTGTGTGAGGGAGAGAGTAAGGGAGGGAAGGACGTGACAAGGGTATTAGAATTGATGGGTTAGGGTCGAGCCAGCTGAAGACTAACTGATCCTTTGCTGAAAGAAAAAAAACGAAAAAAAAAAACCAAATCAGTTTAGACATTGATGGGTTGCGGAGAAAAAGGGAAGTGAGGCGGAAGGGCGGGCGTGCAGAGGGCAGACAGTCTAAATCACTTGTGTTTGTGTGTGTGTGAGGGAAGTAAACGTGACGGTATATAGCAGGGAGTCAATTGAGTGGTGGTGTGCAAAGGAAGTATTTATCTTCTAACTCTATTTTCTTATTCATTAACGAGAGAGAGAGAGAGAGAGAGAGAGAGAGAGGAGAGAGAGGAGAGAGAGAGAGAGAGGAGGAGAGAGAGAGAGAGAGAGAGAGAGAGAGAGAGAGAGAGAGCGAGAGAGAGAGCGAGAGCGAGAGAGAGAGAGAGAGAACGGAATTAACGTTTCATGCTCTATATGTTTTTTTTTTTTTTACTGTTTCTTTTGAGTGTACGCATGCTTAGGGGAGGAAGGGAGAGAGGGAGGGAAGGAGGAAAGGAAGGGGGGGGAGTGTGAGGGGAAGAGACATTGCTAGTATGCTGTGAGAAAGAAAAAACAAGTGAATGATATACTAGACCATAATTCTTATTCTCTTTCCTCCTTTTTTCTGCTTGAACTTCATACATCTTGGTTGTTTCCTATTGCAGACACGTTGCACACGCCCATGCTTTCCATCCTAGTACTGCTCAGCCTCACGTAACTTATGACACACTTGTACACTCCACGTTGTTGTAAATGGGGTGATTAAGAGGACACATGGCTTTGTTAGTTCCTTTCTGGATGTTCTAATGGGGTCAGTACTCAGGACGCAACACTTGATATATTTCTCTTTTTTTTTGTGTGTGTGTGTGTGTGGGTATGTGTGCGTGTGTAGCATATGTTGTAAGAGTACGGATGGCTGGTGGGATGTGCAGTATGTCCTCCTTTCACTGCTTTCTGGTGTTAAATTGAATCCATTTCCGCCTCCCGCATGAATTTGAAGCCAAGCGTCGGCACAGTGAAGCGTGTTAGCGCGCGGGAAGTGAGTCAGAGGAGGCTTCGAACAAACACTCAAATGATTAAGTGTGACTTGTTTACGGCCGCCCACCCCCCTCTTACTCCTTCTCACACACACACACACACACACACTGCACACCATGTACACCTGAGTATAGTTTCGCCTCATACTCGTACCGCTGCTCAAACGTTTGCACTCGGCGTATCGGAGAGATAAGTGGTTAGCAGCGCCCGACACGGACACTTACTCACCCCGTGTAATGGAGGGGCGGGATGGGGGAGATTATGGCACGAGTAGGATGGCAATTGTCAGGCCATCAACTCCTCCATAGCGGGAATCCTGTAGTGAATTTCCAGCTCAAACATATGGTCCAGTCTGATATGTGAACTATAAGTGGATCGTCATGGATCGCGACTATAGTGGTGACGAAGCTTCCTGCAACACTTGAATGATCACCCTTTCAACGAGGCCGCCTCTCTAAGCCATGGATACGCGACACATTAATTGCCCTGAGACTTTTACATGTTTTGATATATTCATGATTGTAAAAATGTATAAAACTTTAAATTTCTTTTGGAAGTTTGATTTTTCACGTAATGATCCCACGGTTTTGAAACAGTCTCGAGGCGGCATCAATTTCCGGTGTCTTAAGTATTAAAGATAAAGATCATTCCTTAAACTTTCGTACCTGCACGTGTCAAAAAGAAACCCTGACTCGTAGTAAAGGTGCACGGCTTGTTTCCTTAATTAAAGTATTGTGGTCGATGTATGTAGAAGATATTGACTCACGTTAAAATAATGATAAACAAATATTGACAGTAAGATTTCAGTATTCCAGGCAAACTCGTAACTATTCAGAAGTGTACAGAGGCGGTGTTAATAATGGATCACAGAATATGACGTAACATTTTTTTCCCTGCCGATGATTGAAAAATGAATAGTTTGTGCCACTTGGTTTTCATCTCCCCTCTCTCCCCTCAGTGAGTTATGCACACACCATTCCGATACCCTTGCAAGCACTGGTGGAAGTGTGGAAGGTTTTGCTGCAAGGAACCGATGCTCGAGAATCCTGCCTTTCATCCTCATCTTGACACACACACACACACACACACACACACACATACACAAACACACACACACACACACACACACACACACACACACACACACACACACACACACACACACATACACACACACACACATACACATAAAGATAGAAAGAGAGAGACAGAGAGAAAAAAAAAGAGAGAGAGAGAGATCTTTACGTGACTAATAAAAAGATAGAGCCTTTCCCGCGGCACTTATTGACAGCCTACCATTGTGTGTGTTTGAGAGGAAGCAGCTGCAGCGACGGTCTGTGAAATGTTCGTGCTGTCGGCAAGGCCAGACACCTCCTCGCCCTCGACCGATATTTAGCACAATGTTTGGCCTCGTGGAATATACTTACAACACTCTTCTGGGAATGGCTCTCTCGGGGGGGGAATTCGATGCACCGCGAGGCAAGTGAAAGTGGATCCAAACAGCTACATATAAAGTGGTTCACCTTTCTATATGTCGATGAGGAAGACGTGAGAGAATGTGTGTTTATCGATGTCAAAAATTTTTACCTGGATATTGACAACATACAATTTTTTTTTAACATCTTTCGGTATGGAACACATCAGGCGGGTTTAAGGTACAAATACTCGAGGATAAGTGTGACACATTCTTCTCAAGTGTAAGCAGGAAGGAGGACTCTTTCAAGGGACGGAATGTGAAGGGCCGGGAAAGGTACACACTCTGCATAACACATGAGGTTACCGTCAGTTGGAGGCGGAGGGAAGGAGGGGATATTCTTGGAGCGATGCAGCACTATAGCTAGGCCTTCTTCCTCACCTACCTGCAAGACCCCGTGACCCCTGACTAGGCCTCCTCGCACGCTCCCGCCCCCTATTGCCATCTCTTGGGATTCCTTGCAACTCGTGTCTTGAGGTTCGCGTTCTTGAGTGAATTATATATCGTTGCTATTGTTTCGTTCCGGGACACGTGACGATGAGGCAGCGTGGCGTCCCTGTGTGTGGCAACGGAGGGTGTTGGGGAGGGGGGGGGGAGGGACGTAACATAGTGCGAGACATATACATGAATAAAGGAAAACAAACTTAGAAAAAAAGCAGTCATACATAAATAAACTAGCAAGCAAATTAACACACACACACACACACACACACACACACACACACACACACACACACACACACACACACACACACACACACACACACACACACACACACACACTACAACTTGTAAATTCTTAATCTAAATACCGAACTATTTTCTGCATAAAAGAAAGAAGAAAACTGATGTGTGTGTGTGTGTGTGTGTGTGTGTGTGTGTGTGTGTGTGTGTGTGTGTGTGTGTGTGTGTGTGTGTGTGTGTGTGTGTACCATTAGCCATTCGTCACCCTGGTCGCCTGTGTGGTGTGGTGTGGTGTGGTGTGGTGTGGTGTGGTGTGGTGTGGTGTGGTGTGGTGTGGTGTGGTGTGGTGTGGTGTAGGGAGTAAGTAGTAAATTGTGTTACCAAGACAACTAATGATGCCCTGATGTAAAAGAAAGGGCAAGGGCGAGGGAATGAAGCCCGTTTGTTACTCTTCTCGAACCTCTGAGGCCACGTAAGCTTCACGTTATTCCGTTTCGATGCGTCGTGGAAAATGAATTAAAAGTTTACGCTTTCCTCAAAAATGACTTCTGCCTCATTACATTCTTCAAAGGGAGTGAGAAGAAAGTTCGTTTTAATTCTTTATGTTCCTGTGAAGGGCAATAAGGCATCTCGCTGTAAGGTAATTTTGGATTTTAATTACTATTTTGATAAGTTAAAAAAACGAAATGTAATTAGTCATTGTTTTGGATGTTAAAGCTGATATTTTATTTATTTATTCATTTATTTATTTATTTTTTTTATCATTTACCAGTGGCGCCGGTAGGCTTCAAAGAGACCTTAGATGGTTGGCCTCCGCCGTAGCGTAGCGTAGTAGCGCGGGTTAGATTTTTTTTTTTTTTAAAGTGACGCCTTGTTTCTTCTTACTGATAGGCTCATGCTGCCAGCGGAAGCTCCTCGCGCATATAACGTTGCAGTCCCAGCGAGGACTACTACTATTACTACTACTACTACTACTACTACTACTACTACTACTACTACTACTACTACTACTACCACTACCACTACTATTACTATTATTGCTACTACTTTTGCTGTTGTTATATACACGTACTAACTAACTTGCCACGCCCTGCCCACTCCCTTCCTCCCCCCCCCCGACACACACACACAGCGGCCGTCTATGGTATACGCACACACTTTCCTCTTTGTAACTAGCGTGATAAAATTTTGACTTTTATGCCAAGTTAATGTGTTGTTGTATTTTCCCTTTGAAACAATTATTTAACTCTGGCAGTTTTTCACGCTTTTTAGTTTTTTTTATTATTATTATTATGGTTACCAACATTTTTTTTTTTTGTGTATATTTGACACTGCATTTTTTTCACCGTAGTTTTCTGTTTGTATATTAATGTTTACACACGCTTCCGTATTTTCACTTTTACGTTGTTAGGAGGAGGAGGAGGAAGAGGAGGAGGAGGAGGAGGAGGAGGAGGAGGAGGAGGAGGAGAAGGAGGAATGATGAGAAGGAAGAGGATAAGGAAATATATATAATATATATATATATATATATATATATATATATATATGTATATATATATATATATATATATATATATATATATATATATATATATATATATATATATATATATATATATATATAGAGAGAGAGAGAGAGAGAGAGAGAGAGAGATATATGTGTGGTGGGAGACAAAGTTGGTGGGTGGGTTAAGATACGGTGACAGGGAGGAAGCACGCGATTTAGGAAAAAAAATAGGCAAGATAAAGAGAAGAATGCAGGAGATAATGACTGTGTGGAAGGAGGAAAAGAGGAATTATTAGTGTCCTGTAAATACTGG
>JAPQNM010000044.1:14494319-14524319 GCA_029783475.1 Metacarcinus magister
TTTTACTGCGTAATTATTAGTCACAGAATAAATATTTAAAATTTCAGTTGTAAAGTTAAATTAGGTGTATCAGATGCTGCAATGATATTTCCAATATCTCTAATAGCTTTCGGGAAAATGAGGAGGAAAGTCATGTTTTTATATAAATATTAAGTTTAATTTTACTGTTTAATTATTAGTCATAGAACAAATATTCATAATGACAGTTTTCACAGTTTAATTAGGTGTATCAGATTCTGCAATGATATTTCCAATATCTCTAATAGCTATCGAGAAAATGAGGAGGAAAGTCATGTTTTTATATAAATATTAAGTTTCATTTTACTGCGTAATTATTAGTCATGGAACAAATATTCATAATGACAATTGTACAGTTTAATTAGGTGTATCAGATGCTGCAATGATATTTCCAATATCTCTAATAGCTTTCGGGAAAATGAGGAGGAAAGTCATGTTTTTATATAAATATTAAGTTTAATTTTACTGTTTAATTATTAGTCATAGAACAAATATTCATAATGACAGTTTTACAGTTTAATTAGGTGTATCAGATTCTGCAATGATATTTCCAATATCTCTAATAGCTATCGAGAAAATGAGGAGGAAAGTCATGTTTTTATATAAATATTAAGTTTCATTTTACTGCGTAATTATTAGTCATGGAACAAATATTCATAATGACAATTGTACAGTTTAATTAGGTGTATCAGATGCTGCAATGATATTTCTAATATCTCTAATAGCTTTCGGGAAAATAAGGAGGAAAGTCATGTTTTTATATAAATATTAAGTTTTATTTTACTGCGTAATTATTAGTCATAGAACAAATATTCATAATATCAGTTGTACAGTTTAATTAGGTGTATCAGATGCTGCAATGATATTTCCAATATCTCTAATAGCTTTCGGGAAAATAAGGAGGAAAGTCATGTTTTTATATAAATATTAAGTTTTATTTTACTGCGTAATTATTAGTCATAGCACAAATATTCATAATATCAGTTGTACAGTTTAATTAGGTGTATCAGATGCTGCAATGATATTTCCAATATCTCTAATAGCTTTCGAGAAAATGAGGAGGAAAGTCATGTTTTTATATAAATATTAAGTTTGATTTTACTGCGTAATTATTAGGCATAGAACAAATATTCATAATACCAGTTGTACAGTTTAATCAGGTGTATCAGATGCTGCAATGATATTTCCAATATCTCTAATAGCTTTCGAGAAAATGAGGAGGAAAGTCATGTTTTTATATAAATATTAAGTTTCATTTTACTGCGTAATTATTAGTCATAGAACAAATATTCATAATGGCAGTTTTACAGTTTAATTTGGTCTATCAGATGCTGCAGTGATATTTCCAATATCTCTAATAGCTTTCGAGAAAATGAGGAGGAAAGTTATATTTTTATATAAATATTAAGTTTCATTTTACTGCGTAATTATTAGTTATAGAAAATATATTCATAATGACAGTTGTTCAGTTTAATTAGGTGTATCAGATGCTGCAATGATATTTCCAATATCTCTAATAGCTTTCGAGAAAATGAGGAGGAAAGTCATGTTTTTAAATAAATATTAAGTTTCATTTTACTGCGTAATTATTAGTCATAGAACAAATATTCATAATATCAGTTGTACAGTTTAATTCGGTGTATCAGATGCTGCAATGATATTTCCAATATCTCTAATAGCTTTCGGGGAAATGAAGAGGAAAGTCATGTTTTTATAAAAATATTAAGTTTCATTTTACTGCGTAATTATTAGTCATAGAACAAATATTCATAAAATGAGTTGTACAGTTTAATTAGGTTTATCAGATGCTGCAATGATATTTCCAATATTTCTAATAGCTTTCGAGAAAATGAGGAGGAATGTCATGTTTTTATATAAATATTAAGTTTTATTTTACTGCGTAATTATTAGTCATAGAACAAATATTCATAATATGAGTTGTACAGTTTGATTAGGTTTATCAGATGCTGCAATGATATTTCCATTATCTCTAATAGCTTTCGAGAAAATAAGGAGGAAAGTGATGTTTTTATATAAATATTAAGTTTCATTTTACTGCGTAATTATTAGTCATAGAACAATATTCATAATGGCAGTTTTACAGATTAATTTGGTCTATCAGATGCTGCAGTGATATTTCCAATATCTCTAATAGCTTTCGAGAAAATGAGGAGGAAAGTTATATTTTTATATAAATATTAAGTTTCATTTTACTGCGTAATTATTAGTTATAGAAAATATATTCATAATGACAGTTGTTCAGTTTAATTAGATGTATCAGATGCTGCAATGATATTTCCAATATCTCTAATAGGTTTCGAGAAAATGAGGAGGAAAGTCATGTTTTTAAATAAATATTAAGTTTCATTTTACTGCGTAATTATTAGTCATAGAACAAATATTCATAATATCAGTTGTACAGTTTAATTCGGTGTATCAGATGCTGCAATGATATTTCCAATATCTCTAATAGCTTTCGGGGAAATGAAGAGGAAAGTCATGTTTTTATAAAAATATTAAGTTTCATTTTACTGCGTAATTATTAGTCATAGAACAAATATTCATAAAATGAGTTGTACAGTTTAATTAGGTTTATCAGATGCTTCAATGATATTTCCAATATCTCTAATAGCTTTCGAGAAAAGGAGGAGGAAAGTTGTATTTTTATATAAATATTAAGTTTCATTTTACTGCGTAATTATTAGTTATAGAAAATATATTCATAATGACAGTTGTTCAGTTTAATTAGGTGTATCAGATGCTGCAATGATATTTCCAATATCTCTAATAGCTTTCGAGAAAATGAGGAGGAAAGTCATGTTTTTAAATAAATATTAAGTTTCATTTTACTGCGTAATTATTAGTCATAGAACAAATATTCATAATATCAGTTGTACAGTTTAATTCGGTGTATCAGATGCTGCAATGATATTTCCAATATCTCTAATAGCTTTCGGGGAAATGAAGAGGAAAGTCATGTTTTTATAAAAATATTAAGTTTCATTTTACTGCGTAATTATTAGTCATAGAACAAATATTCATAAAATGAGTTGTACAGTTTAATTAGGTTTATCAGATGCTGCAATGATATTTCCAATATTTCTAATAGCTTTCGAGAAAATGAGGAGGAATGTCATGTTTTTATATAAATATTAAGTTTTATTTTACTGCGTAATTATTAGTCATAGAACAAATATTCATAATATGAGTTGTACAGTTTGATTAGGTGTATCAGATGCTGCAATGATATTTCCAATATCTCTAATAGCTTTCGGGAAAATGAAGAGGAAAGTCATGTTTTTATATAAATATTAAGTTTCATTTTACTACGTAATTATTAGTCATAGAACAAATATTCATAATGACAGTTGTACAGTTTAATTAGGTGTATGAGCTGCTGCAATGATATTTCCAATATCTCTAATAGCTTTCGAGAAAAAGGAGGAAAGTAATTTTTTAAAATAAATATTAAGTTTCATTTTACTTCCTAATTATTAGTCATAGAACAAATATTCATAATATCAGTTGTACAGTTTAATTAGGTGTATCAGATGCTACAAGGATATTTCCAATATTAAAATAGCTTTCGGGAAAATGAGGAGGAAAGTCATGTTTTTATATAAATATTAAGTTTCATTTTACTGCATAATTATTAGTCATAGAATAAATATTCATAAAATGAGTTTTACAGTTTAATTAGGTGTATCAGATGCTGCAATGATATTTCTAATATCTCTAATAGCTTTCGAGAAAACGAAGAGGAAAGTCATGTTTTTATATAAATATTAAGTTTTATTTTACTGCGTAATTATTAGTCAAAGAACAAATATTCATAATGTCAGTTGTACAGTTTAATTAGGTGTATCAGATGCTGCAATGATATTTCCAATATCTCTAATAGCTTTCGAGAAAATGAGGAGGAAAGTCATGTTTTTATATAAAAATACGGTTTTATTTTACTGCCTAATTATTAGTTATTGAACAAATATTCATAATTTCAGTTGTACAGTTGAATTATGTGTATCAGATAATGCAATAATATTTCCAATATCTATAATAGCTTTCGAGATAATGAGGAAGAAATTAATTATAAAAAAAGTAAAATTCATTATTTATTAGTACTAGAGCAAATATTCAAAATGACAGTAGTAGATTTTAATTAGATCTATCAGATGCTGCAATGATATTTCCAATATCTCTAATATCTTTCGAGAAAATGAGGAGGAAAGTTGTGTTTTTATATAAATATACGGTTTCATTTTACTGCGTAATTTTTAGTCATAGAACAAATATTTATAATGACAGTTGTGCAGTTTAATTAGGTCTATCAGATGCTGCAGTGATATTTCCAATATCTCTACTAGTTTTCGAGAAAATGAGGAGGAAATTCATATTTTTATATAAAAATTAAGTTTCATATTACTGTGTAATTATTAGTCATAGAACAAATAATCTTAATATCAGTTGTACAGTTTAATTAGGTGTATCAGATGCTGCAATGATATTTCCAATATCTCTAATAGCTTTCGAGAAAATGAGGAGGAAATTCATGTTTTTATATAAATATTAAGTTTAATTTTACTGCGTAATTATTAGTCATAGAACAAATATTCATAATATCAGTTGTACAGTTTAATTAGGTGTATCAGCTGCTGCAATGATATTTTCAATATCTCTAATAGCTTTCGAGAAAATGAGGAGGAAAATCATGTTTTTATATAAATATTAAGTTTCATTTTACTGCGTAATTATTAGTCATGGAACGAATATTCATAATGACAGTTGTACAGTTTAATTAGGTGTATCAGATGCTGCAATGATATTTCCAATATCTCTAATAACTTTCGGGAAAATGAAGAGGAAAGTCATGTTTTTATATAAATATTAAGTTTAATTTTACTGGGTTAATATTAAGCATAGAAAAAAAGTTCATAATATCAGTTGTACAGTTTAATTAGGTGTATCAGATGCTGCAATGATATTTCCAATATCCCTAATAGCTTTCGAGAAAATGAGGAGGAAATTCATGTTTTTAAATAAATATTAAGTTTCATTTTACTGCGTAATTATTAGTCACAGAATAAATATTTAAAATTTCAGTTGTAAAGTTAAATTAGGTGTATCAGATGCTGCAATGATATTTCCAATATCTCTAATAGCTTTCGGGAAAATGAGGAGGAAAGTCATGTTTTTATATAAATATTAAGTTTAATTTTACTGTTTAATTATTAGTCATAGAACAAATATTCATAATGACAGTTTTACAGTTTAATTAGGTGTATCAGATTCTGCAATGATATTTCCAATATCTCTAATAGCTATCGAGAAAATGAGGAGGAAAGTCATGTTTTTATATAAATATTAAGTTTCATTTTACTGCGTAATTATTAGTCATGGAACAAATATTCATAATGACAATTGTACAGTTTAATTAGGTGTATCAGATGCTGCAATGATATTTCCAATATCTCTAATAGCTTTCGGGAAAATGAGGAGGAAAGTCATGTTTTTATATAAATATTAAGTTTAATTTTACTGTTTAATTATTAGTCATAGAACAAATATTCATAATGACAGTTTTACAGTTTAATTAGGTGTATCAGATTCTGCAATGATATTTCCAATATCTCTAATAGCTATCGAGAAAATGAGGAGGAAAGTCATGTTTTTATATAAATATTAAGTCTCATTTTACTGCGTAATTATTAGTCATGGAACAAATATTCATAATGACAATTGTACAGTTTAATTAGGTGTATCAGATGCTGCAATGATATTTCTAATATCTCTAATAGCTTTCGGGAAAATAAGGAGGAAAGTCATGTTTTTATATAAATATTAAGTTTTATTTTACTGCGTAATTATTAGTCATAGAACAAATATTCATAATATCAGTTGTACAGTTTAATTAGGTGTATCAGATGCTGAAGTGATATTTCCAATATCTCTAATAGCTTTCGGGAAAATAAGGAGGAAAGTCATGTTTTTATATAAATATTAAGTTTTATTTTACTGCGTAATTATTAGTCATAGCACAAATATTCATAATATCAGTTGTACAGTTTAATTAGGTGTATCAGATGCTGCAATGATATTTCCAATATCTCTAATAGCTTTCGAGAAAATGAGGAGGAAAGTCATGTTTTTATATAAATATTAAGTTTGATTTTACTGCGTAATTATTAGGCATAGAACAAATATTCATAATACCAGTTGTACAGTTTAATCAGGTGTATCAGATGCTGCAATGATATTTCCAATATCTCTAATAGCTTTCGAGAAAATGAGGAGGAAAGTCATGTTTTTATATAAATATTAAGTTTCATTTTACTGCGTAATTATTAGTCATAGAACAAATATTCATAATGGCAGTTTTACAGTTTAATTTGGTCTATCAGATGCTGCAGTGATATTTCCAATATCTCTAATAGCTTTCGAGAAAATGAGGAGGAAAGTTATATTTTTATATAAATATTAAGTTTCATTTTACTGCGTAATTATTAGTTATAGAAAATATATTCATAATGACAGTTGTTCAGTTTAATTAGGTGTATCAGATGCTGCAATGATATTTCCAATATCTCTAATAGCTTTCGAGAAAATGAGGAGGAAAGTCATGTTTTTAAATAAATATTAAGTTTCATTTTACTGCGTAATTATTAGTCATAGAACAAATATTCATAATATGAGTTGTACAGTTTAATTCGGTGTATCAGATGCTGCAATGATATTTCCAATATCTCTAATAGCTTTCGGGGAAATGAAGAGGAAAGTCATGTTTTTATAAAAATATTAAGTTTCATTTTACTGCGTAATTATTAGTCATAGAACAAATATTCATAAAATGAGTTGTACAGTTTAATTAGGTTTATCAGATGCTGCAATGATATTTCCAATATTTCTAATAACTTTCGAGAAAATGAGGAGGAATGTCATGTTTTTATATAAATATTAAGTTTTATTTTACTGCGTAATTATTAGTCATAGAACAAATATTCATAATATGAGTTGTACAGTTTGATTAGGTTTATCAGATGCTGCAATGATATTTCCATTATCTCTAATAGCTTTCGAGAAAATGAGGAGGAAAGTGATGTTTTTATATAAATATTAAGTTTCATTTTACTGCGTAATTATTAGTCATAGAACAAATATTCATAATGGCAGTTTTACAGTTTAATTTGGTCTATCAGATGCTGCAGTGATATTTCCAATATCTCTAATAGCTTTCGAGAAAATGAGGAGGAAAGTTATATTTTTATATAAATATTAAGTTTCATTTTACTGCGTAATTATTAGTTATAGAAAATATATTCATAATGACAGTTGTTCAGTTTAATTAGGTGTATCAGATGCTGCAATGATATTTCCAATATCTCTAATAGGTTTCGAGAAAATGAGGAGGAAAGTCATGTTTTTAAATAAATATTAAGTTTCATTTTACTGCGTAATTATTAGTCATAGAACAAATATTCATAATATCAGTTGTACAGTTTAATTCGGTGTATCAGATGCTGCAATGATATTTCCAATATCTCTAATAGCTTTCGGGGAAATGAAGAGGAAAGTCATGTTTTTATAAAAATATTAAGTTTCATTTTACTGCGTAATTATTAGTCATAGAACAAATATTCATAAAATGAGTTGTACAGTTTAATTAGGTTTATCAGATGCTTCAATGATATTTCCAATATCTCTAATAGCTTTCGAGAAAAGGAGGAGGAAAGTTGTATTTTTATATAAATATTAAGTTTCATTTTACTGCGTAATTATTAGTTATAGAAAATATATTCATAATGACAGTTGTTCAGTTTAATTAGGTGTATCAGATGCTGCAATGATATTTCCAATATCTCTAATAGCTTTCGAGAAAATGAGGAGGAAAGTCATGTTTTTAAATAAATATTAAGTTTCATTTTACTGCGTAATTATTAGTCATAGAACAAATATTCATAATATCAGTTGTACAGTTTAATTCGGTGTATCAGATGCTGCAATGATATTTCCAATATCTCTAATAGCTTTCGGGGAAATGAAGAGGAAAGTCATGTTTTTATAAAAATATTAAGTTTCATTTTACTGCGTAATTATTAGTCATAGAACAAATATTCATAAAATGAGTTGTACAGTTTAATTAGGTTTATCAGATGCTGCAATGATATTTCCAATATTTCTAATAGCTTTCGAGAAAATGAGGAGGAATGTCATGTTTTTATATAAATATTAAGTTTTATTTTACTGCGTAATTATTAGTCATAGAACAAATATTCATAATATGAGTTGTACAGTTTGATTAGGTTTATCAGATGCTGCAATGATATTTCCAATATCTCTAATAGCTTTCGGGAAAATGAAGAGGAAAGTCATGTTTTTATATAAATATTAAGTTTCATTTTACTACGTAATTATTAGTCATAGAACAAATATTCATAATGACAGTTGTACAGTTTAATTAGGTGTATGAGCTGCTGCAATGATATTTCCAATATCTCTAATAGCTTTCGAGAAAAAGGAGGAAAGTAATTTTTTAAAATAAATATTAAGTTTCATTTTACTTCCTAATTATTAGTCATAGAACAAATATTCATAATATCAGTTGTACAGTTTAATTAGGTGTATCAGATGCTACAAGGATATTTCCAATATTAAAATAGCTTTCGGGAAAATGAGGAGGAAAGTCATGTTTTTATATAAATATTAAGTTTCATTTTACTGCATAATTATTAGTCATAGAATAAATATTCATAAAATGAGTTTTACAGTTTAATTAGGTGTATCAGATGCTGCAATGATATTTCTAATATCTCTAATAGCTTTCGAGAAAACGAAGAGGAAAGTCATGTTTTTATATAAATATTAAGTTTTATTTTACTGCGTAATTATTAGTCAAAGAACAAATATTCATAATGTCAGTTGTACAGTTTAATTAGGTGTATCAGATGCTGCAATGATATTTCCAATATCTCTAATAGCTTTCGAGAAAATGAGGAGGAAAGTCATGTTTTTATATAAAAATACGGTTTTATTTTACTGCCTAATTATTAGTTATTGAACAAATATTCATAATTTCAGTTGTACAGTTGAATTAGGTGTATCAGATGATGCAATAATATTTCCAATATCTATAATAGCTTTCGAGATAATGAGGAAGAAATTAATTATAAAAAAAGTAAAATTCATTATTTATTAGTACTAGAGCAAATATTCAAAATGACAGTAGTAGATTTTAATTAGATCTATCAGATGCTGCAATGATATTTCCAATATCTCTAATATCTTTCGAGAAAATGAGGAGGAAAGTTGTGTTTTTATATAAATATACGGTTTCATTTTACTGCGTAATTTTTAGTCATAGAACAAATATTTATAATGACAGTTGTACAGTTTAATTAGGTCTATCAGATGCTGCAGTGATATTTCCAATATCTCTACTAGTTTTCAAGAAAATGAGGAGGAAATTCATATTTTTATATAAAAATTAAGTTTCATTTTACTGTGTAATTATTAGTCATAGAACAAATAATCTTAATATCAGTTGTACAGTTTAATTAGGTGTATCAGATTCTGCAATGATATTTCCAATATCTTTAATAGCTTCCGAGAAAATGAGGAGGAAATTCATGTTTTTATATAAATATTAAGTTTAATTTTACTGCGTAATTATTACTCATAGTACAAATATTCATAATATCAGTTGTACAGTTTAATTAGGTGTACCAGCTGCTGCAATGATATTTTCAATATCTCTAATAGCTTTCGAGAAAATGAGGAGGAAAATCATGTTTTTATATAAATATTAAGTTTCATTTTACTGCGTAATTATTAGTGATACAACAAATATTCATAATATGAGTTGTACAGTTTAATTAGGTGTATCAGATGTTGCAATGATATTTCCAATATGTCTAATAGCTTTCGAGAAAATGAGGAGGAAAATCATGTTTTTATATAAATATTAAGTTTTATTTTACTACCTAATTATTAGTCATAGAACAAATATTCATAATATCAGTTGTACAGTTTAATTAGGTGTATCAGATGCTGCAATGATATTTCCAATATCTCTAATAGCTTTCGAGAAAATGAGGAAGAAAGCAATTAAAAAAAAAAGTAAAATTCAGTATTTATTAGTAATAGAGCAAATATTCATAATGACAGTAGTAGATTTTAATCTGGTCTATCAGATGCTGCAATGATATTTCCAATATCTCTAATATCTTGTGAGAAAATGAGGAGGAAAGTCATATTTTTATATAAATATACGGTTTAATTTTACTGCGTAATTATTAGTCATAGAACAAATATTCATAAGTTCAGTTGTACAGTTTAATTAGGTCTATCAGATGCTGCAATGATATTTCAAATATCTATAATAACTTTCTAGAAAATAAGTAGGAAAGTCATGTTTTTATATAAATATATGGTTTCATTTTACTGCGTAATTATTATATAGGTATCGTTATATTCACAGAACTCAGCACCGCCCTTGCCTCCCAGCGGTGCTAGGTTTACGTAAATACTGTGGTACGCTTAGTTATTGGGCGTCCCTGCAGGGATGCGGCCATTCCGGATGGTACGAATGTTTTTGTTCATGCAATTTATGACCACCTGTTAGAGTAGGACCGTGTGTATGCATTTATGTAAATTAACACACACACACACACACACACACACACACACACACACACACACACACACACACACACACACACACACACACACACACACACGACCACCTTGCAATGGCTGTGGTACATAAAAAGCAGTGTGGGTGGCTGCGTGATGGGTTAAGGTGATGGTAATGTAACACGATACTTTGTTTATCTTGATGAAAGGTAATCATTGCCTCCCAGTATTATTGTTACTCTTAATTAACCAAAGTTGCGTAAATCGGGTAGTCAAAGAAAGAGGTGCATTCCTCTCACTAGTCATATTTATATCAAATGCACACCACCAGTTAGTACTAGTTTCATCTTGGGATAGTAAATTACTAAGAATAAAATCATATGATGTAATTCAGAAATGCAGTAACCAAAACAATATTACAACCAGATTTTTGTAATTTATATAATAGATTGAATAGTATGAAAGTGATTTTCCTGACTTTGTATTTTTAAAAAATACAACACAATGAATAAAGGATGCCTGGAAATACGCTGCAGCGATCGTGTCTGTCAGAATGAATTAATCCTTGACTCCACGCTGTTTTAAGGCAGCAAGACCTTCGGTAAACTTCAATAACGGCACCAAAATCCCATTTCCTTGCGATATTGGGAGAGTCCCTTCCTCTGCTCGTACAAACACTTGGTTCATCTTAACGCTCAGCTAATCTCAGGATGCTGTTTGCTATGCCGCCGTGCTGAGAGCATCGAGCTGACTCGCTGCCTTTACAGGGAGAGTGGGCGATGATCAACAGTTGTATAGTGCCTATTCGTCTAAATCGGCTTCAAATCAGTGGATATAGTGTAAATGAATTGTTCCTGATGCGTGTTCAGATGTGCCGTACTAGCAACGAAGCCTCACGCTACACCTGAGTCTTTATCTCATTACCGGCTCGAACCTGTCTCGTATGGGTTTTTGATTCAATATTCGACCATTTTTCCAACACCATTCACCTATAACTAAGGCAAATGTGTCAGCCAACCACGTGTCCTCTCTCAGGTGTGTTCGGACAAATATTATACACCACTACGCCGCAGCCCCGCCTCAATAAGCCGCGCACTGGATACCTGCAACCACTCCAGGGGTGACAAATAAATGTAGCAATAAAACCCGCTCACTGTCGCTCCAAAAGCCATGCATACGATAATAAAGTTAGGGGGGAGAGAGAGAGAGAGAGAGAGAGAGAGAGAGAGAGAGAGAGAGAGAGAGAGAGAGAGAGAGAGAGAGAGAGAGAGAGAGAGAGAGAGAGAGAGAGAGAGAGAGAGAGAGAGAGAGAGAGAGAGCGCGCCTCCATGATACTGTTAAACACGAAATTCATACGAAAAAAAGAGAAAGTAAGTGAATAATATAATTTGAAACTTTCATATAAAAATTTTTAGCTCTTTTTTTTTTTTTCCTAGTCTAACTCTTTTTCCATTTGTTTTTTCCTATTTGTCCTTTGATTTTTCCTATTCCCTTATTATTTCCTTGCTGCTGTTCTTCTTTTTGGGTCTCGATTTTGACTTCTGGTTGTTTTCTTCTATTTTTTCCCTGTGGTTGCTTTCCTCTCTCCGTAACCTTTAGATAGATCCGCCTTTGACTCACTGTATACCGAGGGTCGGGTGGGAAGGCATCATTAAAGAAAGGGAAGATGAGAAGCTCCAATTTATAACTTACTTCCTCCAGAAACGAAATTAAAAGGGAATTCAAAGCCTGAAAGAACGTGAGCTCGAGTTCCTTTACAAAGCCCAGTCACCAAGGCAATGACCTTCTCCTGACTCCTCCTTCTTCCAGCCCGACATACTCCCCTCTCTCACACCTCTCTTTCACTCCACTACTTTCCCTTCTCACACCTTCTTCACTCCACCAGTTTCCCTTCTTACTCCTATTTCACTCTACCACACGCTCTCTTCACTCACCTCTCACTTCCTATTTCACCTAACCAGTATTCCCTCTCACACCTCTCTCTCTCCTTCATCCCCTTAAGTGGCTCCTCCCAATCCGTGTTCCATCGCCACATCCTCAAACCATCACGACTTATTCATTAGATACATACATTGCAAAGGTAGTGGCCGAGTGAGTCTTTCTTTTTGGTGGAGAACTTACCTATTCAGATGAACTTGTAGATACCTTATCAGTGATCCTAATTCGGCGAGTGAAGTGAAAAAAAAATCATTTGGACTCATGAATATTATTGAACGCTATGAATGTGTATTTTGAAGCGTTGGATCATCTTACAATGGAGAGAGAGAGAGAGAGAGAGAGAGAGAGAGAGAGAGAGAGAGAGAGAGAGAGAGAGAGAGAGAGAGAGAGAGAGCAGGACTGATGTAAATGTTATTATCTCAGCAGTCTGGGTGGAGGTGTTAGGGGAGGAGTAGAGTCGTGGTGTGAGGGGCGGAGTGAGGGAGCGAGATGGGGCGGGTGTAAGTGTCAAGGGAACATGTGTGGGCGTGTGGGCGTGCAGGTCTGCTTCAGGAGGGACGTGACGACTGCAAGGTGGAGTGGGTCAAGGAAAACTGAAAAATTGAACAACCCAAAGGAACCGTAAAGGAACTAAAAGACGAGAGTAAATATAAAAGAACATCAGATGCTGCTTATTCGCACACACACACACACACACACGCACACGCACACGCACACACACACACACACACACACACACACACACACACACACACACACACACACACACATACACACACTTACCTTTTTAGCGAGGAAGTGCATTAATTTGATGATTATGTACAAATTACTACACCATTTAGTGATTTAATTGCCGCGCTGCTCGGTCTATTGTGGAAGTACGTACACCTGGAACTGCATAGTCTCTCACAAAGGTATTGTCATCAGTGTTACGTAGTAGTTTTATATTCATTATTATTATTATTACTATTATTATTATCATTATTATTATCATTAGTGAGATAATTGAAAAAAAAAAACTGAATTGAAAAAAACAAAAAAACAAATTTATATATAGATTATGTACTTAGAACCGTAAATCCAGTGATACTATTTTACATTTAAAAACAACCTTGCATAATGAGCTCTGGTAATGATAGTTTAATAACAAATAACACGCATGAAAAAGAAAGACTGACATGAGGGTTCAGAACCAACTATATAAAACTAACGTACAATACAATACATTGAGACAACCTACTCTAAATCCACACAATATAACGGATTAACGTTATTTGGTTTCCCTTTCTGTTACTTCGTAAATTGCAACTCATTCAAAATATATTTCATCCATTCCTACATCTATACTTACATTCACCTACCATTTCACTATAACTCAACGAATGCGTTGGTTAAGTCAGCGGGAGACAGACGCTGCGCCACACAACTGTACACGGAGAGTGGGACTGAAGGCCGACATACCATCCCTTCCCTCCTTCCTTTCGTCTCTCCTTTCCATCTTGTTTACCACTAGGCCTGAAGGAGGTGATCGGGCTCGGCGCTATAGAAGGGGAGCGTGGTGATCACTGCTCCTCTTCCATATAGCGGAGAGGAGGAAGGGAATTTTATTAATGAAGGGAAGGATGAGAGGTGGTAGGGAAGGGACTTGTGCTGCTCACTGTCACTGCCTCCATGTATACAGGAAAGAAAACAGAAGACCATCTTAAGGCGCCACTGATTCCACACTAAGGACGGCAGACACATTTCGTAGGTCATGTATTAATTCCCTGAAGACGACGATGCTCTTTTTACCGGCTATGTGAAATGATTTATGGGAAACATTCTCCCTAACGAGTCAATGATGTGAAGTACTTGTCCTTTTCCGTTTTGACATCCTAAGGTGCCACACTCTACCACAACCTTGACTTGCCCCGTTCCTCAATGTCTCCCTCTGCAAACAGCACCGCTCCATTCTCCCTCAGATAGGAGATGCAGGACCAAATCAACGACGGGACAATCTAATCCTGATCGCTGACCGCTTCAGGAGAGGCCAGTAGATCTACACTGACTGAAGTTCAATGAAACATAACCGTTAAAAACATCAGCGAGTAAGGAGAAAGATGAAAAGGAAAACTACGTAAACGAGGGGCCACCTGCACGGTTGGCTGCCCCTACTTCTCGCTGATCACGTTCTCCTTCGCGACACTCAGAACCTGGTGGGAAGAAAAACTTTGAGGCCAAAAATCAGGGCACCAAATAGAAGGTCTCGAACTAAAGAGGATTCAGGATTTATATAATCAGGTTTCTGTTAGCGTAGAGAGGTGGATGGATGGACAGGAATAAAAGGAGAGGTAGAGGGTACAGGAGCAGATAAAGGGTCGTGAGAGGAGAGGAGTAGACGAGAGATAAGGAAGGGAGAGACTGCGAGTGAAGTTGGATGAGATTATTCATTTTTTTCCCTTTACAACACGGTACCGACATTAAAAATGGAATGGTACTTTTACAGCAGCGGCGTCTAATCCCCTGGTGCGGCAAGACGGGGCGCCCCCCCCTCCCCCCCTCCCGCTACCCCGCCCACATGAGGCGTGTAGCTGGTGGAAATATTTTTTTTCCTTTTTTTTTTAGGTGTTGAACCTGTGCCGCCGATAGGCTTGATGGAGGCGTTGAATGGTCGGCCTCCGCCCTTTAGTAGCGCTGGTTAGATTTTTTTTTTAAATGACGCCTCATTTCTTGTTGAGAGGCTCATGCTGCCCGCGGAAGCTTCTCGCTGCATTTTACGTTGCAGTCCCAGTCGAGGATAGTGTTATGGCAGCATGTGGGTGATCTTTGGCTACTCGGTTGTTTTTGAAAAGAAAAGTGGCCAGCTCGTGCCGGGACTCGAACTTGGGACTCTGAGTTGGCATGCCCCCCACGCTAGCCACTAGGCCACCCGACGGAAGTTGGTGGAAGATGGGTGATGGGTGATGGGTGGTGGGTTAGTAGCGGGGGTAGAACGCTGCAACAAAACAGTTTACACACAGACGATAAAACTTGTTTCTCCTATTCGCCTGCAGTCTAATTCTATCCTTATTTTTCTGTGTCAGGCATCCAGTGTTATGTTATGTTATATTATGTTAAATTAAGTTGGAATAAAAATTAAAACTTGTTCCTCCCATTGCCTATATAGAAGTTATTGTTTTCGTCTTTATATATAGTGTCCTGTCGCCCTTCTTAGGTTCGAGTAACAGATCACTAAGCACACTTCTATGGGTGTTAGAGTGTTTCACCGCCTCGTCACCTCGTCCCATCAACAAGGAATCAGATCTCCTCACGCTCTTACACTCTCTTCCTTTCCACCAACTTTCCCTTTGTTAGGTATTGTTCGTCAGGTGAGTTTCCATCACGTACACCAATTCCCAGCAGCAAAAGAAATCACAGACAGGTGGACAGAGAGACAGGTAGAGCGGCTCACACCTGTTCACTTCTAACACCTGTGATGGATATTTCATGTCTCCCCGATACAGGTGAGTGAGGAGGCCGCCACAGGGGAGTAGGACGAGGGGAACAAAGGAGAGGGAGAGGGGGAAAGGAGGAAAGGGAAAGGGAGGGATGGAGAGGGGAAGGGAGTGGAGGAGGGGGAGGGAAATTGTAGCAATCAATTAACAGTGGAGAGTTAATAGATATATTCGAGTACCGTGCACACACATGCATACATACATACATACAGACAGACAGACAGACAGACTAACACATACATGAAAAAAAAGAAGTAAAGAGAGAATAGGAAGAAAAATTCGCTTCCCGCTATGATTACAATGAAGTAATTTCCTCTCTTGACGTCAAGCCGATTCTAATCACAGGAAAAAAAAGAAGGAATGAGAGTAACATCGTGTGTGTGTGTGTGTGTGTGTGTGTGTGTGTGTGTGTGTGTGTGTGTGTGTGTGTGTGTGTGTGTGTGTGTGTGTGTGTGTGTGTGTGTGTGTGTGGTGTGTGTGTGTGTGTGTGTGTGTGTGTGTGTGTGTGTGTGTGTGTGTGTGTGTGTGTGTGTGTGTGTGTGTGTGTGTGTGTGTGTGTGGTGTGTGTGTGTGTGTGTGTGTGTGTGTGTGTGTGTGTGTGTGTGTGTGTGTGTGTGTGTGTGTGTGGTGTGTGTGTGTGTGTGTGTGTGTGTGTGTGTGTGTGTGTGTGTGGTGTGTGTGTGTGTGTGTGTGTGTGTGTGTGTGTGTGTGTGTGTGTGTGTGTGTGTGTGTGTGTGTGTGTGTGTGTGTGTGTGTGTGTGTGTGTGTGTGTGTGTGTGGTGTGTGTGTGTGTGTGTGTGTGTGTGTGTGTGGTGTGTGTGTGTGTGTGTGTGTGTGTGTGTGTGTGTGTGTGTGTGTGTGTGTGTGTGTGTGTGGTGTGTGTGTGTGTGTGTGTGTGTGTGTGTGTGTGTGTGTGTGTGTGTGTGTGTGTGTGTGTGTGTGTGTGTGTGTGTGTGTGTGTGTGTGGTGTGTGTGTGTGTGTGTGTGTGTGTGTGTGTGTGTGTGTGTGTGTGTGTGTGTGTGTGTGTGTGTGGTGTGTGTGTGTGTGTGTGTGTGTGTGTGTGTGTGTGTGTGTGTGTGTGTGTGTGTGTGTGTGTGTGTGTGTGTGTGTGTGTGTGTGTGTGTCGTAAATAAGAGAATGGAAAGAGGAGTCTCACTTATTGATTGAATGGAGGTTATTAATAGGTGACGCCACTCATTGGGAGGCGAGTCTCTATCAAAGGAACAGATAATGAATCAATAGAAGAAAAAAAATCAAGTCAACTAGATCGTTTCATAATAGGTTTGTTATTTTTCATTTCACCTTTTTTTTTTTTATATATATAATTCCTCCGTGTTACACATTTACTTCATCCTGTTGATAGGCTTTTTTTTTTCTTTCTCTGCCTTTCTTCTTTTTATTTTATATCTTTATCTCTATATTTATGTATCGATCTATTTACCAATCTTTTTCTTTTATTTTCTTGGCTTTGTCTATTAATCTATTTTATAACTTCCTACTATTATCATTATTTTCTCAGCCGTTGGTCAGTCTCCTCACAAAACAAAAGAGCATCGAATGGCTTCCACTTGATTTATATTTGTTGGATCGAATCTTCCTCACATCTCCATATCACAAAGGGGTTCAAGCGGGCAGATCAGGAGATAGGAAACACTCATGAGCTGCGTTGTTCCCCTTTCCCAACTCCTAAACACTGTACACATTCCCTCTCCTCCTCTACCTCCTCTCCTCTCTCTCTCTGTTTAAAGTTGTCGGAAACACTCGAGCATTGCATCGCCTTTCCCTAACGCATCCCTTCCATAAAGCTTATCTTGTCGCCGTGGCCAAAGCTCTCCCTCCTTCAGGCTGGAGAGTCATATGAGCAGCATCACGTATGGTCTTTAAGCCGTCAAAGTCACCTCCCTTCAGTAATTATGCGACATGCCACTGACAGGGTTGTATCGGGTATTTCTGCCGATATATCGATAAAAGTTTAGGCGATATTGAAGGTGGCGGTAAGATAATGGTATGCGTTTTCATTTTGTGTAGCCTTTTGCTTTGTGTGTGTGTGTGTGTGTGTGTGTGTGTGTGTGTGTGTGTGTGTGTGTGTGTGTATTGAGTTTCTTATTTAATCTCTATTTTCACCTACGTATTTGTTATCCTGTTGTTAGAATTGTGAGGAGTCTTTCTCATCTTATCTCGTTTTTGTGGATCGCCTCTCAAGATGTCAGAATCAATTTACCACAAAAAAGTCTCATTGATATTTGTTTCTACTTTGTCTTTTTCATGAATAAAAGATATGAAGTATAATTTTGACCCTCGCCCTAGAGCACGGGTGGGAAATATGTGCCTGGAAAAGGTACTGCCACCATAAACATCTGGCCGCGCCGACACCCGTGCTACCCACCACCAACACGATGTAGAGTGGAGTGGCACGTGGAGGCCTCCGTGGAATAGTGATACACCTAAATATTATGGGTACTTTTTTCACAGAGTATATCATCATTGCTACCGGTGTTTTTTCTTTGTTATATCCTTGCCTTTGTCTGTGTCTGTGTCTGTGTATGTGTGGCTGTGTTGGGGGCGTCATACAAGGAGGGACAGCTCTGTGTTTCACGTCCAGGTCAATCCTCCCACACGGCAGGAAGGTTCATCCGACACCACGCCCTCCACGCCCTCCACACCCTCCACACCCTCCACGCCCTCCACACCCTCCACGCCCTCCACACCCTCCACGCCGCCACCTAAGGGCATGCGTGCTGTCTTCCCGCCTTTGTATATATCCCTCTCTTCCACCTCTCCCGCCCTCCCCTCCTTTCTGTTTCCCTTGCATCTCCTTCACTATTTTCTCTTTCTTACTTGTTTTTTCCCCTTCTCTCTTCTTCTTCCTGTTTCCCTCTTACCCCCATCTGCTCCTCTGTTTCCCTTGCTTCGCCTTGTTTCTTCTTTCTGTTTCCTTCTCTGTCTATCCTTCCTCACAACGCTCGAGTGTTGTCATTTGGCAGTGCGTCATCACCATCATTACTACCGAGTGTTTTCAGCCTGTATGTCATAAACACTGTTATTACCCTCCGCTCCTCTGTCCACACACCAAGTAATGAACCGCTCCGTCCCGTTTGTATGTTTCATGTTCACAACGAGAGAGAGAGCGTGTGAGTGTCCATTATGCACCCACATCGCCTTCTTTTCTTCCATCACTCACAGTCTAGACATCTACTTGTGCCTTGCCTTCCCTAGTCTCACCGAAGGACAGGCCGTGAAAGGCTCCCGACACTCCTTTCAAGTATTCCTCAACTCGCTGCTTCCTGGTCGTGTGCAAGTTTGATGCACTTCACGCACCGCAGCACCATTATGCAAGGGTGTTGTTTTTATAGGTGCTTTTTGTGCCTCCTGCCTGTACAGTGTATGTTTCACCTCACTCTCCCTTTTCCTTTTATCTATGCTTGTATGTGTATGTGTTCACGTCCATCTGAACACATACACACACACACACACACACACACACACACACACACACACACACACACACACACACATACACACACACACACACACACACACACACACACACACACACACACACACAAGGTGATGCGTGTTTCATCAGATGGTTGCTTGCCAAATTATGGTCACATTGGCTCTCTTTGTATCTTCCCATATCCTGTTTCTTTTGTTGTTACGTGTGTTTTCTGTTGTCTCATGCCCACTCCGCTTTGCACTACCTCACTTTTGCCTCAAGAAAAGAAAACATTTTGGGCCTCAGCAGTGCTGGAAAATAATTACCGCCGCCCATTAGACCTAATTAGTCTGATTGCTGCCTTTTATTGGTGGTATTAGTCATCCTTTATCAGCGAGTGGCAGCCATCTAAGGCAGTCCCTCCAACACCAGGAAGATTGGTGATTTTTTCTTTTCATCTTTGCATTTTATCTGAAGTTAATTAAATTGCTGGCCATGAACTTTCATAAGGAGACTTCTGAAGTTCCCTTTTTGCAACTCTATGTTATGATCAAATCCTGCGACGCTTCTGCTCACAAGCCGTCATCCCTTCAGCCCTGCAAGGCCTCTCCCTCAGTGTTGTGCCACAGTCACCACTCCTTCACTCACTGAGGACTTAGTCTGTCGGCTTGATGGTGTTACCGAAGTTATCTAATGGTATATTGACTCTTGAGTCTTCAACAACTTCTTTAGTCAGCCATGCGCTTCCTGATGACGGCAGCAAACGACCCTCGTCATCAGCGGAAGTAACATTAGTGAGTCCCTTGTAAGTCTCTCTTGTTCACACTTTAGCCAGTGTCACAGAGCCATTCACTCATTCGTGTTCACAGCACCAGTACTCAAACCCTCCGTGGGTGCCGAGGCGAGGAGGCTGACCATTACATGTACGATTGTATAAGATGCTTCACTACAAACAACAGCGGCCAGCAGGACCTGCAGCCTGTGTTTGGTGTGTGATGATGCGCCATCCTGCATCTCGTTTTTCCTTTTTATAGCATCGAGCTGCGGCCTGATGCTCCTGACCTTCGTGAGTTAGCCGCCATTTGATCACCACTTAGTGAGGTGGATCACTTTCATGACTCATCGTATCAGAAATGTTCCCGTGAATGTTTTTACAAACTCTACTGTATAAAACGAACGGAATTCCCTTGATTGAAAATGTTTACCAAACTACCTGACATGTGATTGTATAGACTGGTGACGCCCCGAACACAATGTTTTAGAGGTGCAGCCACTACACCACCGCGAGCCAGGGTGTAATCATACCAAACTTTGGCCCCAAAATTAGATAATAATAATGTGTTGCGTGCAGGTGGTTTTGGGGATAGAGAAGGTGAGGATAAAACTTTACAACCCAGCATCAGGTGCATGGAGGTAAGGTCCCTGTCGCCCCCCCTCCCCCCTCTCCTGTCTGCCTGGCCTGAAAAAATTGCATGATTCAGGAGGCGCGCGTCCGCCCTGCTCCCCTATCCCTCGCCTGCTATCCCTATTTAACATCTTTTTGTTGTCAGTTTGCTCTCCCCTCCCTTGCCTTTTTGCATTGCCTCGCCTCTGCCATTCGTGCTGTCTTCACTGCTCTCTCAAATAAACAGTCACGATCGTGCAGGTTCAACCCTCTCCCTATATTTTCTCTTTCTTTTCTCTTTCGCTCGTTTTTCTCCCTCTCTCCTTCCCTCCCTCACCCTCTCTCCCTCTCTCTCTCTCCTTTCCCTCGCTAGACTTCCCTGCTGTTCTCTCCACGGATCCTCTTGCAGTTATTTGCCGTCCACTTCTTGTTTTCTTTGGATTTGCTCGTATTTGATCTCCTCGGGACCCTACGACTCTGCAATCCTCTTCATGCCTCAACTGGTTTAGTGACTTCCGCCTCTTACTATGAGCATTCGATTCTGTACCAGCAATAGTGGTAGTATAGTATAGTATAGTATAGTATAGTATCCTCCGCTATTTTTTATTTTATTTTATTTTATTTTTTTTTACTATTTCACACTTACCTCTAAAATTCCATGTAGTTTTTCTATACTACATGGTATCACTTATTTTCCTGCCAGCTTCGGCTGGAGGGATGGGTGGGAGGGGAGGAGCCTTCCACTGTACTATCCTTTCTCTAATTTAAGTAGTTAGTATAGAGTAGTTATATCAAACAGCCTTCGCAGGGACCCTAGGGTCTGTTGCTGTTTGTGTTCCCTTGTATTCCCTTGTATTCCTCCTCCTCCTCCTCCTCCTCCTCCTACTCCTCCTCCTCCTCCTCCTCCTCCTCCTCCTCCTCCTCCTCCTCCTCCTCCTCCTCCTCCTCCTCCTCCTCCTCCTCCTCCTCCTCCTCTTCCTCTTTCTCCTCCTCTTCCTCCTCCTCCTTATGAAATATGTAGACGCCAATAAGTGCCATGTTTATTAATAGGCTCATTACAATTATAACAACCGTAAAGAGAGAGAGAGAGAGAGAGAGAGAGAGAGAGAGAGAGAGAGAGAGAGAGAGAGAGAGAGAGAGAGAGAGAGAGAGAGAGAGAGAGAGAGAGAGAGAATAAAAAATGGGGGTGATCTCCGTCCTCCTTGGCAGAGTAAGTGGGTGGCTTCTTATCTTGGTCTCATTTTCTTGCGGAAGCCACTGACAATGGCTCATTTATCTCCCCGTTTCAGTAACCTTTTGATGCTTCAGCGGGCACCTACCAAGTGAAAAGGAGGAGGAGGAGGAGGAGGAGGAGGAGGAGGAGGAGGAGGAGGAGGCTACGGGATTGTTATAGGAAAAAAAATTGCAAAGAGTGAGAAAGAGAATGATGGGAAAAATGATCAGGCAGAGGAAGGAGGAAAACTAAATGGTCGGGAAGGAGGAAGAGGAGAAGCAAGAAGACTCTCTATCAAGAAGAGGAGAAAGTAGAGAAGAAAGGGGAAAAGTGTTAAAAAAGATGACAAGAGGACAAAGATGAGAGGAAGAATGGGAAGTGTAGGAAGAAGGGGAAGAAGAGTTTGATGAAAGAAGAAGATGAGGAGGAGGAGGAGGAGGAGGAGGAGGAGGAGGAGGAGGAAACGACGTGGGTGAGTGTCACGTCGCATCTATATCCTAAAAGGCACGAAGGAGTATGAGATTATGGACCTTTTGCTGACCTTTTTCCGCTACTCTATTGTCCTGACGAGAGAGAGAGAGAGAGAGAGAGAGAGAGAGAGAGAGAGAGAGAGAGAGAGAGAGAGAGAGAGAGAGAGAGAGAGAGAGAGAGAGAGAGAGAGAGAGAGAGAGAGAGATAATGGGGAAAATATGAATACTGGTAAGGTAGAATTTTGGGGCGTATAGTAATTAAATGGAAGAGAGTTTGGTAATAGGAAGAAAGGGAAGGGACATGGAGGTGCACGAGGAGGAGAAGGAGGAGGAGGAGAAGGAAGAGGAGGAGAAGGAGGATGAAGAAGAGGAGTGACCAAAAGAAGGAAAAAGAAGGAGAAGGAAGAAAAAGTAAATTTAAACTTTGATGTAAAAATACTTAGACATCTCTTTCTCACTCTCTCTTTTTTCCTGCATTGTTTTGTAAGTTTCTGAAGCCAGCCGTTCCTGCCCCACCCACGCCCGCCCGCCCGCCCGCCCGCCCTTCCGAATGAAATATACATTGAAATATACATTGAATATCTACCCATTACCTTATGACAACGGAGAATCGAGGTAATACTATTAGTCTCTTTCCATACATATCTGGCGGATGTATTTATTTCCTTTACGTAATGTTCTGATGTCAGTCTCTTGATACGGTTACTTATGAGGGAATCTACTATATGTATTTTTTTTGTATCCTTTTTTATTGTGAATATGCGTGGCTCTAATGGAATGTATTATAGGGATATATAAAAAAGTGTACATCCTGGAATGAATCTTGGCTTTCACGCACTACACTTTTGACTACTACTACTACTACTACTACTACTACTACTACTACTATCATTATTACGAAACACTAATTACTGTTGCTGCCGCTACTGCCAACACTAATTTGTTCCGTGTATCAAGAGGGTTAGATTAGTGTAATACAATCCTACTGTATCATATAACTACGTCAAGTCCTTCACATCATTATCTTGAACACGGGGCAACTTCAAGGTAGTTCATGATTGGTTGTCCCGGGGAATTGTGGCAGGAGCTTATAATGTTACCTTATATTAATAGAAAAAGAATATATCCACGGTGTTAATCAGACTATACGAACATAATATTGATGAAAAAAAATGTCTACGCAAAATTTTGAATAAGAACGCAATACTTAAGATATATTCCTATAGATAAAAAGGCAAAATACAAATAAAAATAAAAATTACAGTACTCAAAATGGCAAAAAAAAAGAGACAAAATAAATCAAATAAAATTAACAACATTAGACAAAGTTTGGATGTATTCATACGTCAACTATCCACATGAACATACACACACACATATATACGTACACATGTATATTTTTGATTGACCATTCATCCTGCAGTTCTCACGCCTTGATGGTCTCCCTAGTTAATCATGTTAATCATTATAATTATCCAGCGCTGCAGAATAACGTGACATATATCCGTGATTGGGGGACGCCAGCTGCTTCTAATTACATCCAACCTATTATCATTACTATTATAAAACTCGGATTGGCTGTACTGTTCCCTCGTTACCATTCCATCCACACAAAACAGCGGAGGATATTGTGTTAGATAGGTAGATTGATTGATAGGTAGATAAATAGTTAAGCAAAAGTAGATAGATGGATAGAGAGAGAGAGAGAGAGAGAGAGAGAGAGAGAGAGAGAGAGAGAGAGAGAGAGAGAGAGAGAGAGAGAGAGAGAGAGAGAGAGAGAGAGAGAGAGAGACAGAGACAGAGACAGAGACAGAGACAGAGAGAGAGAGAGAGAGAGAGAGAGAGAATGGAATGGCTGTGACAGTAAGAAGACAAGGAATGATGGACACATGGAACAATGTTTGCGAAGATGACGAGGAGTCTGAGCTTCACGTTTTCTTTACTCTACTTTGCTGTGGTGATCCATAGTTGTCTTGAGGGTCACTAAAGCAGCCCAGTTGTTACTCTTGGTGCTGTGTGAGGACGAAAAGTGGTCATTGTCAACATTCTACTCTGTAATATACTTCAATGTTTTCTGTAAAGTTGAATGTTGATTATATTTGTTTTGATTATAGCGAAACAGAAGATAAGTCGTTATACCAACCTGCATTCCATAAGAAATCTTGATAAGGTATAGATGACCCATGAAAGTATATATAAAAAAAAAGTCCGATGCAAAGTTTCAATGCATCGATGATCGTTCCAAGTCGTCTCTTTGGCCTGATGGGGTGTGTGAGCCATTTCTTCAGACCTTATTTTGTCATCATCACCACCACCACCACCATCATCCTTGAGCCACTTCGAACAATCTTTAAGGAAACACACATGGAGGGAGGGAGTCCTCACCCATCCACCCACCGTGGGAGGCAAGTGTCTGCCATCACAACAGAGCTCACCACTGATGGTTACCTGCAGCGACCTCTTCTCAGGGATCGATAAAGCAATCGGTCATCAACATTGGAATGATCCTCTGCCTCTTCAGCGACTCTCCTGACGTGACTCCCTTTATCACATTGATGTTCTGTTATTGAAATGCTGTCCCTGTCAAGTGTTTGCGGCATAACAATGAGAATGATAGTTCCCAAGGCGCTGCTCTAGTAGGATTCAACCGGACAAAGGGAACATTATTAATAAGTATCACTGCCTCGTGTCCTTTATGTCAATTCTGTGTAGGTCTGCCGTGTAGAGTTTAACACCACGTGACCACACCCTATAATAGCCAAATAGAGACCATATACTCATGAGCATCGTTGGGTACATAATCATTTCTCAAGAGTCACAAGTAAGGCAACCACGCCATCCCGGCACCACTCGCGATTCACAGCTGCCTATGTCGACTGTTTGCTTTGTCTGACGCCAATCATGTAGTAAATTCTCTTCAGACTGCCTGGAACCAATCAACTGCACACCTATAGCTCCCTCCTCACCGGCTGGGGCGAGCACTTGAAGGGGTTAACAAGTCTCTCCACGTGGACTAAGGAGACAACACCGCCCCGCCCCGCCCCGTCCCATCCCCATAGGAACTGAATGGTATCCTTACGTATTCCTGAATTAAACTTGACTCATGTTACGCGCTCTGTTACGCCATCCTGTTCTTATTTTTAGTTGTATAGTAAAAGAAAGTTTGATACAACTTGTTCTAGATCGGTCTCGTGTTACGTCTGGTGTCCCCAAAAGCGTTCTTGTCTGATGGTACAGATGTGTCGGGTCCCCAGGTGTGTGTGTGTGTGTGTGTGTGTGTGTGTGTGTGTGTGTGCGTGTGTGTGTGTGTGTGCGTGTGTGCGTGTGTGTGTATACCAGAGTCACCGCGGAATTCCCTCCTCTATCACTGACAGTATAGCGACGTTCCATTTGACGAATTATCCACAACCTGACGTCGGTGTGTGCCTCGTGTCCTCAAGACGTGTGTGTGTGTGTGTGTCTGGGTGTGTGGGTGTGTGTATGTGTTTGCCTTTTCATCTATTCATGTCTGTGTTGTCTGTCTGTGTTTGTTCAACCTACGTTTAAGCCAGACAACGATGACGAATATTGTGTGTTGCTTCCCTTCCACTCCTGTGCATTGTAGTGATATTCTTGCTTTATTTTCAAGACATGTATGTACGATGCTGTGATATATGTTTGTTTTTCCCCCTCGCGCATCGCTGCTCAATTTTTCTGTTCACGTGATGACTGCGAAGGATTGTGGTGTAGAGGTGAACTGGATATGAGTTCGGTCTTTGTGCGGCAATGGCATTCTTTATCAATACAGTATTACCACACACACACACACACACACACACACACACACACACACACACACACACACACACACACACCCACACCCACACACACACACACACACACACACACACACACACACCTTCATGATCCTGGTGCGTCTTAGTAGTCACCAAGCACCGGGAATTGAAAGTTGAGTTTGTGTGAAGCTATGTAAGAGCGAACTTGTGGAGTGGCGGAGAGTGTAAACATGGCGAGGAATCCAATGGTGTGTGGCTTGAGGTATTTGTGCATGGCAAGTGTAAGGAAGGTTATGTTAATTACAGTAAGAAATAGTGTTTTGAGACTGTGTTAACATCATACTATCCTTGACATTTATTTATTTTTTTTTAATGAGAGGATGATTGGAAGGAAGCTTATGTATGTCATGTGTTATGGCGCCCAGTAGTAGTAGGAAGTCTAAGTCTACTGGAATTTATATATTGTTTGAAGGAGGATCTTCCACCAAATGATGTGGGATTGTCTGGCAGTGATCAGCATAAGGTTGGGTGGAGCAGGTCATTATTGAGTAGCAGTGGAGGGAAGACTTCAGTAAGAGTTGGAGTGATGAGGCATTAGACAGCCCTCACAATCAACAGGAAGGGAAGGGAAGCTAAGATGAGGCCCAAGGCAGAGTGAAGAACAGGACTCGTGGGGGAATCATTTGTAGGTTACGTTGCATTCCATCACTACTATGACTTTAATGCTGGAATTTAGTTTTTTTTTAGTTGCATGTAATTACGAAAAAGTTTGATACTGTTGTGTAAAATTATTCGGTCAGTTAATCAACACGGCAAAAATATCCTTAATCTACACAATTAGGGCTTTTGATTCCCTGTGATGCTGACGCGGCTTGTGATCCTCATTCTCATTTCCTTCTGTTATTCGTATTTATAAACTGAACTTCACTTGTTATAATTTATCCTTTTCATGCCCTATTCCTTCCTCCACTCACACTGCCTCCCGCCCTCCCTCTCTCCTTCACCCCTCTCTAGTGACCCTAACATCCTCCACCTACAAGGCCATCCCACTCCTTCCTACACTCTCACCGCCTCCTTCCCTCCCTCCCTCCTCCCTCCCCTCCACCTCATTTCAATGACCCTAACACAAGCTCCACGATCGTCCCGGCGCTACCAATCATTCTTCCCGATGAAGTGCAATCCATCTCAGTTTTATTATCATTCTTTTCAACCACACTATCCATTTTCTTTTCATCCTCCCTAGTGGCTCCTTCGCGGCCCTCTGCCCAACCATCCCTCCCGCGTACAGACACACATCTGCTGCCCTGCCAGAACTAAACTTAAATTTATATTCTTATTCTACCGCCCTTTCTCTCTCTCTCTCTCTCTCTCTCTCTCTCTCTCTCTCTCTCTCTCTCTCTCTCTCTCTCTCTCTCTCTCTCTCTCTCTCTCTCTCTCTCTCTCTCTCTGCGTCAAGACTGCATGTAAGTGTACTTAATCAAGGGTTTACGAGTATGTGTGAGGCAAGGAAGCCACACATGTTCTTAGGGAACGACCGCCTCAGGGAGCATATGTAGTATACTCTCCTTTCTTTGCACCTCTTCTTCTTTTTCTTCATCTAAATCCTCCTCCTCCTCCTCCTCCCCATCAACAATGCAGAACATATTGGAGCGAAATACCAAAGAGAGCAAATATTTCGTCTTATAGTCAGTAAGTTTTCAGTATTGGAAGCCTGGCAAGCCTCCTCCTCCTCCTCCTCCTCCTCCTCCTCCTCCTCCTCCTCCTCCTCCTCCTCCTCCTCCTCCTCCTCCTCGTAAATTTTTTTTCTTCTCTTTTTCCTCTTTTTTTCCTTTTTTCCTTGTTCTAGTCCTCCTTTTTCCTTCTTTTTATTCATGTTTCCTTCTCTCTCTCTACTTTTGATTCTCTTTCTCTTCTCTTCTCTTTTTACTCTTCTTTTTCTTTCTCTTTTCTTTTTTCTTTCTTCTCTTGTTCGTTTTTTACACTGTTGCCCGACTTGCAAGAAGAGAGAGAGAGAGAGAGAGAGAGAGAGAGAGAGAGAGAGAGAGAGAGAGAGAGAGAGAGAGTGAGAGTGAGAGTGAGAGTGAGAGTGAGAGAGTGAGAAAGAGAGAGATTGGGACTGGATGGCTAGCTAAACTCTACCTCAGTGACTTCCTAACACAAGAAAAGTACCTCAATGCTGTTCCTAATTCACGTAAACTACATTGAAAATAGTTACATATATACTCAGATCCTTTATGTTTGTTAAAGTATGTTATAAAGGTGAATAGAAGAGCACCTATCGTAACAATCCATCAATCCTTGGGGGTATACGTCAAGAGGTGCGTCGCCTCGCCAACCCTCCGACTCCAGCTCTGCCGATCACCCCGGGCGAGTCCCCATGCAAGCCCACTTCCCATACCAATTAACTCCCAGCAGGAAGCATCGCCTTGCCCCAGCCACGAACTTTGTGGGCGCCCCCTTGGCCTTCTCCACTCCGGGTTACCTCGTTCAGAAATAACCCGAGCAGCAGGATCAGCTTCTCGTAACAGATCCATGCAAGGTCTTGAGTCTCGACACATTTACAGTTATGCAATTTACCGCGATGTATAGCAATTAGAACAACTGTGATAGGTGCGTTGAGCTACTGTTATTTATGGCGGAGGAAGAAAAAAATAAACACAAGCGTCAGTGTTACTAGGAATGCAACTTACTGGATGAACTTGCAAACCAAAACAAAGACTATTTATACTTAGATTCATAGCAAGGAACTGTCAGTACAAGATGACGGGATTAATGTTATCACTATTAATAGCACTACTGAGACTTAATTAGCGTAAATGTGTGGTGGAACGCTGCTCTCATAACCACACGAAGGATGTCGAATCAATGAACTGAGAATGTAAGGTGACACAACTAATCCTCATAAGAACCTTGCTTAGTGCAGATAAAGCTTCTCAGTGTGTAATAACTTGATAAGATAGTGTTAAGTGGGACGAGATGCAGGTGTTCGTGTTATTTATTGAACTTGATAACGCTAATCACTTCAAGTTAGTTCTTTATATAGAGTTTGGGATGATTGATAGCGACACACTACATTATAAGTCAAGGTTCATTGTATACAGTAGTGTACTCGAACAGGTAACCTCATTATAAGCTACGTAATGGGTTTTCTGGTACCTGCTACTATGATGTACCTATTTTCATCGTCCTCCTCCACTTCCTCTTCTTCCTCCACTTCCTCTTCCTCCTCCAACTTTATTCTTGTTCTACTCCTTCCTCTATATATCTTCTATTTCTCTTCCGTTGTCTTTGCTCTCACCTACGTCCACCACCTCCTCCTCCTCCTCCTCCTCCTCCTCCTCCTCCTCCTCCTCCTCCTCCTCCTCCTCCTCCTCCTCCTCCTCCTCACCTTCATCGTGTGGCGGGGAGAAGCTTGACATTGCCATTATTGACTCTTGCAATATAAGTCAATTAAGGTATAAATTAGGTTCTGAAGGGAAGTGCTGCGCCCCTACGAGTAAGTAGATGTTCAAGTAGGGAAGGGAGGGGTAGAGGCAGACTGTAGAGTGAAGGGTAGACTGTTGCGTCCCCCCCCTTTCCCCTACACACACACTCTCTCTCTCTCTCTCTCTCTCTCTCTCTCTCTCTCTCTCTCTCTCTCTCTCTCTCTCTCTCTCTCTCTCTCT
>JAPQNM010000044.1:14529319-14544319 GCA_029783475.1 Metacarcinus magister
CACACACACACACACACACACACACACACACACACACACACACACACACACACACACACACACATACACACACACACACACACACACACACACACACACACACACACACACACACACACACACACACACACACCATCCCTTACTTCTTTCCTTATCAAGCCCACATTCCCTTCATTGCAATCTCCTAACAACCATGACTGGAATGACGTTTGTGGACGAGCCAAGTCTGATTGGCTCTTCACTACTGACTCCATCCTCCCCTGCCCCCTCAACCCCTAAGACTGATTGATGCTAAAATTTTCAAGTCTGACCTCGTTGCCACCAGTCAGCAAGGCGCCGGAGATGTACGAGGCTAAGGGAGATATATAAAGGGAAGCTCCATTTCTCCTTCCTTCCTCCTTTCCCCTCAGTGTTTGGTCTTGAAGGAAAAACAGAGACGGGAATGGTTGTGTATGAGACAGAAGATACACATCGTGAGCTAGACAAATGTCGTGGTGTACCTCCTTCTGCAATGATTTCTGAGATGATGGAAGAGAAAGAGCGTCCGTTTAGTATGTTTTGTGTTGCTGCTGTTGCTACTGCTCTTGACTTGCGCGCACTCAACAACAACAACAAGAACAACAGCAACAACAATAACACACACACACACACACACACACACACACACACACACACACACACACACACACACACATGAGATATTACCCCTCATGTTTATAAATCTAACGCCACCGCTTGCTTCTTCTGGCATGACTTACCCAGTTAGTGGAGGATGTAGAGAGGATGTTGGTGAAGGCAGGAAGCTGTGTGAGTATTGGATAAACGTGGCTCACCAGCGAGGCAGGCGATGGTCTTGGTGCTGCAGCTCTTCCTCTCTCGGGATTTTCTTTCTTTCCGCTTGGCTTGGTGAGAGAGGCGACGTCTGACTTGCCGATGCCTTGAATGCAATCAGGAAACTTTTTGGAGGAAGGGATTGTAATAACGTTGTTGATGCGAGACACAGAGGAATGAAAGGCATGACAGAGGATCACGGATTTTATACATATAACAAAATATTAGGAAGTTGATACACAGCGAACGGATAAGATGAAAGCGTATTCTTCTGTACATGTTTTAATAATGCGCTTGACAATATCTACAGTGCAGGTGGTAGTTATCTTGTTTATTAATGTTGTGTTTTTCTTTGTTTCCAGGAGTAAGGATGGTCGGGGCTCGTTGTGATGGACGTTGAGGGCGCGTCAAGGTCCGTGAGTGCGAGGAAGACGCGTCGTGTTAAGAGTGAGGCTTTGTGACTGGTAACTCGGAAAGATGTGTTGCAAAGGACTCTCACAGACGGTTGTACAAGTGATACGTTGCCGCCCGTGACAAGGTTCAGTGCGAAGGAACCCGGGGCAGTATGACGTGGGCGTGGCCAGCCTGGTGTGGGCGGATGGGCGTGTTGCTGGTGTTAGGGGCGGCGGTCGTGGCGGGGGTGGCGGTGGGAGCATCAGGAGGGGCAGGCGGCACACAGCAGCTCACCAAGGACGACACACTGCACCACCAACGCTCCCCCTGGTACCGCCACGCCCGTGCTCGCCGCCTCGCCAGCCCTCCCACCAGGGACTCCGAGACCACTGGGGACGCCAGTGGAGTGGTCGGATTCCTGCGGCTTCATGGGAATGCCTCCACACCCGCCGGTGAGCTGAACACAACCCGAGGCGGCGGGGCGAAAACCGAGGACCGTCGGGAGGCGAGGAGAAGAGGGAAAACCCGCGAGAATGTGCTCCTGGCGACCAGTGAAACCCGTAGTTACAATTCTTTCATAGACGGCAGGAAAGTCAGGAAGAGGTCGTCACGGATGGAAAAGTGTGCCATTGATCCGCCCAAGGTGAAGGGACCTGGGAACCTCGACACTGACGAGCGTGTGATCGACGTGGCGGTGATCGTGCCGTGCAATGAGTCCCACCAGTACTCACGCATGAAGGTGCTGCCCGTGGTGGAGCTGGCCGTGCGTTACCTCGAGGAAAACGGCCTCCGCGGTCCACTGGAGAACTACACCATTAAAGTGCGGTACCGGGACTCCAGACTCTCCTCCACCTACGGTCCTCTCGCTGCCGTCGACCTCTTCTTCAATAATTCTGCCGGTAAGTGGGTGGCGTTGTTCTTCGTCTATACTTTAAAGGTAGCTCCGGCTTGAGTGGCTGGTGTTTCACGCAGCTTTTAGATAGTGACGTTAAGTGGGTGGTGTTACAGGCTTACTTTCACTTAGATACGGTAAGTGAGTGGTTATTACATGCAGTCTTTGGTTGTTATTCCAATTGAATACATGCTTTTTTATTAATTTTTGGACAACAGTGAAAGCTTTTGTACTGCATTCTAAGTCTTCGAGGCGGGATACCCAACTCTCATTGTTGAGTTGTTGCTTCAGCATTAGAATAATATTCCCCAGATGTAGAAACCAGTTTGTTTTTCCAACACTCCTTTGAAATATTCAAGCTCGGCTGTTGACCGTAAGGCTTCTGCTGGGTCACAGTAGAGGACAAGAGTGAACAATTCTCCAGGCTTAGTTTCATGCCTGGATGGGAGGATGAAACTCGCCTCTCGATGGTAATCCGCAGCATTGGCTCCTCATTCTTCTACTCTCGCGTCCTGGTCATTCATTTTTCTTCGCCGTAAAGAATGTCTCCTTTATTTTGATCGTTATTTTTTTATTGTTTTAAAATGATTATGATGTGCAATAAATTGGAAAACTTCATTTAGCCAACATATGATAATATGTTTAGTCAAGTGCATTGCTAAGGTTGAATTTTTGAATTTAAAGATGAAGCAAGATGCCTCTCGAAGACAATTATAGCGATGCAGAAAGACCGGCCTTCCCTCAAATCGTGGGTCACTATTGAGCAGGGACTGAGGGTTGCATGCCAAGGTTAAGCGCATCGGGAAGCTGTCACTCCGCCAAATTTACTAGCCTGGTGCGTCCCCTTGACCCGCGGACGAGTGGCGGTGAGAGGAGGGGAGTTTTAGCCAATTTTGGGCGACCCTTCTGGAAAAATATTGTTCCCCTGTCGGAGAAGAATATTATTTTTCCGACAGGATTTATGGGCCCCGGAAATGGTGATACTAAGAATAAGCAACAGACACCTGCGTCCGCCTCCTGGTGCCTCGTGCACAATGATATCAATGAAGGTACTTCAGATCAGATCACATGGACCCAATTGTGGATATTTATGTTTACATCTTTGTGTTCCTCATCGACTCCAGACGAAACACAATAATTAATTCACGAGTATTTAATTAATAGTATTTTAATTTTACGAGTGAGTGTTGACGTCATGACATTAAGGAAGATTCGTTCGTCAGGTATATCTTGGCATCTTTTACCTGAGTTATGGTGGCATTCCTTGAGACCGCATGTTTGGGGGGCAAAGATACCCCCAGACATCTTATCTGAAGATCATCACTTATGATTGCAACCTCCTTATCGGTAGTGACACATGGAATCAAGCTAATAAGTCCCACAGGTGATAAGCTGAACCACGACGAACCAGACGAACCCATGACCTTGAACCCTCACTCTGGCAAGGGGAGGCAAAGTGACGATGTAGAATGTGATGTGGAATACCAGAGACGTGGTTGGGCACAGGTACTACAGGTAAATCTCTTAGAAAAGCCTTGGAGGAAGGTGTCATACAGACTCTGGGTTGGCAGTGGCTTCTGTCTTGATTAATTTGATCACTTTTGGAAATGTTCTTGCCACACCACACACCCCGACGCCACACCGGTACGCTTCCCCCGATGGCCTGCCCGGGGTAACACAGGCAATTTAGGTAACGGACGTGTACTAGTATTGGGCGCAGCTCCAGGACCACCGTTGTCCCGCCGCCCCAGCACACTGCCGGTCTGACCCAGTTTCATGTCCGAGGAGAACGTTCATGTCGAGCCTCAGCGTCGGGCTCCACCCCTCATCGCGTCCCCTGCCGTAGCGCCGCGGGGCCAGTGTAAAAATAGGCTTCCATCGGCGCTGCTTCTCTCCCGTCATGCAATAGTAGTGTCGAAAATGTCATTGTAGCTTTTGCAGTGCGTATCGTATATATTTTTGTTTATTTATATTCATTTTTGGATGGCTAGGGGGGCTTCACTCTTCCATTCTGACTTTGGAAAATATTGCTGACAATCGCTGAGTAATTTCCGTTCCCTCTGTTTTTCGCTGGAAATACTGAATGCTATTTCCTGTAACAGATGTAGAGTTTCACGTGCGTCCCTCCAGCCGTTCCAAGGACACACATAGCAGGAGGGCAAATGGATTTCAGAAATGAACTATGGCGTCCAATCACTTGTCAGCAGTTTAGCATTTCACTCCTGCAGCGGTCCAATGGTTCTGAAGGGAAATGAATGCATAATATACCAGGAATGTATATTTATTTATATTTCTGATTTCTGTAACTTTTTCCTTCCTGTTCCTCTGAGTGAATGAGGCACAATTTTTATTACTTGACTGTTTTTTGGTGGCACGCTGAGTCTTTCAAGGCGAGGAGAAGTGGAATCTGTAGCTACGTCACAACGCCCGCCCCCCGCCCACCATCCCACCTGCCCGACCCACTCAGAGGATAGGAACACATAACTAAGTGAAGCTGTAAACATCATCCTTATTGACTACATCCATCAAACATCATCATCAAAATCATCATCATTATCATCATCACCATCATTATTATTCTCTATAATCACTACCACCACCACCACCACCACCACCACCACCACCACCACCACCACCACCACCACCACCACCACCACCACCACCACCACCATTCAGTGATGATAAATCCGCCTTCACATAAGGGGAAGTAGATTTTGCTGTCATAAATCATCCTCTTTGGTATTACTTTATTGCTAAATACGGTGGAAGGGGGAGAGATAAGGGAGGGGAAGGTACCACACACACACACACACACACACACACACACACACACACACACACACACACACACACACACACACACACACACACACACACACACACACGCACACCGCCTTTTTTTCACATCCCATTATGTAGAAATCATGTCATAATGAACAGCCTCTCTTATAGGTCAACTGAATTTACATTAGCTTGGGAGGATTCCAGTTTTATTTTTGTCCTTTTATCGTTTTGATGTTCGGTAAAAAAGTTGAAAGTGCTCGTAAAGTGTAGGGAGGAAAAGTAATAGTTCAGTTTTATTACACGAGCTGAATATCTGAAAAAAAAGGAGCTGGATTTGTACCTCCTCTTTAATATAATGACTCTCTCTCACTTCCCTTTCATATCCCTGGGAAAAAATACGAGATTGTATCGTTGTTTTATGCGAAAATTATACCCGGTTTCCTTCTCTACTTTAAAAATAGGGTATATTTCTATCACTGATATTGAGACGCTCTTCCTGTCTCTCTCTTACTGTTTCTCCTCCACGTGAAATCGAGCTAATTTTTTACACCTTTCGACTACAAAGACACATCTCCCTTCTGTGTTTCTCCCTCCTAAAAAAAATGGGTCTAATTTATATTTCTGCTAAAGACTGAGATTACGTAACTCTTCCTTCTTCTCTTCTCCTCATCTTCTTCCTTTTCCTCCTCCTCCAGCTATCAGTTCTCGATAAGTTGTACTCGTACTTCCACTTCGAGCCAATGAGTTTAATGAATTACCACTAACAAGGTCAAAGCAGTTTGTGAGACGCACTGGTTACTTTTTTTTTTCTCTCTCTCTCTCTCTCTCTCTCTCTCTCTCTCTCTCTCTCTCTCTCTCTCTCTCTCTCTCTCTCTCTCTCTCTCTCTCTCTCTCTCTCTCTCTCTTTCTCTCTATCTATCTATCTATCTCTCCTTTTCTCTTTCCCTGTAACTTTCTGCACATTTTATATTCCTTTCCTCCGCGGTGAAACTCTCTCCTCTCACGTCATCCCCTACTCTGTTGTTTTCCCGCATATTTTACACCGAGAGAGAGAGAGAACAAGGTTTGGTTTATTTTGGACCTGGTTTGCCATCGCCGTCCATTTCACAATAACTTTCTCGGTCCCATCGCGCTGCCTTCCTTAAAAAAAAAAAAAAAGAGAGAGAGAGAAAAAAAAATTAAACTACGAGTAACGCCCTTTTCTGCCCCGCCCATTCACCCACTCACTCACTCACTCACTCGTCCGTCTTCAACTTAGCCTCGTCCACTCGTCGCTCGCTGGTAGTCACGCGAACAACTTTGGGGAATGAAAAAGATATTGAAAAGTTTGCCAGTAGTTGTGACCGTCGTTTTGGCTTTAAGTGGTGGCGTTTGAGTCCTCCTGCTCACCTTGCCTTTACTAGGAACTTGGTGGAAGAGGAGGTGGAGGTGGAGGTGGAGGAGGTGGCTAGGGAGGATCTGGAGATTAGCAAGGCAATATAAAACGTGACGCTGAAGGTTTATGCTTTAATGGCGGGAGAATGTGGACGAAAAGGAAATGGTGTTTTTATTTAAACTTTTTTTTGTATTTTTTTTGTATTATTTATTTATTTTTTTTACAGTATGAGGATTAGCACTGATATGGGACCGTCCTTGATTTAGTACTCTCACTTTTTTTTCTCTTTTTTTTCTCTCACTCTATATATATATTTATCTATCTATCTTATCTCTCCCTGCCACCAGTAACAATAGAGCTATTTTCTCCTGCTACATATGAAATAATACATAAACAAACCTAATCAATTCAACACAAACACACAAGGCACACCAAGCTAACAATCACCATCCTCGAACTGGCCCGCCATAAAGTAATAAAACCTAAGAACACGATATTATGTTTTTTTTTATATTTTTCCCAATCATATGAGCAACACCTGGGGTTCAATATGACTAAAAAGAGACATCGCGCTACCCAATACACTTCCTTCAGCCACAATGGGTTCTCCAGCACACATTCCAGGGTATCTAAAATCCGCTTTTGTCCCATCTTCTACAACTTCTCAATCACCACTCAAGCCTTTATGCTACATCACGTCACATAACTAAGTCCTCGGCTCAGCTATGCATCACGTTACTGGTGCTGCAGGATGTTCATAAGAGCCTTACATGTGATACCAGACAGACTGTTACTTGATTTAATATTGAGCTCATCGAAAATGCACCTTGGTTCGAACCCCTTTCTGTACCTCCTTACTCCTGGATATGGATGTGTCACTCTTAGTTTCCCTCTTTCCCTCCCTTCTTCCCTCCCTCCCTGCCTCCCTCCCTGCCCTCTGCCTCCCTCCCTCCCTCCGCCTGACTCCCTCCGCTCAAGCTTTGCCTTTTACACCGTCACTCTTCTTCTTCTTCTTATTTGCTTTGACCTCATTCTGTCTGTATATCCATGTAAGATAACTTGACATGGAGCAGGAAATATGCGAGTTGAAAGGCCGCTGGCAAGGAAAAGTTAGGAAATGAGAACTGGATGAAAAAAAAACATAAATAAACGAGAGGAGGATGCATAATAAGAGGGAACTCAGTGTTAAAAAAAAAGTTGCTCTGATTTTGCTCTTCTTTGATGACAAATAATAGTGTCACGTTGTAAAGTGTGTGTTTATTTGATGTTATTTTATTTTATTACTTTGAGAGAGAGCGAGCAAGCAAGAAATGAATGTGTGTGTGTGTGGTGTGAAAATGGAGCAGAAAAGAGGGAGGAGGAGGCAGAAAAGTGTTACGTGTTTGTTGGTGGGAAATGAATGCAGAAAATGTGTCAAAAAGAAAAAGAGAGAGAGAGAGAGAGGGAAAAAAGAGTTCAAAAAAAGAGAAAAAAAATATCACCCATAAAACATTTCCTGGTGGTCTGAGCGTTACCACACTTGTTGTCTTCCACCATCCATCATCGTCATCGTCAACACGTCATCCCCTCTAGCGTCATCATGGAGGCTTCAGTCACGTCACCTTGTATCATCAATCAATTCGTCACCTGTGCCTTGTCATTACCTGAACTCACGCTAGGATCGCCATCTCCTCAGGTGTGACTACGCAATATTGTATCACCTCACACTCAATTAAATCATGAGGGAGGATCTGCATGGATATAATCTGTGTCGGTGTATCTATCTATCTATCTATCTATCTATCTATCTATCTATGTATATGAAGCGTTAAGTCAGCGTCTGCAAGCACTTCATGTCGCTTTACGATCTTCTTTTTTTTTCTTCACATCTTCGCACTTAATTAGTTGCGTCACTTCCTCATTAAATTTTCTTTCAAAGTCTCGAAAAAAAAAAACTTGCCTGTGTTTTCTGGTCGACGCTTATAAACCTGCGAGCATAAAGATATTCAGAGCGGGAAAGCAGAAGGATCATGTTAGGGCGGGGCGGGAGGGAGCAGTCACGGGAGCTTCTGTAAGGGCGGGAAGAGTGCAAGGAACGTATTGTAGGCGGAGATAGTATGGCTAGAATGCACAGCGAGAAGAGACTAAGGACGGGAGGAACGGGAGGAAAGTTGGACAGGAGTAACAGAAGGAGCATAGTCGGAACGAGAGGACGTGGGACGGGAGGGGGGGTTTGTAGGTCAGGCTGGGAAGGAGCAGAATAACATTGTTGGAGCAGGAGGAGCAGAAAGGTTGCTGGAAGTGTCTAAACTACAATAAAACCCCTTTGTTCTTTACATGGCTACACGCTGCTTTCTTTCCTTAATAAGACGTGCATTAATTCCATACATGAAGCTTACAGACAGACAGACAGACACCCACAAACACCTCCCTCACCACACACACACACACACACACACACATGTCTTACAGTGTTGATGACTGACTCCCAATAAATCCGTCATAACAATCTACCCCAAATCTCATATTCAAGGAAATTGGATTGACGCGAAAACATGTCACCATTTAAGTGGAAAATTGACTGCCTGTTGTGTTACTCGGCAGCCCATCGAGACGAGAGCTCTGAACTTTTTTTTTTTACCCTTGTCGCTGATCGGAAAATTTTGAAGGTTATTTCACTTGTTTTCTGCGAAGGAGATTGTCGTGGGATGGGGATGGGATGGGATGGGATGGGATAGAATGGAAAGGGATGGGATGGGACGGGAAGGGATGGGACGGGAACATTATGGACAGTTAAGAGGAAAGAACCGGGCATGAAGAAAGGGAACAATAGAAGTTAAAAAATTCTTCAGGTCTTCTTGTTGTACTCCGTCTGTTATACCCTCAACCATCTCCTCTTCCTTCTCCTCCTCCTTCTTTTCTATGGCTTCCTAGCACCATGCACCACCGGGAAATAAAACAATACAAGACACTCTCCTTCACCTTAAAGCATGGTCTGCTACATCCTCGTGAGCATAGTTCGTTTGAGGAGAGGCAAGAGAGGGAGGGTAAAAGAGGAGCTGGGGTTGTTAATGGGGTCATAAGTGTCACTGTTTATGGCGGTGGATAACCCATTGCCACCAACATTACACTCTCATAACAGGTCCGCCGCAGTACTGCCTCGACCCTAGAGTTGGTAGCGACTCCTCATGTCAAAAAAAAAGATAGATTAACTTCCGCAGGGAACTCATAATGCAACTAGTTTTTTTTTTGTTTAAACACACTCACCACCCGCCCCCCCAACCCACACACACTGAAACAATTGAATAGTATGGGTAGCGGGCAAACCTGGTAATTACGTGAGAAAATTTGCTTACACAGTATGAGTGATTGACTGACTCACTCACTCACTCACAAGCTGACTAACTCACTGGAACTGAAGTTGTGGAGGATCAAAAGGGGTGACGCTCCGAGAGGCATCAATCATATTCGTTCCTCCATCTTTGTGAGTCACATCACCTCACCTGTTCAATCTCAGGTGTTTCATCCTGGCATCACCCACGTGACCCTTACACCACCTAAGAACACCCACACATCAAACAGAACTCAAAGGTTACTCTTAGCGGAGGAAAAAAAACATGAACCAAGGCATCTGAACCAGGAGGAGATTGATTCTGATACTTTGTGAATCACTTACTGGGCGGGAGAGCTAAGTGTTGGAGGCCCCAAGGATGCCCACCTTCCCGCGGGCTCAGGCAACCCAAGTCACGGTTCTCTGCCTCTACCCTCCGAGGGATCTATGAAATGCGCTTCTCGGAAAAGATTTACATAAAAGAAAATCATCAAAAGAAGGTAGCATTGATATTTGTGTTTGATTCGTCATAGAGCATAACTGTCTTTCTGTCTGTCTGTCTGTCTGGTGTTTCTCGATCTATCTTTCTATGTCTGTACTTTTGTGAGTATGTATTGATATGTAAATAGACAGACAATGAGGTAGATGGATGAAATATATAAATAGACCTAAAAAAAACCACAAGACCCTTTATACCTTGTTTTCTATGCACATCATATTCCTGGAAGATGACAAGAATAGAAGAGAGAAGAAAATTGTCACAGTAGACCATGATAGCTCCAAGAATGACACTCTTGAGTTCATCCTGTAGTGCTTGGGTGTGTCGGGGCGACGACTCTCACCCGGTAAATTGTGTAATGTTGAGTGATGCGTCAACAACCTAAGTGTGGCTGTTTTATAGAGATCCTCAGTGCAGTTAGGAAGGCAACACAGAACGCTTACCTACCTACTGTTAGGAGCTCAGCACTGTCATTGTTATCGTTGTTACTATTATTGTTATTTAAAATTAATCTGATGGTTATATTTCCGTAATGTTTGTGTTTAGGTCCACGCTGGCGCCACTCACAGCGTCAGGCGGCAATCAGTGCGCCTGTCAGCCACAGTGCAGGTAATAAGTCACCTTGCTGTTCTCGTGCAACGTTTTCGCGCCAAAATTGGATTGTGATTGATACTTGTGATAATGAACATATTTGAACATTACTTGGGATGTGCTTCTTTAGTTTAATGTTCACAGAAGAAAAAATAATGAAAATGCAACCACTTTTGATATTTCCATGTATCTTTTTTGAATTTTCATGTTCACACAGGAAAATAATACCAGTAATGGAAACACTATTTATATTCTGTTCTGTACTCTAATGGACACGATGGAAAAATAATAATAGTGATGCATACAAACCCCTGAAGTTATTTACAGGGATTCTATATTTTAATAATCAGAAGAAAAAAAAATAATACACCCACCCACTGATTAACTATTGATATGCATTTGTTTTGTATTCCAACGATCATAAAAAAAACAAAATAGCATCTACTGTGAGTAAAAATAAAAACCAGTGCCTTAGAAAGAAAGCAACGATACGTATCCTTGACATACACGCATACACTTTCTTTGTGTTAGTGCAGACAGACATAGATAGACAAGCCGAGAGCTATAAAGGAAATGGAAGGAAGCGTAAGAGTTCTATCTATCCTGCTGTGTACATTACTTGTGTCTCGCGCGGCTGAACAACAGTGTGGGGGAAGCATTTGTACTACGTGCCTCAGACGGGGGAAGGGTTGGGTGAGGTAACTTTTCCGACGCTGTGTGAGAGAGAGAGAGAGAGAGAGCGAGAGCGAGAGAGAGAGAGAGAGAGAGAGAGATAAAAATATAGTAACAAGATTTTTATACAACGAAGAGTGACGAAACAAAATATAAAAAAAGAAAATATAAGAGAGAGAAAAAAAGAGAAAGAGAGAGAAAGAGAGAGAAAAAAAGAAACTATAGATCAGAGTGGTGGGCGTGGTCTGAAGGGACACACAGGGGAGAACAAGCAGGAGTAAGGGTGAAGGGAATGGGAGTTAAGAGATCAGAAAGTATTAGATAAGAGGTGAGGGGAGGAGGGGAGAGGTGTGGGAGAGGAAAGAAAGAGTGAGGGGAGGAGGGCCCTTCTCTCTCCCTTCTCTACCTCTCTGCCTCACTGCCACTTTCTCTTCACTGTTCTTACGCTTTTTCCTTCCCTTTCCCCTTCCTATTTCTTCCCTCCTCCATATTGCCTCATACGTTTCCTCCTCCTCCTCCTCCTCTTCCCTTCCTTTCTTTTTGTTTTTGCTTTTTGTTTTTTTCTTCCTACACTCGTTTTTCCTTTATTGTTTTTAGTTTTTCCATTTTCTTTCTCTTTCTCCGGTGTGCAATCCTTAGTTTTTCTTGTTCTTTTTACAAATATCTTTCTTTTTATTCTATCTCTCTCATTTCCCGTCATATCAGTTTCGTCTTTGTGTCTTGTATTATTCTCTCTCCCTATTTCATTCTCCTTTTATAAGTACATCTTCCTTCCATTCTATCTTTTTTTTTCTTTCATTTTTGCATTAATTATAAACGTTTCTCTTTGTCTCTCCCGCCTCGTCTCTGTCTTTCTTGTCTTTACTTCCCCCTCGCTCTCCGCCGCCCAAGTCCAGCTATAAAGTCTAACATGCAGCAGGATATAATGTTTTTGTTTATATTATTTACATGTCCTTAAGGCTCAACGCAGACTCGACGTGTGAGGTGTTCAAGGGTTCAATGGGTTTTTACTGAGAATTCCACTGGCCCATAATAGGTCCCACAAATTATCGAATTACTTAGTATCATAAGAAGTGTAGAACTATACGTACCTACAACGTTCACGGAGTCTTTTTCTACGACTATATTAACTAAGAATGAGTTCTGCTTGATGTCAGTCATTACTTACAAAACTAAACTCCCGATAGAGACCAGATGCAAGTCACTACACATCCTTTAAATCAGCTCATAAGGTACATACTCGTAGACACACAATTCTCCCTCGTATTCAACAACGACATAATCACTAAATTCTTAAAATCATCTGTGTATTACCACATTCGACTCACTCAAGTTTTCATCATCGTCATCCTAATCGCCACGTCAATTACTTCACGTCAAGCACTGACCAAACAAATCAACGACTCACTCCCGAGATGACAGTAACAGAAGCTTCCTTCATTAAGCTCTCGTTAGGCTGCTTGACGCCGAGACAGTCAGTATTCATAGTAACAGGTTGGTGGCATGGCAGGGGCTGCAGGGCCCTTGTGCCATTTACATCCCACGCCTTCCCAAGACTGGTCGGACAGCGAGCGCCACAGACCCCCGCCTCCACCACTCTCCGTCGGGCCAGCTAATGTCTGCTACCCTTAAGCTGATCGCGGGAAGTTTATTGTGGCCGTTATTCATGATCTTACCAGCTAGCCAGCCCGACCAGACCCGCTTGCCTAGTAGACTTACAAGCCCCGCTAGCCCCGCCAGCCCCGCCAGCCCAACCAGCCCTGCATCCCTACCAGCCCCGCAGCCCTACCAGCCCCGCATCCCTCCGGCCTCTCTGCATCACTTACGCTCCACATTCATCCACAAACCCATTTAGTCCTCCTGACGGCTCTTGTTTATTGGTACTTTATGGAGGCCTTGCAAATTTCCTGGAAATTATTTTGAGCATAATTCAGCTCGCTCCTGAGGCCGTCTGTCGCCTCCACTTAAACGTATTGTCGGAGTTTAGCCCACAATGCTTAGCCACTTAGCCTTGCCAAGGGATTGTTGTAGCCATGCATGCAATGTGCTGCTCGTACCATAGATTAAATATTATGAATGTTACAAGTGTCATGTTATGCGGGACACCAAAAAGACTTTATTTGCTCTCCATTATTTATTGGCCTATAGATGCCGCGCTCTTTGATGGTGACGTGTAGGGTAATAAAGTTTTCTCCTTTGCTTAAGAGTGTGTGTGAGTTCCCGGGCGCGGTGGGGTGCAGTGCGAGGCTTGCCCAGCCGCACATCAATCACCTGTGTTTTATTTACTTCATGCCAAGGGAGGCCAGGCGGTTGGAAGGATGAAATAGAAAACACCACCGCCGCCTCGAAAGGGCCTGTTGGTGCTACTCGCAAAACTTTTAAAACCAACCTTCAGTGGTTGAGCTTTAAAAAGGTGTTCTGATATCCCCTTTGAGGCTATTTGATTTTTAAGAAGGGGAAAAATATCACTCCTTCAGGTACTGGGAATGGCCTTTTAAATACTTATAAAACTTGAACCTCTGAATGCAGTCATAAATGTTCCGTATTACTGAAAGGCACCGAGGTATATGAACCAAACCAAAACTAACAGTGTATGTGTCAATACCGACGGAGTAAAACATTTTATCGGAGATGTCAAGGAAGAAGGAAGGAGACACGCAGATGGAGGGAACGTCAGTCATTTCTGAGTTCCTAAAAGAATGAACATACAGCGGAGTGTCATTGCAAAAGTGGAGGAATTTCACAGACAAACACCCAAACCAGAAAGATATTGACGCTCTTACTGGGTCCACTTACATAAAAAGAAGAATGTGAAAAAGTAAAAAAAGCATAGGGAGAGGAGCTTCCTACTGAGGGGGATGGGACGCCTGACAGCTGACGGGGAGGGAGGTAAGGGAGGCAAGGGAGGCGTGGGAGGCAAGGGAGGCGAGGGAGGCGAGGGAGGCGAGGGATGAGTGCCATCTGGGTGTACTAGAGGCCGGGACACATACAGGCCGTCGAGGAGGAACTGCAACAACATATACAGCTGAATACAAGAATGGATATAAACACATAAATACTTTGGGATGATTGGCATTACGTACGAGACTGTTAGACATGTGATCCTTGACCTTATATACTTACAAGTGACGGATTCCTTCATCGAGTTGGTTTTATATTATTTTTTTATCTTATTCTTTGTTAAGTAGCTTTAATGTTCACTAGTATCTTATTGTTTTGGTCTGTTTCAATTCGGTATATGCAAAATAATGATGTGGGAAAAAATATTTGGTGGAATACAGATACACCTTATGACCAATATTTGCATTTTATTACACATTTTTTTTTCTTTTCTGAATGATTATTTAATGCAATCGATGTGTTGAGTTTGAATATATCGTTCGGGCGCCCACTAGAGAACAGAAAAAAAAAAAATTACCAAACATCTATTGGGATTTGTTACATATACTAAAAAGAATCAACTCGACCGTAGTGGATGGATGACCGCCGTGCATTGATTGACTTCTGGTTTATTGATACCTTCCATTGAGGGAAAGACTGCAGTGCGGAGGAAGAATGGGTTCGTATCGCTGGGAGGAAGGTTCAGAGTTCTAGGATTTGCGTCACCCTTTATCATAACTTTCTGGTGTTTGTAGCTCAAAATTGGCCAACTT
>JAPQNM010000044.1:14551819-14556819 GCA_029783475.1 Metacarcinus magister
AGGGGAGGAGGGGGGGCAAGAGTGGTAATTGCCCTCCACCCTTGAATTCCAAATTAAGAAAGAAAAGAAAAAGGAAAGAAAAAAATAAATAAATCAAGAAAATACATACACAATAAATCTAATGAAAAACACTAGAACAATATAGACAAAATAAAAGAAAAAAACAGAAACAAACAAACTGGAAACTAAATACTGTACAGATAATAAGACTAAGGTTATATAGTACAGGGCCTCCATCTCTCTCTCTCTCTCTCTCTCTCTCTCTCTCTCTCTCTCTCTCTCTCTCTCTCTCTCTCTCTCTCTCTCTCTCTCTCTCTCTCTCTCTCTCTCTCTCTCTCTCTGTGTAGCATTATTCATCTCGTTCTATAATTCATCGCCTCGCCACGCCCGGGCACCACATCGCTACCTTACACATTAATCAGATGGAGCATTACCACACCAAACCATACTCAAGCCTCTCTCTCTCTCTTTCTCTCTCTCTCTCTCTCTCTCTCTCTCTCTCTCTCTCTCTCTCTCTCTCTCTCTCTCTCTCTCTCTCTCTCTCTCTCTCTCTCTCTCTCTTTTCACTTGTTTTATTACCTCCATCTGTCTCAATTTCATTATCTCTCTTGTTTCCTTCCTTCCTTCCTTCCTTCCCTTCCTTCCCTTCCTTCTTTCTTACCTCCTAATTTGCTGTTTGTGGTATAAGTATTGTCTTCGCTCTCCTTCTCTACCTTGTCTTGGTTGTTCTCCTCCTCCTCCTCTTCCTTCTTCTTCTCCTCCTCTTCTTCTTCTCCTCTTCCTCCTCCTCCTCCTCCTCCTCCTCCTCCTCCTCCTCCTCCTGCGGCATCTTATTTTTCTTTCTTCTCTTCATGGTTTAAATAATCTAATAATCTCAAGTCTCTTCTCTTTTCTGTCATACACTCATCACAACATATTTTCTTCTTCTTTTTCTGACTTCTTTTCTTCCTCGCATATTCACACAAATAATTCCTTTCTCAACATTGTATTCTGTCTCTCTCCATCTCTTTCTTTTTTCCTCTCCCTTCCTCCCCCCCCCCCAACACCTCTTCCTTTTTTTTCTTCCTTTCAGTTTCTCACAAATTCTTTCCTCCGTCTCATTGTTTTCTATTTCCTCTCCTCTTCCTCCCTTCCTCCTTTTTTTTTTCCCCTTTATCCTTCTTAGCGTTCCTCCTCCTCCTCCTCCTCCTCCTCCTCCTCCTCCTTGTCTCTCTTTATGGTCTTCCTTTCTTGTCTCCTTCTCATATTCCTTCTTTAGTTTCTCTCTTTGATTCCTTTTAAACCATAATTATCATTCTCTTTTGTCTGGTATTATTCCTTTCTATATTGTAGTCTGTGTGTCTGTATGTCTGTCTGTCTGTCTGGTGTAGGCTGTTTTTTTTATCTCTCTGATTAAAAGCCTCACGTATTTTTTGTTCACCTTTTTAATCACCTCACATTTCCTAATCCACTATTAACTATTCTTTTAATTAAATATCCTTTGTGTATTTTTCTCTTGCTACCTTTGTACTACATAATCTCTTTTTCATTCACTAATTATCGTCTAATCCGGTTTTTTTTCGTCACTCCGTCCGTCTGTTCGTCCGTCCGTCCGTCCGTCTGTTCGTCTGTAATTCCCAACACGAGTCAAGGTTTTCTTTTATTTCTATATCTGTTTCACCTTCAGGCAACTTTTTTTTGTCCTTATTCTTTTTCGATAATGTCCACAATATTATTCGATTAATATTAGGTACAAGTGGTCACTTTCATATCTCTCTCTCTCTCTCTCTCTCTCTCTCTCTCTCTCTCTCTCTCTCTCTCTCTCTCTCTCTCTCTCTCTCTCTCTCTCTCTCTCTCTCTCTCTCTCTTTATTACACTCTCTAATATAGTGAAAAACACCCTCAGTAACCTCCCTTCCCTACCACGCTTCCTACACCCACCCCTACCCTCTCCCTCTAACACCACCCTGTACCTTTGCCTCCACCTCCTCCTCCCTGCCTCTCCTTCCCTCCGGTACAGTCCCGTCCACACCCCGTCCACCCCGTCCACCCCGTCCACCCCGTCCACCCCGTCCACCCGGTCCCGTGGCTGGCTGGGGATCACTGGGTCCTGTCATAGGTAATCCCAGTTAATTGTACAGGTGTGCCAGGGGAACTGTGCCCCTTTTTCTCCGTTTTGTATACGTATTGAGCGAGGATCCAGGGTAGGGAGCAGGAGGAGGAGGAAGAGGAAGAGGAAGAGGAAGAGATGGAAGGGGAGGAGAGGAGGAGGAAGGAGTTAAATCGAAGGTCAGTTTGTGCGTCCTGGTTTGGGGGGGAATAAAAAAATGTCCCACAAAAATATGACGTCAGATGTTTATTGGGTGATTGGCGTGGTGGCGCGGCGTTTGATGTTGCTAACGCGAGGCTTATCCACGGCAGGCTTCCAACAGCAGTCCCGGATGGCAAGGTAATTAGGCGAATTATACGGATGAGGCACCAATCAGTTGAGGCTAATTGATCCATCGCTGGTTCTTCCGGATACTGAGGTGGTGGTGGTGGTGGTGGTGGTGGTGGTGGTGGTGGTGGTGGTGGTGGTGGTGGTGGTGGTGGTGGTGGTGGAAGCAACAACAGTGGAACATATGCTATAGTCACACACACACACACACACACACACACGGAACTGAAAATAAAACTCCCATATTCTTTTCTCTTTTCATCTCCATACAACTACAGTGAAGAAGAAAAAACAAAAAACAGCTCAAAGTCCAAGATACTAACACTAAACATAACTGTCGCTCCATAAAGACAAGTTATAGCCGCCGCGGACACATAGAGCACCGTTGTAAGGGCAAGCAAAGGGCCATACCAGCGCTTCATACACCATCTTGTGACACTGGAACTGACCTACTCACTGTTCACGGCGCTACTGATCATAAATCTTGCGCCTTTGTCTACCTCCACCTCCCCTACCGCGAGTGTGCCACAAAAACACTCAATTGAAACCAGAGTGAACCAGCCTCGTAAATCAGGCCGCACCCTGCTCTCTTTACACCCTGCCCGCCCTCCCCTCACACCCTTTACTTTGCCGAGTCACTCTTATTTTGGCTACACACGGCGATGAACAGTAACGGAGTAAAGCGAGAAAATCAACGAAATTCCCTTCTACCAAACATTTTTATAATACCTAAGAGAAAAGGGGAAGATTTTTTTTAACCTTTATCTCTCATATATACTTTCTTAACTTCTATGTTTTCCTCACTTTTATTCTTTCTTTTGTTGTCCTTCCGTCTGTCTTTCCTCCACACACAGACACTCCCTCCCTCTCTCCCTCCCTCCCTCCCTCCCTCCCTCCCTTCATCCCTTCATCACAGCCTCTTCCTCTATAGATAGCTTCCTCCTCCACACAACGCTAATCCTTCAACACATAACTCGCCCAGACGATTCGCTTTGCAACATTTCCCTTTCACCCTTTCATTTCATCGGAAGCAGACGCCGATCGAGCCTCGTCACAAGCCAAGATTAGAAGCCAGACTGGAGAATATGCTGACACTAAACCTCCCGCTGTGAATACCATTAGGAAATAAGAGAAAATTAGCGTAATATTCAGCAGATGATTTTGTCTCATTAGCGCGAACTACCTCCTCACCCCTTCCCTCCTTCCTTCCCGCGAACCGCCTCCACCCGTCCTTCTTCCTCCCTCTCCTGCCTTATACTGCCTGGTGGGTGAATGGCAGGTAACTATCTAATGAGAGTTACTGTGTCTAGCGCCGTCCCAGGTGAGGGTGGCGACCATGAGGGATTTGTGGCGCTGGTGGTGGTGGTGGTGGTGGTGGTGGTGGTGGTGGTGGTGGTGGTGGTGTGAGGAAAGAAGAAAATGATATAGTGAAGGGAGCAGCGTTACTTCTTATTACCCTTATATGTTAAAAAAAAAGAAAAAGTAAAATTGATATTAAATCCTTCCTGCCACATAAACTTTTGGCGCCAGATTTAGTGTTAACTTTTCAAATATTCACTTGCTCTATTTGGCTGAATCGTCTAAAATTTATGGACCAGGAATTTCAATTATAACCGAGCTAGCACCAAATACCTACTGAATAATGCTTTGTACAGTGTGGCTATTACTGTTTATTATTATTATTATTATTATTATTATTATTATTATTATTATTATTATTATTATTATTATTATTATTATTATTATTATTATTATTATTACTATCACCTCAATATACATTCAGTTACTCAGGGCGATAGATGGTTGTAGGTTTCTAAAAAAAAATAATATATATACAGAAAGTTATTTTGCTGTACTTTGATTTGTTGTACTGTTAATTAATGAAGTGAACTGCATTTTGATATTGTAGGAAAGTCTAATAAAGAAAGAAAGAAAGAAAGAAAGAAAGAAAAAGAAAGACAGAAAGAAAGAAAGAAAGAGAGAAAGAAAGAAAGAAGAAAAAGGAAAGAAAGGAAGAAGGAAATTAAATGTCTTCTGGTCTGTATGTGGTGACAGAGGTTAACGAGATGACGTGAAAAGCGGAGGAGGAGGAGGAGGAGGAGGAGGAGGAGGAGGAGGAGGAGGAGGAGGAGGAGGAGGAGGAACAGCAAGACGAGGAGCAGAAAAAGGAGATGGAAGAGGAGGAGGAGGAGGAGGAGGAGGAGGAGGAGGAGGAGGAGGAGGAGGAGGAGGAGGAACAGCAAGACGAGGAGCAGAAAAAGGAGATGGAAGAGGAGGAGGAGGAGGAGGAGGAGGAGGAGGAGGAGGAGGAGAAGGAGGAGGAGGAGGAGGAGGAGGAGGGGGGGGGTGAAAGGAATACCAGGCAGAGGAGAATGGATGGTTGGTAGGAGGGAAGATAAGAGGATGAAGACGTTACCATGGAGATCCTTCTTCCCATGCAGCAGTAAGTACTCGCCTCTCTCCCTCCTTGTTGTAGTTTCCATCCGTGGCCGCGTGGAGCCTGGAGCTGCAGCCACGCGTCAGTATCAGCGTCCAACAGGTCCTCTTTGGCGTGAAGTATTGTTTGATGTAAAAATGGCGCTGGG
>JAPQNM010000044.1:14566819-14594319 GCA_029783475.1 Metacarcinus magister
TGATACTGTATTCTGCGTGCCCAGCCAAACTTTTGAGGACACGCCTGGCTAATGATGTGCTTGGCGGTGGCTGAAAAAAACCAACACAAAAGTACGGCATCGAAACTTTTTTACGAACCTGCAAGAAAAAAATCAAGTTGTTATTTATTATTAACCAATTAAAAACTTCCTCACGGTCGGCAGGAACAAAGAGGTAATTAGTGAAAAAAAAAACCCATCATTACCACGTGTACCAAGCAGTCACGCGGAAGATTGGTCAACAGTAAAATGAGAAAAAGGATAATTCTTAAGAAATTGTTTTTTTTCCGTCTTTTTTTCTCTCCATGACTGACGTTCCAAATCTAGACAAGGAGGCGGTGCAGCAGGCTTGAACATTATTATTCCCCAGCAAACTCACTTGGTTGGCTTAATTAGATTCACTGGTGACCCATTTAATCACAGGGACAATAAGGAGAGATCCCACCTGCCCCCTTTCCCTGCCTACCCACCTGCCTTGTCCCCTGCCTTGTCCCCTGCCTCTCCCCCAGAACACCACGGCGGCTGCACCATTCCTCTACCATTTAGAGAGATAAGGGAAGGGAGTAGAGAGGGAAAGTGGTTGGAGGGAGAGAGGTAGGGAGGGAGATCTTCGAAGGTGGAAGGAAGTGTGTGTGTGTGTGTGAGTGTGTGTGTGTGTGTGTGTGTGTGTGTGTGTGTGTGTGTTTGACGTCTCTTTTCATCTTTTCGGAGAAGCATCAATCGGCTTATCTACTTCCCAACCTGAGGACACGTTTCATCTGAGGTGGAAACGCCAAGCTGGAAAAGGCGTATTGACAGTCATTAAATTGGTCTAACGTTTACCTCTTAACATGAAAAAGATTTAATGTTGAATCCATCTGATGTACAAAGAGATATTGATGTAGATATACACTAGACAGATAGATAAATACAAAAATAGGTTTAGATAGCTGATATTCCGTGAAATGTAAGGTATTAAGGTATGAATTGCAGCTCTGAGTGTTATTGTTGATGGTGGAATTGAATGCTAATGAGAGGCATTTGTGAATCCAGTTTTTGACACGAATTCTATCCACCATTAACTAGTTACTCTGATCAGGTCGTAACGGTTTGATTCCAATACTACTTTATTTTATTTTTTTTAACTTTGCATTTATCAAGCATTTTAGCATTACGTATTATATTTAAATTCATCTCGTACTTATGGAATGGTATTTTTTTTTTTTTCGTTGTGGTGAAAGTCTCGTTGTTATATATATACGAGCGTCTCTTTTTACGTCACTTTTAGCGCTCATTATTATATCGAAAGAGAGAGAGAGAAAAAAAAAAAAAAATAGAGAGCATTTTCCCCTATCAGCGTCTCACTCAGTAAACTCACCTACTCCTTTTTCTTTGCCTTCCTCCTCACTGTGATGATGTTGAGGACAGCCAGCCACATAACACTATTACTCAAGCTTCATTCTACTCCCTCACAGCTCCAGGCGGGGAAGATGTTGTTGAAAGAATGATACAACTCGAGCGTAACATCGTCTTAGGAAACGTACTTGCCTTCTTTAAAATATTTCTTTAGGTTGTACTCACAATATATATTTTTTTCTAGTGGTGATGTTTGTGGTTGTTTTTTTTATTGGGTCCATTGGGAGATTGCAGCAAGGAAGACTATTATCTCTGGTTCTTAGAAGAGATCACACAAGAGTACAAAGAGATAGAAACTCAATGTCCTTCCTCGTATTTGTGTTACTTTCCTCAAACGACACGAGAACAATATTTGAAGTTATTATTATCACTATCATTATCATCATTATCATTACTACTGTTATTGTTGTTGTAATTAGACATGTTTTTTTTTTTTTATTCCTTCCCATCAGTAGCTTCATTTCAGGGTTCATGATAGTTGAGGTTCATGTTGCAAGCTAAATTTCCAGCCTCTACACGTGGTATTATTGGATTTAATTTCCCAAGGGTACTTCGGTTACCAGCTCATGCAGGAACTTGGGTTGAAATGATAGGTTGTCTCGTAATGCAGCCTCATCGCGTTTGTTATGAAAAGATACAATACATAATAGTAATAGAGTAGCAAGAGATGATTTGAAGCTATAAGTTGTTGATACAGAAAATATAGTTCCTTCACATCTATAACTTTTTCTCATAAGAGTTGTGAAGGAACTTAGATTTCTGTATAACTGCTAATTTTCTAACTGTCTAAGCATCTGAAAATTAACACGTGTCTGTAACTGAAATGATGAAGTGTTCACTAAATGTTTGACCAGTACTGTATGCATGTTTGTTTATTCTCTTGTCTGAATCTTGGTACACACACCTTTCTCTCTCTCTCTCTCTCTCTCTCTCTCTCTCTCTCTCTCTCTCTCTCTCTCTCTCTCTCTCTCTCTCTCTCTCTCTCTCTCTCTCTCTCTCTCTCTCTCTCTCTCTCTCTACTATATTCAAATTAAGTCAACATCTTTTTTTCTGTTCTTAATGAGTTTACTACATCAATAATGTGAAAAAAAGGTCTTTAGGAGAACGCTTCAGTTTTCTCTTTTATATACCTGAAACTACGAACATTATACCCTCTTGCTCACGATTTTATTACACACGAGGGTCGCTCAAGCCCTTGTTGTACCTTTTGTTACCTGAGAGTAAGCAGAGGGTGAGAGGACCAGTGAGGGAGGTGTAGGGGTGGTGGGGGGCGCAATGCTTAGTTAATATTTTACAGCTGTTTTTCAAAAGTGATTTCCGAACTGTAGTGGTAGTAGTAGTAGTAGTAGTAGAAGTAGTAGTAGCAGTAGTAGTAGTAGTAGGTATAAAACAGTAAAAATAACATCAACAACAACAACAGCAGCAATAACAATAACAATTACAACAGTAAGGCACAGTAGTCACCTCCCATAGACGTTTATCATAGTTTTTTTTTCCCCCTTCTTCTCTCTTTCAACATTTCCTACAACGAGTAATACTTACCATTCATCACACACACACATAAAACAGCACCAGTCTCCTGCCCTTCCCTTTCCCCTTCTCCTTCTCTTTCCCCTTTTCCTTGCCCTATATATACTTCTTATCGTCGTAATCCTCGTCTTTAGCCTCTTTCCTCCTTTTCCTTTTCTTCTTCCTCCTCCTCCTCCTCCTCCTCCTCCTAGTCCTATGAATTATAGTATTACGTTTCTCCGACAACATCACGAAGCCACGAAAGTTTTAGTTGCAACAATAGGAGAGAGAGAGAGAGAGAGAGAGAGAGAGAGAGAGAGAGAGAGAGAGAGAGAGAGAGAGAGAGAGAGAGAGAGAGAGAGAGATATCCTTTGTGTTGATAAGGTGAGACGCCTTCGTGTTCCTTCGTCCTGTTAAGAGAAAATGTTACAGAACAGACCATATTTCAAGCTGTTGAGACTCTGCTGTCCTTCCTTCCTTCCTCCTCCTCCTCCCCCTCCTCCTCCTCCTCCTCCTCCTCCTCCTCCTCCTCCTCCTCCTCCTCCTCCTCCTCCTCTTGGCCCCTTACTTTTCGTTTTTCTCGTAAATGTCCTTCTTATTTCCGCCTCTCTCCCTCCCTTCCTTACTTCCACCCTTTTACTTTTTCTTTTCTTTCTGCTCTTCTATTCTCTCACAAACTCTCTCTCATGCTCCACTGACGCTCTCTCTCTCTCTCTCTCTCTCTCTCTCTCTGGTGCTATTTTTGTAACTTTGAGGAAGATGGAAAGTGTATAACGGGGAGAAAAAGTCATACACACACACACACACACACACACACACACACACACACACACACACACACACACACACACACACACACACACACACACACACACACACACACACACACATACATACACACACACACTAACTTTCTCTCTAAAACTTTGTGCCCTGCTGATAGTGGCATCGTATTTCCTTTGTCCCCTCGAACCCCTGACTCCCTGCTTCCTCCTCCTCCTCCTCCTCCTCCTCCTCCTCCTCCTCCTCCTCCTCCTCCTCCTCTTCCTTCTTCTCCGCTCCTCCAAGTCCTCTTCATCATCATCCTACTACTACTACTACTATTATTACTCTTTTTCCTTCTCCTTCTCCCTCGTTCTTTCTTCCTCTCAACTAATTTCAGGTTTATAAAGGAGGAATATTTACATAAACATACTTGTCTGACATTATGGTTGGTTGAATATACATTAAGGTTTCACAAAAAGGAGGCTATGAGAACTATGGGGCTATGGTGGGTTTTCTATGGGGGTATACAGGACTTTGAATATTAAAAGTTTCGATTCAAGTAAGAAGTAAAAGTTTTTCCTAAATGTATTGGATTTTTTATTTTTTATTTTCACTTTTTTTTTTTTTATTATTATTATTATAGTTTCTGGTATTATTTATTAGTTGTTACTTTTGATAATGGAGGGTATAAGATTTTCATGTGTGTGTGGGTCTGTGTGTGCGTGTGTGTGCGTGTGCTTATGCGTGTGTGTGTGTGTGATGTTAAATACTATATCTTATTTTTACGCCTTTTTTTATATTTTTTACGTAACATTCCATTAGAACTAGATGCATAGAAAAAAAATGGAGAATATTAAAAAAAAAAAAGAAGAAAAATGTGCAGAGGAAGGATCTAAAGGTGTTTTCATTTTTGCATTTCCTTTGTTCGATGTGTTTGTTTGTTGTTCAAGTTTGTCTTTATTAAAACACCTGCCCCCTTGTTTGTCATGTTGGGACTGAATTCGTGTCTTTCTCTCCCTCTCTCTCTCTCTCTGCTTCTCTCTCTCCCTCTCCCCCTCCCTTTGTATCTCCTCCATGTGCCTCTCACTCGCTCACTTTCTCTCTCCATCTCCATTTGCCTCTCCTGCCTCTCTCTTTACCCTCTACCACTCTGTATGTTTGCCTTGCCTCCCCCTCTTGCTCGCTTTATTTTTGTATCCCCTCTCTCTCTTTCTTTCATTCTCTCTCTCTCTCTCTCTCTCTCTCTCTCTCTCTCTCTCTCTCTCTCTCTCTCTCTCTCTCTCTCTCTCTCTCTCTCTCTCTCTCTCTCTCTCTCAGCTCACCTTCAACGTTATGAGAGTCTTATTTGCATCTTAGGCATTACACTCCCACACTTCTTGATTGACAAAAGAAGAAAAAAAAAGAAAAGAAGATTGAGTTAAGGTGGAATATTGCAACGGGAGACGATTGTGTAGCTGAGTTGATGTGGTGTTGATAACTATGCTTCGCGGTTCAAATTCTACCCCTGGTTCGAATCCTACTCTGTTTACGTCCTATTTTACACAGAGTCAAGTGGTTCAAAGTTACATAGCCTCGTTTTGCCCTAAGATCAGTAGAGGGTCGTTGTTTAACACTGCCGTACTAAAACACATGTCACCTGTTGCAGTGATTGATTTGATTGTCTCTGCAGCACTGTGTGTTTTCATTACGGGAGTACATTTTATATAGAGAGATTTATACATCATATATAGAGAGGTCAATACATCTTATATATAATTTTTATTTTAGAAACCTCGGTAATTTGTATAAATGAAAATGTACTTGTGTTTATTAATATTATTACTATTATTCCAAACTGTGAGCGTAACGAGCTGTTATGAAAATTTTGATACTACCCCATCCAAAATTTGTCTGTGTCTGTATGTATGTGTGTATGCCTGTCTGTCTGTCTTTTATCTCCTCCTAGACCACTGGAGGTATCGGAATGAAACTTTCAGGGGTCGTAGGCATCAACCCTTAGATGGTTATTATACATTAAAAACATATTGTTATTATTTAAATTTTAAAGTTATTTGTGAAAATTCACCGATATCGCCATTTACAAGATGAGTTGATCGCAGGCGTCAAGAGGTCACACCATCAGCTTCCAACAGGACATCTCTGACTTTGCTCATGTATTGCCCCGCATACCCGAAGAGTTGCCAGTAATTGTTCTAAAAAGCCCCAATGAGACTATCACATATAGATCTTTCATGGTGAGAAGAGATAAATTGAAAACAACTAAGATTATCGGCACATTCAGATATCCACACAGAACGCATCAATTTACCCACAGGATGCAATTGTACAACCACTCTCTCAAATTGACTCCTCTGCACACAACATACCACAAGAGGAAGCTTCTGCTGTTAACGAAGAGTCGGCGAAGGAACCATCATCTACGGTTGACTTGCCTATACCACAAGAAAATCTATTGACTTTGCTCAGGGCTCCTCTTCAGGCAGAAAACCAAATAGCTAATGTTTAATGTCCTACTATAGATCAAAGGCCAATTTCCTAGTTCACAACAGGTTACTTCAGCAAGACATTTCCAGATCTTTGTCCCGATGGAAAAGGAGACTACACCAAGCCGCGACTGCGAGCTAACCCGACTTCGGCAGACTACTTTCACCATCTGATGAGATTGTACCGTGCACATGGTTTTGTGACCCACCATTCAATCACATTTTTGTGCACAAATATGCTGCGTAGGCATGCAGCTTTAAACACAGGAAATGTGTTTGCCAAGCGGTGTGCCCAAGATCTGTCTGTGGCAGAACTGAAAAGAGCCCTCTTAGAGGGGGATGAGAAGGTCCTAAACAAGCTACTCTACTTCGCAGATCCTATTCCAGCAACAAAACAAAATCTGAGGTACAAGACTCATCAGGCAGTATCCTTCACCTGATGGCTCAGATTGTCTCCGGACGACAAGGCAATGTGTTTTGCAGCAACTACCCAAACTGAAGCGTGCAGTTTGGGTATGCTGGGTGAGTGTATTTTGGGGATTATGATCACCCAGCATGTCTATTTACTTAATTTATATATATTTAGAGAGTAATGTAATAGAAAAAGCGAACGGATTGCCAAACAGGGACGAAACTGGAACTAAGGGTGTGATGAGAGAGTACTGACAGCAGTGATGTGTTGTCTGGTTGTGATTGGTGATCACTGGTGCTGGGGGAAGCAGCAGTGATGTGTTGTCTGGTTGTGATGGGTGATCACTGCTGCTGGGGGAAGCAGCAGTGATGTGTTGTCAGGTTGTGATGGGTGATCACTGCTGCTGGGGGAAGCAGCAGTGATGTGTTGTCAGGTTGTGATGGGTAATCACTGCTGCTGGGGGAAGCAGCAGTGATGTGTTGTCAGGTTGTGATGGGTGATCACTGCTGCTGGGGGAAGCAGCAGTGATGTGTTGTCAGGTTGTGATGGGTGATCACTGCTGCTGGGGGAAGCAGCAGTGATGTGTTGTCAGGTTGTGATGGGTGATCACTGCTGCTGGGGGAAGCAGCAGTGATGTGTTGTCAGGTTGTGATGGGTGATCACTGCTGCTGGGGGAAGCAGCAGTGATGTGTTGTCAGGTTGTGATGGGTGATCACTGCTGCTGGGGGAAGCAGCAGTGATGTGTTGTCAGGTTGTGATGGGTGATCACTGCTGCTGGGGGAAGCAGCAGTGATGTGTTGTCAGGTTGTGATGGGTGATCACTGCTGCTGGGGGAAGCAGCAGTGATTTGTTGTCTGGTCGTGATGGGTGATCACTGCTGCTGGGGGAAGCAGCAGTGATGTGTTGTCAGGTTGTGATGGGTGATCACTGCTGCTGGGGGAAGCAGCAGTGATGTGTTGTCAGGTTGTGATGGGTGATCACTGCTGCTGGGAGAAGCAGCAGTGATGTGTTGTCAGGTTGTGATGGGTGATCACTGCTGCTGGGGGAAGCAGCAGTGATGTGTTGTCAGGTTGTGATGGGTGATCACTGCCGCTGGGGGAAGCAGCAGTGATGTGTTGTCAGGTTGTGATGGGGGATCACTGCTGCTGGGGGAAGCAGCAGTGATGTGTTGTCTGGTTGTGATGGGTGATCACTGCTGCTGGGGGAAGCAGCAGTGATTTGTTGTCTGGTCGTGATGGGTGATCACTGCTGCTGGGGGAAGCAGCAGTGATGTGTTGTCTGGTCGTGATGGGTGATCACTGCTGCTGGGGGAAGCAGCAGTGATGTGTTGTCTGGTCGTGATGGGTGGTCACTGCCGCTGGGGGAAGCAGCAGTGATGTGTTGTCTGGTTGTGATGGGTGATCACTGCTGCTGGGGGAAGCAGCAGTGATGTGTTGTCTGGTCGTGATGGGTGGTCACTGCCGCTGGGGGAAGCAGCAGTGATGTGTTGTCTGGTTGTGATGGGTGATCACTGCTGCTGGGGGAAGCAGCAGTGATGTGTTGTCTGGTCGTGATGGGTGGTCACTGCCGCTGGGGGAAGCAGCAGTGATGTGTTGTCTGGTTGTGATGGGTGATCACTGCTGCTGGGGGAAGCAGCAGTGATGTGTTGTCTGGTCGTGATGGGTGGTCACTGCCGCTGGGGGAAGCAGCAGTGATGTGTTGTCTGGTTGTGATGGGTGGTCACTGCTGCTGGGTGATGAATTAGACGGTGCAGACAGAGTGTAGGGGAGACGGGGAGGACGACCTTGAAGAAGCACTGGAGACCGAGGTGGTGAAGGAGGTCTCGAGGTCGCTCTTCAGACCCTCCTCCACCTCCACCTCCACCTCAAACTGTTGACCGAGAGAAACTGAAACCAAATTTAATATAAAAACAATAACCACAATAAGGAAAAGAGGATGGTGAGGTTACTGTTTGTTCCAGGATGAAGACTGATGGAGGTAAGGGTTATCGAGGGCTGTGTTGGCCGCTTTACTTTTCCTATCTCCTGGTGATACCCAAACCATAAGTAACACACACACACACACACACACACACACACACACACACACACACACACACACACACACACACACACACACACACACACACACACACACACACACTGAAGTGACAAGGAAGTGAGGGAAAGAAAATGAGAGAAGAGGAGGAGGAAGAGGAGAGAAGAGGAGGAGAAGGTGGAGGAGATACACAACCTTTAGCCAATGCATTACGACAAACGGAACTACGAGAGGGGAAAATAATACATAAAAAGTCATTTCGCAAATACTTAGAGGTAGTACATACCTTAGAGTTAGCAAAGTTTACATAGACAGCTTCGGTAGCTTCTTTGCCTACTAGTGTGGGTTTGTTATAGTCAAAAGGTGCAGGTCAGGGAGTGGTTTACAGAGCTGCCTGACCGGACCTTTGTAAGCTTGTTTTAGTGAATACTTTCTTACCCCTCCACCACTGTGTATACTTTCATTAATGCTTCACCTCCCATCCCCTCCCACCCCTCCCACGCGCCACATGACCCTGTTGTTGTGGCGCGTAACAATTTATCAATCAATCAATCTCCTGCACCGTGTGTGTACCTGATGACCACATTGGTTACAGTACATACCTCCACCAGCTGGTCCGGCATGAACAAACGTGTTTTAAACGTTAATTCCACGTTGAAAATCACCACTATAGGAACATGACAATGATTCCTATTCTTCCTTTCTGTTCATTGTTACTATTGTGGTGAAGCGCGAGAAGCTTCATGCGTGCAAATGTTCACTTTTAATGCAAATAAGTTGGAATATGCAAATTTAATTATATATTAAAAGGGCGTTGTATGAGAGATACATTTCATTCCAACTCTTATATTTTGTTGTATTCGTTTCCTGTGGATTTATTAATAAATTCAAGGTGGATGCGGTGGCAGGATTGCACCAAATAATGAAAATAAAAATGTTTCTATGAATTATAATGGAAGTGGGTGGCAGAGTAGCGTTCATTTATGCCTGAGTATTCCAGAATGTTGGTGGGAATGTATTTATAAAGTATTTATAGTTATGTATGTGGCTCTCTCTCTCTCTCTCTCTCTCTCTCTCTCTCTCTCTCTCTCTCTCTCTCTCTCTCTCTCTCTCTCTCTCTCTCTCTCTCTCTCTCTCTCTCTCTCTCTCTCTCTCTCTCTCTCATGTTGTGTGTGTTTGTGTATGCGTGTATGCCATGATATTTGCTTATTAAAGTGAGCATGTGCAGGTTCAAAAAGACAGATGAATATATGTATATGATTTAATTTTTGGAAATGGAACGTAGAGGTGGAATACACACACACACACACACACACACACACACACACACACACACACACACACACACACACACACACACACACACACACACACATCATAGGACCAACAGGTAAGATAAAAGTACAGGTGTCGTGTCTTCATAACTAGTGTTTCAGGATGTGGTTAGGGAGACAAAGGTGATTCAGGCTCTCAATGCTTCCTCAAGGTCACTGCTACCGTTCTTGTCACGTCTTCATTGCTTGCCTCTTGCCGTCTACCACTGGAAAGGAAGAAAAGAGAGAGTGACCAAGAGTAATATTCAGACAGGGTTCTCTTGATACCTGCAACCTGTCTAGACATCCACACGTAGGCTGGATTTCCTGCCTTGCACAATATTCACATCAATGCGTGTGTATATGTGTAGTGTGTCGACGCTCCACTCCTTCAACTTACCCTTGCCTTGTGTTGGTTCAGGGTTGGATTTAGTGTGGTGTAAGAATGGAGGATGGCGTGCATAGCGTAGCCTGAGTAAGAATCACGGTGAGAGTTATAGTATTGGCAACAAACCGTCCTCTTCACCACCACCACTATCACTAACACCATCATCATTACCAGCATCACCGGCATTCTCGTATCTTGCATCATAATCACTTTTATTGTAATCGTATTCAAATAAAATGTGTCGTGGATTATAGATAGTTTGGATATAATAATACCTTTGTCATGCTCCCGTAACAGCCACTGCTTGCCCGTCCCCAAACTTCATTAAGACGCGACACCTTCCTGCCTTCCGATAACCCGAGGTATTGGCAGCAGGCGAAAAATACCGAGCAATATTATTATAGACAATCACTTCCCTATCGATCTTCCTCCCCGATGGAGTAGGGGATTTATAATGTCTGAGTAATCATTTATCGCTATTATCCCACAGTAAGAGGATTTATGGAAGATGAAGAAAAAGTAATTATAAGTAAAGGTGAAACTCAGAAGCAAGATTGATAGAGGCAGAGGAAGGCGAAAGTTTTCCTCCCCGCGTTCTGCAGAGAAAGGCAGCGAGGCAGCGGTAACATCAGGTGAATATATACACTGCTAGAACCACATACAAGCAGAAAAACTTTCTGTGAGACGCCTTCCCCTTCCCTGGAGACGTGAGGGAAGTCCTGTCGAGGGGTGCCACAAGCTGTTGCTGATAACCTGTGTGTTCCCTCAGCACTGGACGGGGCCACACGACCGGCTGTTAGGCGCGAGTACAGGGAAGGGAGTGAGCATACCTGTGAGAGGGATTACGTAGGCAGGTGCCGGACGTTAGCCAAAAGAGGAGGAGGAAGAGGAGGAGGGGGAAAAGGAGGAAGACTTTTGAAAACTGGAAGGTTATTTTCATAAGATAAAAATTTGATTGAGTAAATATCAGAAGAGAATGGATGAAGTGGTCTTAAGATGAAGGAGAGCAGGTGAATGTAAGAGGAAACAAATTAATGCCTATGATGATAATGATGGTGATGATGATGATGATGATTATGCTGATGAAAATGAGGATGAGGCTGTTTAAAATTAGTGAAACTAAACCAATAAATTTCTTTAAAAAGTTGGTCCTAATGTTCTTGAGCATTTTTTCCCCCGCGTTGCTCTTATCAGTCCATCGTTGCCCTTTTGGAGCAGGAATAATTTTAGAAATCGTAGCCAAGCACGATCCCTGTCACTCGACGCCACTCAACCTGTCTCTCAGTCTACTTGGGCGTGCGTGAGGCCCCTCACCGCTCAAGTCTCCTATTATAATATTGGTTTTGGCCAGACTCGTCCTGCTACAGACCTGTGTGCACGTGCCCTCCTTCCCCTTAAACGTCTTCCCTGTTTTTCTTTTTTGCTGGCCATTGTGACAAAGAATTTATTCCATATTTTCATCCTTTATTGCGTTACATCTTCATTGCAATTCAATTTTCATTGACAATAAGATACAACTGTTGTTGTTGTTGTTGTTGGTGGTGGTGGTGGTGGTGCTGTGTGTGTGTGTGTGTGTGTGTGTGTGTGTGTGTGTGTGTGTGTGTGTGTGTGTGTATGTGTATGTGTATGTGTGTGTGTGTGTGTGTGTGTGTGTGTGTGTGTGTGTGTGTGTGTGGTGTGTGTGTGTGTGTGTGTGTATGTGTGTGTGTGTGTGTGTGTGTGTGTGCGTGTGTGTGTGTGTGTGTGTGTGTGTGTGTGTGTGTTGTATTTACCTAGTTGTAACATAGAGGAAAAGAGCTATGCTCTTACTGTCCCGTCTCCAAATATACTATTAACCAGTTTGCTTTTTGTTTTGTTTATCTTTCTATATATATATCTATATATCTATCTATCTATCTATCTATCTATCTATCTATCTATCTATCTATCTATCTATCTATCTATCTATCTATCTATCTCTCTCTCTCTCTCTCTCTCTCTCTCTCTCTCTCTCTCTCTCTCTCTTTATATATATATATATATATATATATATATATATATATATATATATATCTGAGTGTTACAATATATACATGGGTGTAGGGGTGTCCAAGGGCAGAGTGGATCCAAGCTTTGGACATAAATTCCCTGCTGGTTTGAGTTGAGTGAATTCCAAAGTTCTCAAAAGAAATGATTCACTTTCGTCGAGAAGCAAACTTACGGGACGGACTTCGATGGTGAAAAAGAGAGGCTGTCTTGAAACACTCTTCTCTTCATTTTTGCGAGAAAGACACTATTTCTGGGGATTTCAAGTGTGCACTTTCCCAGGCTTCCTCGGAACTCTTCCTGATGGTGGCGGTAATCCTCTGCAGCTGCCAGGTGGAGGGATTGTGGCACTGGTCGTCCAGCACATGTAACGTTCCACCCATCGCCAGCCACCCTAAGCCCACCACCACACCGCCACTACTAATACCGCTGCCAGAGAAGGATTACACTCGTGCATATAATTGGAGCAAAATCCCGTTCAAATCACATGGAAACGAGAGCTGATTCACTATCACTACTAAAAAGAAAATTATTAAAACAACTTTGTCTTTCCTGGAAGTGTCCGTCGCCAGTAGTTTGACGTGAGGGAAGGCAACCACGACTGCGGGCTTAGGACGGAGCCGCCAAATCCTCAGTAACATCACCAAAGCTCCTTCTGCATGCAAACTAAATCAGACTAAGGCCTAGCAGCGCATGATACTTACAGGAAGGTTCGTATACTGCAGCCACCAGCACCAGGACTCTACAGGGGACGGGCGGACGGGACGGGTGGACGCATTTAACTTTAGGAAACACTTCAGCGAGGGCGTGATAGTTTGTGATGGAACACTCATGACAGGAACGCCGCCTCCTGTCCTATCCCGACGTATCTCTTCCATCCACCTCCCTTCCCCGCCGCCTGCACTGCCGGGAGGACGGTGAGGGAGTGGTCGGAGGCGAGGTGTAACACGATAAAAGATAATATTAATGAGCGTCACACCAGCACCATCACGACCATCACGGTGTGGCGAACGTGGTTCAGTGTAAGCGGATCAGCAGCCACAGGTGTACTTAAAACTGCTTCTCCTCCCTCTGTGCTGCCTCCGTTCCGGGTTATATATGCACTGACAGCGAAAAAAACATTATATTAAAATAACACTTCACAAACACGCTCCAAAAACACATACATCACATAGTTTCATATTTTTACACTTCATTTCCTACTTATATTGATGTGAACGCGTTAAAAAATGACGTCTGGCAATTAGCAAGGCACGTTATTAAACTGCTTATTTGTTTTTTTTATGGAATTAATTATGTTACTTTGAAATAAATAAAGCATTTTTTTGTGTATGATTTGCTAACTAATGTATTTACTGAAAGTTTCTGGAGCAGTCATTATCGTCGAGAGAGAGAGAGAGAGAGAGAGAGAGAGAGAGAGAGAGAGAGAGAGAGAGAGAGAGAGAGAGAGAGAGAGAGAGAGAGAGAGAGAGAGAGAGAGAGAGAGAGAGAGAGAGAGAGAGAGAGAGAGAGAGAGAGAGAGAGAGAGAGAGAATTGCAGTGATACTTGATGTTGACGACAGTGATAATGACAAGGAGGGTAATAGGTAAATGTAGGAGGCTGGAATCTGTTGCTCGTGCGTGATGTTGTATGTACTCAACTTTATCTACACTTAGCTGGCTACACCCTCACCGTGATGCCTGTGTTGTCCCCGATGTGCTTCCTAAACTTCAGTGTAAGAACAGTATTGAGTATAGTGTGTCTTTTAATATGTATATAAACTACCACAACAACTATACTCCTCTTCACACACACACACACACACACACACACACACACACACACACACACGGGAGTTTTATTTCGCGCCCCCTCCCCTCACAAGCCAGGTGTCAGGTGTTACGTAATCCAGGAAGGGAGGGAAACACATGACTTCCAAGTGTTGCCCAAACCTAACACTCGTGACTAGATACACCATCGAGGCATCTCACAACACCCCATACATACTTCAAGGTCAAAACACCCACAGCATTTATTCTACGTTTTATTCTCAAGAGAAAAAACTTGTTCCTCGGTAGAAGTCAGGACAGGCGTTAGAACTATAGTATTTTAGCAAGGCTCTCACGCTTCTTTTCCCTCTACAGTTTTTCGTTCCGGCCTAACTTTATTTTTTTTTCCCACCCTAAACCGTGCATGTCCTGCGATGGTTGCCTTACTGTATTCGATTTGATGCCACAATACTGTAGATGAACGTGCATGTTAAGGGTATAAGGCGGAATGGAATGTGAGGTACGTTTAGACAGTATGCAAGAGACCATGAACAGGTGGAGGGTGGAGAAAGAGCGAATTGTGGGGAGTAGGGTGGAAGGGGCATGTGGTGGAAGAGTAATGAAGGAGGAGGTGGTGATGGTGGAGGGGCAGAGGGCGGGATGGGGGAGACATGGTTGTGTTGAGCGATACTCGAAGCTTGTTTGTGTCTCGTTGGTTGTTATGACACTCTAAATACATAAACCAAAAGCAGCTTATGACAACTTACTCTATCCTGTTAATGGTAACCTTGGCAACTCGCACAACATACAGGGAAACACCCACTATGCTCCCCTTTCCTCCCCACCCCATCTCCCTCTCCCCGCCTCCCCGACCCTAATTAGCTACGGAGCCTCGAAGGAAAGACTCGACTCGCTTATGTGATGCTTCAGACGGATAATCTTCGTCTTTTTCTAGTTGATGATGAACACGCAGCGAGAAACGGATAAATCTTAGTAAAAAAATAACATATACCATGATTTGTAAAGCCGTACTGTATGTGGAGTTCAAGAAATGTTACGTAACTATAACGAAAAGTGGTTCAATGTACTTTTGGCGAATGACGTCCCGAAGCCCCCACTGACCAATCACTGGGTGTGGTCAGATGCGCTATTTGCCAAAGCCAATCACATTCCATATTTCGCGGCGGAACTTGGGTATCGGAGTTTTAATTGGCGGCAAACTGCATGGGTCGGACGGGATTTCATATGACGATGGAAGACGGTTGAGAAGCCACGCAGTACGACTTGTAACAGTGCTGGTGAAGGATACCGACGTGAGTGCGTGTTTGCGTGAGTGCGTGGTGGGCATGGAGTAAAACTTAAACCCAAGAACTAGGACCCTGTTAGTAGAGAAAAAATATAACTGAGGAGAAACTATGTACGTGATACTTCATGGAGTCCTTGGTGTACACGGGACTGGATAGATGTACGTAAGAAGGCACCTCCATCCACCCTTGCAGCATATCATAAGGGAGTTCGAGTGCCGCGAGGGATTGTGACGAGCGAGTGCTGCCTTGAATTCCGTCAGATAGGAAGGAAGCTCCATTTGGGTTGTCAAAAGTGCAGGATGACCAGAGAAAAGGCACTTAAGATGATATTCATTTCATTACAATCATCTTTTCTTGATTTTTTGCATGTTTCGTTCCTGCATTTTTTTCTTTCTCTTATTGTTTCCGTCTCTCCTTTTCCCTCTGCCACACCTCGTCATCTCTCCTTTCCTGCCTCTTTCCCTACTTTCTATTCATCTTAATTCCCTCTCTAACCACTTGCTTTTATCTCTCCCTTTCATCCATGCCTCCCACATCCTCCTACCTTCCTACACACACACACACACACACACACACACACACACACACACACACACACACACACACACACACACACACACACACACACACATACACACACACACACACACACACACACACACACACACACACACACACACACACACACCAAAGAGTTTTAGTGTTTGTCTGTAGTGTTGATTTTGCGGAAAATCTCGTTACGGGCGGGCGTGGGTCTGAAGGCGGGCGTGGGCGGGCGGGCTGGCTGATGATTTCGGTTTTGTGACTTACTTAAAGGGTTTTGGCTTTTTGCGTAACTCTTAGGTGGTTCGACTTACGTAGAAGTCTGATTAGAAAACGGATGATTGTTAACTTGTTACATAACTTTATATATTCTGTTTATTCATTTATTTATTTTGTATGAACTAAAACTGAGGTATCTAGAATGCATCAGTGAGGAAGAAATCCAACCTTTCTCACAACACCAAAGATACTATAATAGCATACATCCATGACGGGATAGCTTTAGAAAAAAAAATTTGGGGTTGATTACCATGACAGTAAATACTTCAATAATCTAACAAATATATATCCAACATTTTTTAAAGTTACCGTCACACTATCCATCGGCAACCGTGGATTTAGATCATTGAGAGGCACAGACGTGGTGCAAGTCTGTCATGACACAATGGATCCGTCATCATGATGTCTTATGTAATTCATGCAATTATGAAGCTTATATCTTTAAACTGGTAAATTTCACCCTCACATCCACATGCTTGGGGACCCGTGGGATTCTTTTTTGGTCAATTTTGAGTTTCAACCAACCAACGGATATCTGATGTGTCATGTTTATCTGGTTATATTTATTTGGAATATATTGATTTTGTACCTTCTTTCCGTCGCAAATGTGTAGTATTTGAGTCAGGCCTTTTTTCAAATTGTACGTACATACCACCCTCCTCCCCAACACTATTGGGAAACTTGTGAGAAATGGGAGTTTTTGGGTTGGGGAACATCGAATCAAGTAGCAATATGCATTTCAAACCAATAGAAACACATGCGTTATACAATCTTTTCATTGGTTTTCTGATGTGATTTAGTTGATTTCAACCTCATTTGAAATGCATATTGACACTCGATTCAATGGTCCACCACCCACCCCACCCCACCAAAAAAAGCCTCCACAATTTCCCACAGGTTCCCCATTATCATTATATATCATCACTTAATCACCTTTAGTGTCCTACTGAGTTAGGGTCGTCATCAGCAGCCTCTTGAGTGATGCGTTGTTTGAAGGGTGTCCTTAGGGTACACTCGAGACGGCTCAACTATGCAAAGGAGGCCCCTGAGTGTTTGTTGGGAGGCTGTAATGCTCCTTTGATAGCTTGGCAGCGGCTCACAGTGCACCTTGACGACTCATTTGTATGCTTGCTATTATTAGTATCATAATTATTAGTGGTGGTTGTGTTTATATATTAGCTAATGTTCTAGGATGACAAGTAAATCCACGACCAGACAGAGTTGCTGCTTTTAGACAGGTCTCTTGTAATGCTGTAACCTTTATTTACTTGCCAGATAATACATCCTTGTGTTAATCTAGTAAATGAGAGTCTTAATGTGTATTTCTTTCTTGCAGGTGAGTGAGTGAGTTCCAGTGGCCACGGCGAGGGGGCAGCACATGCGGTAAGGCTTTCATTCTGGTTCTGTATGTTGACTGATCTCATTAATCATCATCGTTTCATATTTTACTGTTCGAGTTTGACTTTGAGGGAATTATGGCGTAACGTTTGCCTTCCACCACCATATTTCTTGCATACAGAAAGGCAGTGAGGCAGGCAGGCACGGGGAGGCAACTATGTCTTGTTTTGTTTTGTTTGTGGTGTGATTACTGCTTCCTGTACGTGGTGGTGCGGGAAGGGAGGACAGTACAGTGAGGGGGAGGGTATAGGTAGTGGGACCTGCCGTGTACGCTAGGCAACTCTCTGTTCTATTGGTTTATAAATTATATTCATAAATTCGAGGCTCCCCGTAGACCTAGAATAAAATTGTGTTCAATATAAATATAAAGGACTGGTTTGACAGACCATTACGTTTGGTTATGGCAATGGTTAGGTTTGTTAAATTGGGTTAGCGGAGTAAAAATAGAAATATATTCATGTATTTGAGGTTTCCTGAATTTTAAAGTAAATTCATAATATTGTACTGTGGGAGGCAAGTAAGTACAGGCGTTGAGGTGTTGTGAAAAGAGTAAGTACTACGTGAGCTTATTGGACGTAGTACCAAAGACTCTTGTGAATAGAGTTTGTTGGCTTACAACCGACGCCGCTAGACGACTTAGAAAACGATGAATAAGACTTGTATATTGAACCAACACACACGCACGCACACACACACACACACACACACACACACACACACACACACACACACACACACACACACACCCACACCCACACCCACACCCACCCACCCATCCATCCACCACCAACACACCCACACACACACACACACACACACACACACACACACACACACACACACACACACACACACACACACACACACACACACCCACCCACCCATCCACCCATCCACCCATCCACCCATCCACCCACACACACACACACACACACACACACGTGAATAAAGTACGTGTGTGTGGCTGTTCGTCGCTGCCTTGCCTGGCTTCTTAAAGTGGAAATGTTATCAGCGCTGAGTGGGTCGAGAGGCGCCGCCACTGTCTGCTCTCAAGGTGTGAATGTGACAAGTCGTGAAGGCTTTGTACGTCTTGAATAACGACGAGGAGGAGGAGGAGGAGGAGGAGGAGGAAGAAGAGGAGGAGGAGGAGGAGGAGGAGGAGAAGCAGAAGCAGGTACAATAATAATACATATAACTTTATCATCCGAAAATACATATCTTCTCCCTTCAGACCGACAGAAAGGAAGGGGAGGAGAACGCATCGAAATCCAATTGGAGGCAAATGTTTCGATAATCCGATAAACGGTTGTCATTAGCATTGCGGCCCAAGGCGGTAAGGTAACAATTCACAATTTTCTGTACGCTCGTCCGTGTCCGCTGCGTCCGCCCTTCTTACCTGTGCGAGGGTAATTAAGATAAGGTGCGGCCGATGGCGTTATCAGAGTGTGGGAAGCGGTGAGTGAGACGCGTCGGTGAGGTAATGAGAGAGAGAGAGAGAGAGAGAGAGAGAGAGAGAGAGAGAGAGAGAGAGAGAGAGAGAGAAGAGAGAAGAGAGAGAGAGAGAGAGAAGAGAGAAGAGAGAGAGAGAGAGAGAGTCGTGGTAGGGAGGAAAGGAGGAAAGAAAAAAGGAACGAAGGAAGGAAGGAAGGAAGGAAGGAAAGAAAGAAGGAAGGTTGTAATGGATAGTAGAGAGTCGGTAGGATGTAAGGAAGAGAGTGAAGTAGTGAGGCAGCAAGGCACATTTAGAAGCGTTTCACACACACAGGTTTTGCAGTCAATCCTTAAACAAATATAACCAGAAACACCAGATAATTAGTGGACGATTTTTAAAACTTTCCCCTTAATTCCTTGCACTTTCAAGGCGACGAGAATACAACGAAGAGTTCATTCACTGCGTCGTTATTTTATCATCGCCTTTTTAAATCCAAAGAGACGTGCATTACCTGGTTCATTTCCTAATTAGCGCTTTCATCGTGCTGCTCCTTGATCACATTCAGTCCACTAATGTTATTGCACCGCGTCACGCTTATTATTATGACCAAATGAAGTGACACAGACGAGCGTTGAAGACAAGACAGAATGTGGAGGAGACAGACAACTCTGCGATGCCACGTTATTGCTAATTAAATCCCTTGCCTGAGGTTAATTTGGCGTTTATTACGTTCTGTTTTGAGTATGTAGCTGTAGGAGTCATGTGAGAGAGTCGTGAGTCGTGAGTTGGTGCTTCCCTTGTGTGAGGCTGACTATGTACAGGTTTGAGTCGTGTGGCGCCTTAGAATACTCTTATGGTAGTGTCATCCTATGTTGCATTTCCTAATAGTTCCATTTTAGACAGTTATTGAGGCTTTTGTTCTGAACTTATTTGATTATTGAAAGAGTATGATACAGAGGCCTATATACTTGTAACTTGTGTGTGTCATATAATTACATACAGTATGCGGAGAGAGAGAGAGAGAGAGAGAGAGAGAGAGAGAGAGAGAGAGAGAGAGAGAGAGAGAGAGAGAGAGAGAGAGAGAGAGAGAGAGAGAGAGAGTTTACTATATCACAGTAAAAGAAAAGCAATCTTAAGAAGTATATTTTTAGTGTTTGCTGAAAACTATTAAAAGAAACCGTTATCTATGAGGTGCAGTGATTCCCCGCCACAACCTCCACCCCCGCCACAGCCCCCACCTCCGCCACAGCCCCACCTCCGCCACAGCCCCAACCCCACCCGCTCCAGTCCTCGTCCCAACCCCAGCCCCACCACTCAATCCCAACACCCCCCCCCGCCATAGCCATTGAACTGAGTCTTTTATGTTGATGTTGCTGCATAACAATGAAATAAATTACATGGGAAATGAATGGATTTTATTTTACTGTAAAGATAAATATGTATGTATTCTTTCATGTTCCGGGATATCAGATCAGTATTCCAGGAAGCACGAGAGATGATCCAGGATTCCATAAGAACACTGGTGGATGCAGGAGTGTTGACAGACCTGATGCTGGCGAGTGTTTGCTTGTTGTAAATACATCATACTTTTACCTTTTGAGTGGAGTCAAGAGAGAACGAACACATCGAACATTTGCCAACGAGAAACACATTTTCCACAATGGATTTACCGATGTAAGGATTTTTATTAATCCTAAAAAAAACACTTGCGTTATTAACTTCCTAAATAGAGAAACAAGGCAAAACTTCCTTCAGACGAGTGTAATTACAATAAAATATATAAAATAAGCTACTAATGACCAGACTCACAATAATTTTTACTGCCATGTTAGCAACTCTTTAACAGACAGGTTCTCGACTATGGAAGGTGCAGTATATTCCTCACATCACGTGGCAGCTTAGTAGTTCAGTAATTTGTACATAGTTAGGCATCGTAAGTGGGTGGATTCTTCAAGGATACACTCGCCTCCCTTGTCTTGCTACCCAACAGTAAAATTGGTGCTCAGGAGGGGAAGTAACATTGTTTCGTTTGTGATTCATTGCCGTTGTTCCAGTGCGTCTGTTTCTCTCGTTTCAGTCGCAACATTTGACCTGACCTCATCTTTGTGTTGTGAAAAAGAAACCAAAAGAAGAAAGGGATAAATTTGTGTAATAGAGAATAGTTTAAAATGCAGAGTATCGCTTGTGGTGTAGCCTGGTTGGAGCAACACATTACGTCATTCTTACGTCACCGTCCCGGCACACTCGACCTTGCAGTTCAAAGAAAAAGACGAAAAAATATCACCTCTGGATTATGGTGTTTAAGTCATTATTTCGGTGGATTTCGTAAAGATTAAAGACATCAAATCGGAACGAGTGTGTTTAATTGTTTGGAAAATTATGATGTCGAGGGTTTTTGAAGTGTGTGTGTGTGTGTGTGTGTGTGTGTGTGTGTGTGTGTGTGTGTGTGTGTGTGTGTGTGTGTGTGTGTGTGCGTGTGCGTGTGCGTGTCCCGTAGGCTCTTTTATAGAAGAAAAGACTGGTGATAATGATAATGATGACAATAACAGGGATATGATAATGAATACTACTTACACTACTTCCGTTTCTTTTATACATACAATTTCTAAACACGAAAAGTACGTGTATTCCTGTGGTTGGGTCATGTTTCCGCGTGATCCAATTCGTGTTTCAATCTTACGGTCAGCTCTTAGCCATCATCATTACGCTCAAAAACACAACTATCTTGCCTAACGATGACCGCCAATACTTTTCCAACGACGAGAAATTCCTGCTGACTAAATTTGGCCAATCATAATGTTATCAAGAAGGTTTTTGGCAGCAGTAGCAAGACTCACAATTTTACATCCTTAAACTCCGACAGTCTTTGGTGAGTGATCCTTATGGTCCCGTTAGCTCGTGGTCCCGTTAGCTCGTGGTCCCGTTAGCTCGTGGTCCCGTTAGTTTGTGGTCCCGTTAGTTCGTGTTCCCGTTAGTTCGTGGTCCCGTTAGCTCGTGGTCCCGTTAGTTCGTGGTCCCGTTAGTTCGTGGTCCCGTTAGCTCGTGGTCCCGTTAGTTCGTGGTCCCGTTAGCTCGTGGTCCCGTTAGCTCGTGGTCCCGTTAGCTCGTGGTCCCGTTAGTTCGTGGTCCCGTTAGCTCGTGGTCCCGTTAGCTCGTGGTCCCGTTAGCTCGTGGTCCCGTTAGTTCGTGGTCCCGTTAGTTCGTGGTCCCGTTAGTTCGTGGTCCCGTTAGCTCGTGGTCCCGTTAGCTCGTGGTCCCGTTAGTTCGTGGTCCCGTTAGTTCGTGGTCCCGTTAGCTCGTGGTCCCGTTAGTTCGTGGTCCCGTTAGCTCGTGGTCCCGTTAGTTCGTGGTCCCGTTAGTTCGTGGTCCCGTTAGTTCGTGGTCCCGTTAGTTCGTGGTCCCGTTAGTTCGTGGTCCCGTTAGCTCGTGGTCCCGTTAGTTCGTGGTCCCGTTAGCTCGTGGTCCCGTTAGTTCGTGGTCCCGTTAGCTCGTGGTCCCGTTAGTTCGTGGTCCGTGGGAAGAGGAAACTCCAACGAATATTCTCAGAGGAAAGTTTGTGGGATGAGTTTTTTTTAGACATCTGGAAACTTATAATTTTTCTTTATTTCAATTTCCATCTATTGAATTAAGTGTTTAGGAGGAAGAACTGCCTGGAGGAGGAGGAGGAAGAGGAAGAAGAGGAGGACGAGGAGGTTTAAAGGGCGTAGTAACTCTCTGTTTATTACTAGCGCTGTGGAAAGTGGTTGAACCAGTGATAGGATTAGCTGTAACATGGAAAGGAATACAAAAATGATGATAAAGAAAATGGAAAAGATAATTAATAAAAAGGGATAAGATAGGAAGTTAAATAGAATAGGTGATGGGATATGGGAAGCAGCTTGAAATACCCTATCGCAGCATCTAGCGAGGTAACAGCTGTCATCCACAAAAATAAGAAGTAGAAGAGAGAGAGAGAGAGAGAGAGAGAGAGAGAGAGAGAGAGAGAGAGAGAGAGAGAGAGAGAGAGAGAGAGAGAGAGAGAGAGAGAGAGAGAGAGAGAGAGAGAGAGAGAGAGAGAGAAAGAGAGAAAGACAAAGAGAGAGCACTAGCTTCATGTTTTCCTTGCTGGATGTGTTCTTTGTCCGCCACCTCATGATGTTTTCTTCAGGCTTTTGTCAATGTTCGTGTCCCTTAGAGTGTGGTCGCGTTATTACCTGCACAGAGCCGCAGCGAAGGATACCAAGTGACTGAAGAAGGAGTTGGTGAAGGTTCAAGCCATCATTCGGAGGGGCCAACACTGCCCTACGAAGATACTATTATTATCAATATTATTTTCTCGCCTTTTCGTGTTCCATTGAGGGTTATACCAGAATAGAATGTTTACGTGTGCCTTAAGTAAAGAGGCTTAGGGATATTGAATCAATGGGAAATATTAGAGTTTTAAAGAGATACAAGATATGATGAAAATATGAATTTCAATTATGGTGATATCTTCAGTCGTGGATCAATGGGACGAGCAACAATACGATAACTGTTGATTGAGACGATAGCTGGCCGGGAAGAGCGTTTGGAGATGTTTGAGGGATACATCGGATTGACTGGTGGTGGTAGTTGTGGTGGTGGTGGTGGTGGTGGTGGTGGTGGTGGCAGTAGTAGTAGTAGTAGTAGTGGTGGTGGTGGGGGTGTGTGGGGTTGCGTGGGGCACCGCCATACTAGGGGCTTGACGGGGCTGAGTGATCCCCACCGAGTTGGTGTTCGCCAGGATATGTTGTGGTGTGTCAGGTCGTGTTTGGTGTTGGTGTGTCCCTTGGTGGGGAAAGGGAACGCGGTGCAAGCCTCTGAGGCAACAGGTGGCGGCGGTGTTTCCTTCCGGCGGTATTGATCCTCACAATATCAGTTGATGTAAAATATTGACATTAAGCCTCACGGATGGCACGGTCTCCTTGCACCTCTCAGGCCGAAGGGGAACACGTTCTTCCACCCGATTTGTACGAGTTTAACGTTACTTAGCATAAAATGATCAAGTAGTGGATATATTGGAGTGTATTAGTTATTAAGTTACATGTATTAGAGTACGAGGGTGTGTGTCGAACCAAATTAATTGAAAACTGTTTAAATGGAAGGAACAACGATAATTAATTTTTAACATTAATTTTTTGGTGCAATTGTGCTTCTTTGTGTGTATCTGCAATTTATGTTTGTTTGTTCATTAGTGGTACAAAAAAAAATCAGTACTTGTGCAGGAAGGGATGGCAGCAGAGCGTCATACCGATGAATGATTAGTTCACTTGTTAGGTCATGGTACCAGCCGTTAATGTTCAAGATTTGCCTCGGGGACTGTTGTACCTTATAACACCTTGGCTGGGAAATAGAATGGATCAATGTGTGTTCTTTCTTGCCACACCATCCCTTCGCCGCAGCATCTCCTTAACGATAACTTTCTGCAGCGTGGCCGATAGAGGATGAAGTTTGTGACTATTGGTCATAAAAAGATCATGAATGTTATCAATCTGAGAAACTTTAGGACAATTTGGTAGTTAACTTCCTTTGGGTACTTTATACTTTTCATCATAGTGAATGACACGTTCCATGAAGGTGGCAGTGCAAGTGTGCCTCGCAGAATAAAATTGCTTTAGTGCGCCACTTATACGCCATAGAGAAGAGGTAACTTTCATTATAAAGTGAACATGACCACTCCAATAATTACAGTTCTCTCGGTAGGGGCGGGTGAAGCTGCTGCCCTCGGGTCACGGCATCCACAGACCGAGCGGCTGACCTTTCCTAGGCTGGCGTAAACACAGCCACACGGGCGCTGACTTTTACCTAGCCAGTGGTCAACACCTAGAATATTAATGAGCGTCACTAAGGTTAACTGTCTATACTTCTGATGATTATGAAACCAGTACTGACGAAGGTATACACACACACACACACTCACACACACACACACACACACACACACACACACACACACACACACACACACACACACACACACACACACACACACACACACACACACACACAGCATGCCTAAACGTGTGTAAACCATCTTGAGTACATGTGTTTGCGTTGCGAATGTCTTGTGTGTCGCATGTTGCAACACACTTCGGTGCCTCTCAGCCTCGTCAAGTAAGCTCGAACGTAATAGAAAACTGGATGAGATGAAGCGCCTGAAACCTTCGTCTGGGAGGGAGGGATGCAAACAGAGAGGAGGAAGAGGAGGAGGAGGAGGAGGAGGAGGAGGAGGAGGAGGAGGAGGAGGAGGAGGAGGAGGAGGAGGAGAAGGAGAATAGGAGGAAGAGGATAAGAGGAGGTTGGAGAAGAAAAAAAAGTGGGATAATGGAGGGAGACTGCGAAAAAACCCAGAAAAAAAGGAAGGGGGGAGGAAGGGAGAGAGGGAGGAGGGGAGAGAGGGAGGAGGGGAGAGAGGGAGGAGGGGAGAGAGGGAGGAGGGGAGAGAGGGAGGAAAGGAGATAAAGAGGGAGGAAGGGAGAGAGGAATGAAGGGAGGAAGGGAGAGAGGGAAGAGGGGAGAGAGGAAAGAGGGAGGAGGGGAGAGAGGGAGGAGGGGAGATAGAGTGGGAGGAAGGAAGAGAGGTAGATAGGTAGGTAAATAGGGAGAGAAGTAGGTGTCTTTATTGCTAGTGATGGAATTTGATATCAGCACCAATACTACTAATAGTACCACCACTACCACCACCACCACCACCACCACCACCACCACCACCACCACCACCACCACCACCACCACCACCACCAGGATGCACAGGCTTCTTTTTATTTTTTCATAGTGAGAATTGCCCTTTTGCGCTATTTTCATACTGCATATTATGAGGTGGGATGTATTTCGTTGCCGTGGAAAACATGTTGCAATATTAAGCTGTCAACACATAAGAATGGAATACAGTTGATTTGTTTTGACGTGTTATATATACTTATTTTTGTTCTCTCATTAACACACCCACACACACGCACACACACACACACACACACACACACACACACACACACACACACACACACCTGCAGGAACTTTAAACTTTCAAGATTGTTTTTGCTTGCCTCTGCGAATTTTTCTTTGTCTGATTAAGTGACAAAGTTTGATGAGAACCCAAAACATGGACACGTGTAACTCAAGGCAATAAGATAAATAAATAGATAAATAAAAAAATAAGTAAGTTACTGAGAATAAATAGGTAAATCAATATACTCGATAAGAGAGAGACGAATATGTGCAGCTATTCAACCCACTTTTAAATCAACGATAAAAAGAATATGTAAGAAGACAGAAGTAAGGGAACAGTTGAAGACATACTGATCAATATTTAAAGATTGAAGGAATTTGCTCTTACTATCAAAATCAAGGTATCTTTTTTGACTGTGCCGTAGTTACAGATGACTCTTATCACAAATAAAATCCATCGAGTGAACATTGACCTCCCCTCAAAAACAACGTGCGTGGTTGTAAATTGAGTTATGTTTGTTGCACAGTCCTGAACTACCACGCATCCTGTTTTGTAAAAAGAGTATTCGAAAGTTTAAATGTTTTGAAAGGAACACTAATACTGTTATGAAGTTTAATACACACCGAAGTAGCTACATGTTTGTAAAGCTGTGTTACGAAAATCATATTCGTAAGTCTGCGTCACGGAAAAATAAAATATTCGTAATTTTAAGTCACCGGAAAAAAACAACATTTTAATCACCAACTCAAGACAGCCTACGTATAACAAGAACATAATCAAACGTAATCTTGCAGCTCCCTTTTTCCTTTGACATAAAAAAAACAACTAAAAGGAGTGGTATGTGGAGTAATATCAGCTTGAGGTCTCTATGTACGATGGTGAGGAGAGGGTTGAGGTGGGAGGAGGACGCTGGGGAGGAGACCGAGTTTAATGAAGCGTCAAGATGAATGCACGGACGCAGGTTTCCAAAGCAGATCACGCGGGGTTAATCAACTTGTGGGCTGGCTGGCTGGCTGGCTGTTTGGTTGGTTGGCTGGTTGGCTGGCTGTTTGGTTGGTTGGCTAGCTGGCTGTTTGGTTGGTTGACTGACTAGCTGTTTGGTTGGTTGACTAGCTGTTTGTTTGGTTGACTGACTGGCTGTTTGTTTGGTTAGCTGACTTGCTTGCTGTCTGGATGGGTGGGTTTCTAGTTGAATAAGTGGCTGGATTTCTGTGTGGCTGGTTGGCTAGATAACTTACGACTAGCTAACATACTGGCTCATTGACTGGTTTAATGTTTGACTGACTGGCTGGTTGGCAAGCTGGATGAAAACTGACTTGTTGACTGTCTGACTGGCATGTTTATTTCCTGACTGACTGATTGACTGACTGACGTACTGACTGACTGGCTGGCTAGGTGGGTGGTGAGGTGGCTTGCCCTTACCCCTCACCCCTCACCCCTCACCCCTCACCCTTTGCTAATAATCCATCCGCCAGAACTGAAGGGTCGGGGGCGTGTCACT
>JAPQNM010000044.1:14599319-14604319 GCA_029783475.1 Metacarcinus magister
TGATGGGGTAGTCGCAGAAGTGATGGTAGTAGTAGTAGTAGAAATAGTAGCAGTAGCAGTAGTATTAGCATTACCATTAACTTAAACAACCAACAAGTAATTTTTTTTTCTAGTAATGCTTTATTTTTTTTCTTTGTACGTTAAATTCTGTAGTTTTTTTCCCCCGATTGATAACTTAAGCGTGTTTCCTCGAATTTCCCACAGGCTTTATCCTTTCCCTCTCTTTCGGTGGGATTCGCTATTTTCTTTTTCGCTTTTTGAGCCAATACGTTAGGTAAAGTTTTTTTTTGTCCATTTGTATTCCTTCCTTTCATCCTTTTGTGCTTTGATTTTATGCAGTGTGTCCTGATTCTCTCTCTCTCTCTCTCTCTCTCTCTCTCTCTCTCTCTCTCTCTCTCTCTCTCTCTCTCTCTCTCTCTCTCTCTCTCTCTCTCTCTCTCTCTCACTCTCATTCTCTCTCACGGTATTGGAATAAAAATAAAAAATTTCCCAACGTAACATCCAAGTTAAGCTTATCGAATTTTGGTGATTTATGAACACAGATTTTTCTTTTATTTCTTCTTATCGAGGGATGAAAACGACTTAATACCAAGTCTTTATACCGGTACTGTTAGGAATCACGATGCATTCTTGCTGATCTCACTTTACAGAATTTTTGTTTTTGTTTTACTCTTGGATTTGAAATAGAGCCAGGCATGAGGACTGACTGACCGACCGACCTCTTGCAGCATTTCCTAGTAAGACAACAAACGGGAAACGGTTCAGCATTGTTTTGTCCATTGATGGATTCAGTGATAAGCCTTCAGTGGGGCCGTGGAGGAGCCTGACGCTATGGCCTTCAGTGTGGCGGTTAGGTGAGGGGTGAGGCAGGTGTGTTGTGTTTGTAGGTTAACCAACACTGGAAAGACCGGTTAAACTTTACCTTGCTTAAAAACAACAAACCTTTTATGCTATTGAGTATAAAAAGCTTAATTTTTCCACACTTATTTCGAAACGACCCCATCCAAAGTTTGTCTGTGTGTCTGTATGTATGTGTGTCTGTCCGTCTGTCTGTCTGTCTGTCTGTCTTCTATCTCCTCCTAGACCACTGGAGAGATCGGAATAAAACTTTCAGGGTTCGTAGACATCAACCCTTAGATGGTTATTATATATTAAAAAAATATTGTTATTTCATTAATTTAAAAGTTATTTGTGAAAAACCTGTATCTCGCTTAATACTGGTCGCACATATTCATACTTACCTGGCACAGGAGACTATCTCCTACCTCCCTTTCTACCTCCTACCTACCTTTTACCTCCTACCTTTCTGTCTACTTCCTACCTCTCTTTCTACCTCATAACTCAATTTCAATTTCTACCTCCTACCTCCTTTTCTACCTCCTACCTCCCTTTCTATCTCCTACCTCCCTCTCTACCTCCTACCTCCCTCTCTACCTCCTACCTCCTTTTCTACCTCCTACCTCCCTTTCTACCTCCTACCTCCCTTTCTATCTTGTGAAAGACATGGAAGAACTTTCTTTCCTGAGCGAGCAGTTTGTGGTATGCTGGGTGAGGTTTTTGAATTTCATGGTCACCCAGCATGTCTATTTACTTAATTATATATTTTTTTTGTGTGTGTTTCTCATTAAGGAAAACAAACTAAAAAGGAAAAACTATTTTGTATTATAATTATACAAAATAAAAGGGAGACAATGCATTTATTATCTTCAAAATAATTCAAATGAATATAAAAAACATATTGGAACCAATAAACAAAGAAAATAAGAAACTACGCAAACGTTTTGATGAATGGGCGAGAGACGGGATGGGACGCGGCTCTGGGCGGGGCGGGGCGGGGCGGGGCGGGGCGGGAGAGAACTTTTGTTGAACTCCTCACAATTTTACTTTTTACACATAAATAAGGAAATTCTAGTATGTATAAACCTACCGCGGATTTCAAGGGAAAGACATAATAAACCCTAATAGTCTAAGGTCTGCTAACTTACTCCCGGGTCCTTCCTCGTGACGGATGAAGCAGGAACAAAATTTCCTATAGGTAATCTTGTTACTCGCGTCTGTCACTTATGAATATGTTATATATAACATATTCATAAGTGACAGACGCGAGTAAACCCTTCTGCAAATATACATAGGATTTACCTGATGACTCTTTAAACATTGAATCTTACGTGGAATGAGATGACAAGGGAAGGTAGAAATGTTTTAATTCTAACATCAGACAGACAAACAGGCAGACAGACATTCAGACAGACATTCAGACAGACAGTCAGACAGACAGACAGACAGACAGACAGATAGACAGACAGACAAACAGACAGATAGGCAGACAGATGTGCAATGTTTTTTGCAGCAACCAGTTTGGGTAATTGCTGGATGAGTTTTTTTAGGTCATGTCTATTTACTTAATTTATAGAGTATATTTGTTTTACGGTTTTTGGTGCTAAACAGGAGTTACTGGATTTGTTGGATAATCCTAGACAGTGACGCTGCAATGCCCTTCTGTAGCTGCCTCGATGGAAAGGTGGAATTCCCTCCGCCCGCCCGTCAATCCAAGCGCACTTTCCAGCCTGCCTTTATAAACTGTGAAAGGAAAGGGGAAAAAGGGTAATATTGGTGAAGGGTTTGAGCGTAGTGTTTCCCTTTCTCTTCCTCTGCCTCTCACTGTCTATCACTTTCAAGCCTTGCGCGTGCGTACACACATACAAAAAAAGAAAAAGAAGAAAATAAAAACTAGTTTATTAATTTTTTCATCTCTTTCTCTTCCTAATCATATTTTCTTCCTTCTTAAGACTTGATTACTTTTCTGTGAAGGAGTATTAAGACACCTCCATAAACAGATCGGCCAACCTTTGAGAACCTTTTTAATACACTTTCTGTGGGTGGCAATATCAGCTAATTTTTTTGTTTTATACTTTTGTAGCCTCTTTACCAGTCACCCTTAAGGTGCGTCCACACGGTCGAACACTTCGTCGGACATACACTAACCATATCATACTGCGTATTAGGATAACGTCATAAATGTAGAGTCGAAGAAAGCTGATCTGGCAACAAACAGTGATACCAGATCAGTTTTCCTCGATTCTACGTTTATGGCGTCATCCTGCTACGCAGTATGATATGGTAACACTGTTCATCCGACGAACAGTGTTTGACCGTGTGGATGCATTCTTACTCGTAAGAAAATTAAAAGCCTCTTTAGAGCCTACAGGGGTGTTACTGTATGTTTTTTCCTATGTATTTCTTTATATTCCTCCTCGTCTTCATCCGGTTAATTGGTCTCATTTATGAATTAATGAGGAGAGCAGAGATGAAGCCTTCTTGAACGGCGGAGGGTTGTTGTGCCGAGCGTGGAGGCTGAGGAGAGGAGGATGGGAAAGATGAGGAGGGAGCGTAGGAAGACAAGCTAAGAAGGGATGGAACGGAAGGCTGAGGGAGAGAGGGAGGGGAGAGGTAGGAAGGGAGGAGGAACGTCATCAACAGGTGCGATGCTCAACCTTCCACTTGACTGTCTCTTTGTCTCGATCAAGTAGATACTATAATAATAGAGTATAGCCACATGGACAGCCTCGCTAGGTCTAGTAGGACTGTTGCTGTCTTTTCTTCCTTTGTACTCATTTGTGTTCTGCTGTACGTGATGATGGTCCGCGGAACTTGATTGGGCTCGGCAATGCACGGAGTAGTTATTATACTATGTGTGAAATGCTAGAATTAATGTTTTTTTTTTAAGATTGTGTCTGTACGTACCTTTCTTTGTCTCTGCTTTTTCTCACACACTTCCCTCGCTCGTTCAATTCTATTACGCCTCAAATTCTCATCTTCTTCACCATCCTTATTTTCCTCCCACCACTTTTGTCCCTTCCCTCTGACTCCCTCCGCCCCCGACAGTAGCTTGAAGCCGTGAGTCAACAACCTTAATACAGGGATGATAGTATTTGATTAATATCATTGTAGTTTAAAGTTTAGCTGGCGGTAAAAAAAATATAACACACAAGAAAGTACGTACACAGTATTAAGTCTGTGTAAAGGTCAGGAGATTCGTTGGTATCAGAAGCGATTAAAGAAGAAACAAGTCGTCAACTGCTTTTTAATTAATCTAAAGTCTCGGGGAGATTCCACCACCACCACCACCACCACCGTAAATCTAAGGAAACATGACAAACAAATACTGTGCAAGAACAAACATATTGAACACTTTTCAAGAAAATATCCACTCAACCAGAAGAGGAAACTTAAAAGGCAACTCCATACAACTATAACACTGGTAGGAAGGAGGTGGTGGTGTTAGGAGCTGTGTTGAAATGGTCGTGTTTGGTCTTAGTAAGGAGGCAACACGGGGAGACAAGTAGAGACAGGCGAGGGGAAGGCGGTAGGGCGTGAGGCAAGGGATTAGAGAGGCCGTTCATCACGCTCGCTCTTTTCCTGTCTAATAAAATTTCCAGCAGGGGCGTATGACATTCTCCGTGGGTCTTCAAGGGGGGGGGGAGGGTCCGTGCTGTCATCACTGCTACCATCTCCACCTTAGTCGCCGCTGTAACCTTCACTATACTCCTAATAATAATGATTTTGACGGAGATGAAAAGAGGCGGAGGCGGTTACGAGGAAAAAGTGGATGTGGGAGGCGGTCAAAGCTACTGGCGCAACTTTCAGTCAGATATATAATAATGACTTCTGCTGGAAATTGTATGTAGAGGTTAACGACCGTGCGTGTTTGTTTTTTTGTTTGTTTATTTGTGTGTTTTGAAAGAGTAGATATTTGAAAGAGTGAATGTTAGAGTGAGTGAGTTCAATAGTAAGGTGGCATTGTGGAGTTTAGTGAATATTAAGTCTCCAATATCCTTTTCTCTCTCTTATATTTTCATTTTTGAGTGTAGCATAACTATTATTTGTTTATTTATTCATAACTGCTTTTTTTTTGTGTTTGTTTCATTTTTACTGAGAGCAACAGTAATATTTAATGTTTGTGGAATATAGTTTATTTTTACACGCATCTGAAATATTAA
>JAPQNM010000044.1:14606819-14610676 GCA_029783475.1 Metacarcinus magister
TCTTTGTGTAATTGTCTGCCTGAACCAAGAAGCGCGTCCCTAATTACATAACCATTACTTAGATGCTTGTGTATGTCTTGTAGCGGCTGGCACACCTGGCTACTAATGTGACTCCATTCTAGGCCAGGAAGGCACCACTGAGTCCACCATGCGTTCATAATTCAGAAGATTTGTCGATAAATGTGCACCTGAGGAAACCTGGGTGAACATAGTGAGTAAAGCAAGGCAACCCGGATGTCGCAGTCTGCTCTGTGTATAAGGATGAGGGAAAAATGCTCCATCCACTGACCTTTTATGAGCTAGGGATCCAAAAATGAGTGCTGGGGCAGAGCGGTTTTTTTATGCTGCGTTTTGTTCCTTATGTGTTTCAGTCTCGTGATTAAGACTGGTAGTAGTCTTGTAATAGAGTGCAACCAGTAACTACTGGTTGCACTCTATTACAAGACTACTGCCAGTGATTAATAATAAGTTATATTGTTCAGTTTTAACATTAATTGGAAGGGGCATGATGTACTTGTCGCTCGTTGCACAGAAGGAAGGTTGTTGTTGATTGTGTTGCTTATTGTCCTCGTTCAGGGATTATCATGTGAAAGGGAACTGAGGTACATCTGTGTTGACAGTGTTTGGTTCTCATCCGTCTGCCTCCACGGTGCATGGGCCTCCGCCACGGACTGCTGCTCAAGGCCACCACGCGAGGCACAACAAACAGTTATATATAATGGAAGTTAAGGGACAGTAATAGTAATGATAAATAACAAGGAATAAGGGCGATCACAGTAAACTACGCAAGGAATGTGAAGCTTCAAATAAAAACCAAGTAGTAATTAGCGTTTTGCATTGACTTTTTATTCATCGTTTTATCACACTTAATTGAGAGTCAACCTGATACTCAAAACTCTCCAGAGTATATTTTGAACTTAATTAATCATCGCAACACTGGAGTGAAGGTGAATACTTCCTGACATGCAACACACAGGTGAGTCACGTGTCCTGTCACCCCCCCACTTGACACTTGATTGAAGGGATTGGCAGCATTCACCCTCCCAGAGCGGCAATACTCATCCCTCGTCCCCTTGCTCCCCGCACACACGCTTGGCAGGAGAGGATTGTGTCGAATGGCCTGTGACGCTGTCCTGGCTGATCCCAGGAAGCCAACCCCACCATGGAAGCCTATTTCCAGGCTCGGCTTTATTACAAATCGCCACCAACATATCAAGGGGCTCAGAATTTTTTCCAGTATTTGCTAGAAAACCTGAATAAAGTAATGGATAAAACGGATCAAACTGTGCGTGTGTTGCCTCCCAGCACAGGGCACTCTGCTTACTTCTAATGTTGCCCTCGCACCATCTCCAGCACTCGCCTGATTTTAGATTTTAGAAGTGAAACAAGTGTGGCTGTGATTCCCTGCGAGGCCACAGTAAAGCTTTTGATGTCGAGGGTCAAAGGACACAGCTCGGCGTTGTGCCATGATTTAGTCAGTGGTTAGGAGTGTGCGTGGCAAGGCACACGTTCAACTCTCAGCCTTCAAAGGTCAGGAGCTGCGAGCCGAGAGAGGCTGTGAGTGGATTTCAATGGGAATTGATTGGCTCTTAATTTTGTAAGAAGAAAATGCGTTTGCGAGAGCGGTGGATGCTAAGTTGCTTTACGGAATTAATTGAGACCTGCATGGCAATTAGTGGCGACACCATTAGGGAGAACGAGAGGATGAGGATGAAGAAGGCGGAAGAGGGCACGGCGCGGCGGGCTAGTGGGTTAGTGACGACACTTGGTGGAGCGTGAGGGTTTTAGTCTATTGGAAATGACATTTTTATTTTGTGAGTGAAATGAATGTTTGCAACTGTGACTAAAGGAAACATATTTAGTTTTCACTGATAGTGCAAGGGTAGGCAGCAAGGCACCAGTCATAACAACATAGAATGCAACACACTCCCCTGAAGATATTTGTGGAAGGTGGTGAGGGGATGTTACAAGCTTATTCAAGACCATCCTTGCATCGCGTCTGAACGTTTCTCTTCCTGCCTCAATAACACCAGAGAATAGTTGCATATTTCCCTCTGAAGACAATGTGTATCTGTACACACACCATAAATACAACTATTTATATCGTTTTTACATCAGAATATATTAAATGAGTATGAATATGCTTAATAACTGCCTCTGTGTTTCCGACTGAGAAGGCAATCAGAAATGTGTTCAATCGAGATCACCACAAAGCGAGAGTCACAACTCCAACTTTCGTTATATCAACTTCTGCAACATTCACTGTCTCAGATTTAATATCATATGTATGGAATACCACTTCTTTTAGTCTCATCTTTTATTCACAGAGACGTAGATGTATGAGGCCAATGCTAGGAGTATTATTCTGATTGCTCCCACCTTTTCTATTCTCAGTTTTGATCCAAAGTTATTGTATTTATGATATCACTTGCTCTCGGTGTTATAGTTTTAATTCTACCAACTTTTCTGTTATTTGTTTATACTTAATTGTCGCTTTTTGAATATATTATTGTTGTGTATTTGTCATCTAATTTTACTGTCTAGAATAATTTTACTTATTTCTAAAGTGAAATTTCCATCTTAAGAAGTTCTGGTGTCTACCTCAAACGCTAGCTTCCAATCTATTGATTAACTTAGAGAAAGAAACTTTAAACTGGGCCGTCCTTAATGGAGTAAAACTTTTAGCTTTTTTTCTTTTTTTTTTATACACTACCGCACTCTTATTTCTGACCGATAGTTAGCGAAGTTAAGCAGGTGGTAAGCTGGGGTGAGTGTTTTGATAACTCTTAAAAATACACTTCATTGATCTCCCAGTGCAGGTGTATGATGTGGTGGTCAGTAAATTCTTAAGGCCATGTTCCTAGAGGCAACTCCATCTAGAAGTGAATAAGAGTGTTGTGAGACAAACATTGGCAGTTGTTTGTTTGGAGGATGTTCATAAGCTGGGACAGTCTTAGGTAAACAAAGGGTAGATATTTGCTCACCTCGGCTCCATTTCAGCCTCTGCAGCACCACTCTACTACCACAACACCGCCATCACTCCACCAACACCAACAATACCACGACCCTCTCCACCGCCATCCACTCTTAGCGTGACTGTTATCTCTAAATATTTTCCTTCCCCGCCCCGAGACACCTGGTTATTGAGAGGTGTGTGGCGCGTGGCGAGAGGACCCACCTGTGTTTCCTAAGATATTGTCGCCCAGTGATTGGGAGGCCAAGGAGAATGGAAAATGTTGAATTATGGTATTACTTGCCGACAGGGTGGGATGGGGCTGGGCTGGGCTGGGCTGGGCTGGGCTGGGCTGGGCTGGGCTGGGCTGGGGCTGGCCTGGCCTGGCCTGGATCTGAAGTAGGTTGGAGGAGGTAGAGGAGCAAGAGGAAAGAAACTCTTCTCAATTTCAAGTATTTTATAGTGAATCGTAAATAGTCGGTGAAGGCCAGGTGGGGGAGGGATATGTGAGGTGAGGCGGTGCATTCCAGGCAGCGGGGTGAAGGCAGCAACAGCGGGGCTCCGATTTTTCAGGCTGACTGGGCTTCGTGAGAACAAAGTGAGTCATTGAGTCGAGGCAGACAGGCCGGCCAGCGACCCATTTAGTCTGAGTGCCCTGATGGAGATTTGTTTTTCTCTTTCTTTCTCTCTTTCTCTCTCACACGCACACACACTGCCATTCCCACTGTGACGGACGTACTTATCCTCTACATGATGATGTCCGCTGTGTCGCTCATCAAAGACAACCTTCCCCTCGCCCTTCGCTCACATTCAAACAGCGAGACTCACAATGAACAGCAATATAAACATTTCCTGCACAATAAATGGACTTGGTTTCTTCTGCATTTTCCTCTTTTTTCGATGT
>JAPQNM010000044.1:14615776-14618276 GCA_029783475.1 Metacarcinus magister
ACCGGTTGCTTAGATCTGTGCTTAGACTGTGGTCGAGTAGAAATATGTTAAGTGGGACTTCGGTCAAGTGGAACACAAATGGTGATGCAGCGTGTCACGAGCAAAGTTGGGTCCAAGTACAGGCGACTGTACTTAAGTCCAAGTCCAAGTACTTGGATATTTTTCAAGTCCAAGTACGAGTCATTGTACTCAAGTACAAGTACTTTATGTGATAGAAAATAATTCCTGTCACAGATTCGTAAAGCGCGTAAGTTATTAGTTTTCTTATATACACATTAATGAGTACACTGTTAAAAAGTGGGATTCGATATAGGAAATAAACGCGTACTGGCCCTGTCTAGACAGTGTCTACTGTAGCATGTTAACAATTGAGAAAATACTTCATAATTATGCTCCTTTATCCTATATTACACTACAATATCATAACACTCAATGTACGTACTTACCCAATAGTATCATTGCAAAGTTCGCTGAAATCTATATACAGTATATAACTTTTGATTAAATACAATGTACTTGTTTGTACTTGAATGTACTTGGTATTTTTCAAGTACTTTGGTTCTAAGTACAAGTACAAGTACAAGTACAAGTACCATTTTAAACTCCAAGTACAAGTACAAGTACATTAAAATCTGTACTTAAGTCCAAGTACAAGTACAAGTACATGTAATTGGACCCAACCCTGGTCAAGAGACACTAGAAAGTGGAGAATGTGTGAGATGAACACACAGATGTCAAGAACAGAGCCATACGTGACCAGCGTCACGCACGAAGGTCAACAATTGAATGGAGGTGACGCAGGAAATATTATGAATACCTTTGAACACTTAAATTCAATAAGGTTGATTTGACATAATAACATGATACTATAAGAATACTGATCCAAATCTGAATTAGTTTGTGAAGGGCAGGCTGATAGTGTTTCATTGGAGGAAGTGAAACTGTTGGCCGTCACTGAACGGAGGGGGATAACGGCGTCTGGTTGACAGAGAGACAAAGTTTTCGAGGCACTGATGGAGATAAGGTTTCCTGTGCCCCGCTCATCGGTAAAAGTAGGGTCAGAAGTTGAGTGTTTACGAGAAGTTGTAGTAAAGTACACTCGCACCTCCAAGACAAGATACGTGATGAACAAGTAAGGTTTGCCGACAAGGAGTCAGCAAAGAAACACTTTTTAACAAGAAAAAAGTTGTTTCTCGTGAAGAATTGCATACAACAAGAAGCTTAAAACCTGAAATGATAGAGAAACACTCTAAAAGAATGTAGCATTTATCGTCAGTTTGTGAAGTATAATAAAAGACTAGCTTCCATCAGAAATCGTAAAACATTGAATTTTCTAAAAAGAAAAATGTGAGGAAAGAGTCGAATTTGAACAAGAAGAAAAGAAAGAGTGAAGCACCAGTATTCGAAGGCAAAAGAAGAGAAAAGCTGAAGGTTTTTGAGCTTTTCGTAGGTGGGTGAAAAGTAACATTTCTCCAGAGGAAGTAGAATAAGCAAAAATTGTAACTGTTAAATTGTTTAATAAATTTTGTTTTTTGCTATGATATGAAGGCCGCGTTTTTTTGAGGTTTTCAATGAGAAGCCGGTGAGGCTGAGGCGTGGCGGCGGGCTGGAAGAAGTAATGCGCCGAGACAATAAGGACTGTAGGAGAGAATTGAGTTGTTTTACAAGGGAACAAAAGCACCATTTTGGGTTTATTGCTATAGAAGTGTGGCGTTCAAGTCCATATAAAAACGAGAGATAATTCAAAGAAGCAAAGAAGATGAGCAAGAGGCAGACAAATGTGAGAGGCTGGAGAGATTTCTTATAAACTTATTTTAATTTTTTCTCATTATATTAAAGTAGGGAAGTTACAGCCGACTGAAGAAATTATTTTGCGTCAGAATAAAGTAACTAATTATAGTTGATAAATCAGACGAAACATATTAAGCCTTTGAATTGTGGCGATTTTTAGTTCAAAGTGTGATGATACATTACGAAGAATATCGAATGACCTGCTAAGTGCCGTGTCCTGACCTCCCATAATATAACCCAGACAGATAGACAGACCTACTGAAAGATAAATATATATGTGCAGAGAAACAGAGAGATAGACAGGTACTTAAACCATGACAAGACAGACACGCAAAGGGATAGCTAAACAGACCAACTCAGCGACTTACAAGACAAACAAAGAGAGACAGATAGATAGATAGATAGATAGAGAAAGAGAGAGAGAGAGAGAGAGAGAGAGAGAGAGAGAGAGAGAGAGAGAGAGAGAGAGAGAGAGAGAGAGAGAGAGAGAGAAAAAATCAGACCAGCAATAAAAACAAAACAGAAAGACAGTCACCAAACCTTCCATCAAAAAACAAACACGACATGACAAGGCGCCAACGCAAGGCACGTTCACACAACTCAAAAACAAAACATCCGAGAGAGAGAGAGAGAGAGAGAGAGAGAGAGAGAGAGAGAGAGAGAGAGAGAGAGAGAGAGAGAGAGAGAGAGAGAGAGAGAGAGAGAGAGA